>OW121706.1:14068786-14408563 GCA_933228785.1 Lasioglossum pauxillum | reverse complement strand
ATAAATTTTGTTTGGGATTGGCTGAACGTGTCGGCAGCGTGAACGCGCCGATTCACTGCGCCGCCCCGCTATTGGCGGACTCGTACGATAACCGCGAGATCGAGAGTCGATAAGCAGCTCGCAGTAGCTTAGACCAGCACCGTCGAACGTCTATTGAGATCGATTATCGACCCCAAAATGGGGATTCCTATTGGTTGATCGATCCATCGATCTGCCAATCAATAGTTCGACGGTGACGGTAGACTGCCAGCTGTTCGACTCCGATCTCAACGTTAATCAGTCGTTCTCACTCTTGCTCACGAGAAACGTCGTGCGTCGTTTTGACCGGTTTCGCGAGTAAGACAATCGATTCAACATCGCTAAATAGCTTACGAAAGTCGCGCGTCGTGGGACCAGTCTTTCTAAGCGAATTAGTTTCAACCGCAGTTCTCAGCAACGCCGCTGGGAACAATCACTGTCTCACAGCAAATAACTTTGTTCAATTCTTTATTCTGCTCTAGCCAAAACATACAATTTTGGCTAGAAAACTGTACATAGTCTTTTGTGTATAAAGTTTTGTGACTACCCGCGAGACGGGAATAAAGTGTGCTCGTTCCTCATCGAAGAGTATTCTATCCCGTCCAATCCTAAACATTTGGTCCTTCGAGCCGGATTCAGTGCTGCAGTTCCACTGAAAATTCAAACTAGAAGTTATTTGACCGTTCAGTGCTTCTACCTCGTGCTACGAACAATGGCTGACCTTGTCAATACTCAACGGATTTTTGCTCATCGAATCTCTCGTTCTTTGGTTCCCATCAAAAGGAGAGAAAGGGCTAATATCTCTCTGGGATTTCTTCAAGCTTGTCGCGATGTCCTCGATCAGTATTGGGATGATTACTGCAGGGGCGATTCGGACATCAGAACCGCGGCTGAAACAGATGCCCAATTGAAAGAGAACCCTTATCTCAAGGACGATGAGTTCGGCAAGACCCGCAGGAATTACCTCGAGCAGGTCGAATTTTTACTCGACATGATCGCCGAACGCAAGACTGCGGCGACCGTTACGAAGTCGCAGACTTCAAATTCAACGGTCGTCGACGATAACTCAGCAAGGTCAAGCGCTGCGTTGGCAACATCTTCACTTCCAACGTTCGAGGGTCACGACAAGGACTGGCCAGCCTTTCGCGACTTGTTTACGTCTCTTGTAGCAAGTCACCCATCTCTGTCTTCACTCGAGCGTCTTCATCAATTGAAGAATTGTTTACAAGGCGACGCCGTCACCATCTTCAAGAGCGTCGAGGTGAACTCAACCGATTTCCAAGTGGTTTGGGAGAAGCTGAACCATCTCTACCACAATCGCAGGCTTTGGGCACAAGCTCAATCCAAACCACTGATCGACAGGATGCACCAGCCTCTATTCGGACATCCTGATGTTCAAAACTGGCAGCTGATCGGATGGAGACCTGAGCACAAAATAGAAATCTGGGATTACGAGCTGAGCACTGTCACTCGTAGTCTAGCTTATGCACCGTACCTCGCAACCAGAAGTCATCTCACCAAGGTGGAGGAGCCTCGTTACCCGCTGGACTCTCACATCAGTAGAGTCAGCTACGTGGCTGAGCATCTTTCCGGAGCGGACACACATCCTGAGGCGGGACCGAGACCGCAGGAACTCCAAGAGCTCCGCATGGCGGGCGGGATTCCACGTCGCACGCGTTCATCCAGCTGCAGGAGTCTTCCGGACCGTTCTTCCATCTCCATCTTCAGCAACAATGGGCTCTCTTCCTCGGACTGCCAATTCACTGCTCCACCATCTCGCTGGAAGTCTTGGATCCCCGAGCTCACTGCGCTCGGCTTCATACCTCTGCAGGGGCTCTCTTCCTCAGACTGCTGCCCCATCACCTCTTCATCATCTCATTTGAATTCTGGGTTCCCCGAGCCGGCTGCGCTCGGCGGAACATATCTACCTTTTGCATCCCCTCTGGCTAAGTTGTGGGTCGAAGCTGCCCACAACCTATGCCTGCACGGGGGGACAAAACTTTCTGTTTCAACGCTATCACAGGATCGCGGGACCCTCAGCGGTCTTACATCGGAGTGCTGGATCCACAAGATGGGCGGGTTTCCACGTGGCTCGTGGGAATTCAACTTCAGGACTCTTCTTGATGGTTACTCCACCTCCGAGCTGAAGGTAGTCGGCGTATGGGACTCTCCCATGCACTGCGTCGTCTGCAATCACGGGCTCTCTTCCTCTGACGTCTGTCAGATGACTGTTTCAGCACCTCGCTGGAACACTGGGTTCCCCGAGCCCGCTGCGCTCGGCGGAACATCTCTGCTACATGTATCCCCTCAGACTAAGTTGTGGGTCGACGCTGCCCACAACCGATGCCTGCACGGGGGAACACAAACTCCTCTTGCTACGCTATGCCGTCAAGATCTCTGGCTCTTCAGCGGTCTTCTCTCGGAGTGCTGGATCCGCATGACTGGCGGGTTTCCACGTTGCGCGTGGGCCTCCAACTCCAGGAGTTTTCTGGATAGTTACTCCACCTCCGAGCTGAAGGGAATCGGCGGAGGGGACCCGCTCGTCCTTCATTGCTTCTTCGGCATCATCTGGCTCTCTCTCTCCGACCGCTGTCCGAACATCGCTGCAAACTCGCTCCTGAACGCTGGGTTCTCCGAGCTCGCTAAGCTCGGCGGAACATTTCTGCCGTACGTAACCCCTCTGGTCAAGTTGTGGGTCGAAGCTGCCCACAACCAATGCCGGCATGGGGCACAACTGCCTCTGGCCACGCTACGCCAGAAATGCAGGATCCTTCGCGGTCGTCAGTCGGTAAATTCTAGTATCGATCGTAGCACCGTTTGTTTATTCAGGAAAGGGCAAACAGTCCAACCTAAAATTGGAAAATCTCCAGTTCGCTCTAATTGTGTCTACTATTTCAGATCTGGAGGCTATTCTGATGTAACTCCGCACCTTCGATCCAGACAGGATCGTGGTCAGCGGAACTCCAGGGAAAGCAACTCATTGAAATCGAATCTCACTTCCTCTCCACACCTTGGAGAAATCTTGAAGGCTGCTGTCCAATCAGCTACGTACCACCTACGCAGGATCATCGGAGGACAGCTGCGATCCTTCGAGGAGCTGACCACGCTCCTGACTGGTATCGAAGCTTGCCGTCCCTTTAAAATCTTACTTACTTTGACAGACGACCCTGAGGATCCTGCAGCCCTGACGCCGGGGCATCTCTCAATCGGAGAACCTCTCACCGCTAATTCCGGGCCCAGTCTCGAGGAGCCGCCAGTATCCTGGTTATCTCTCTGGCCTCTGGTTCTCGTCACGACTTTGCGCATCTGGACGCCATTTCTTCGACCGGTGCCCAAACTGATCTCTCGGTTGTCGCCAGAAGACGAGGAGAAGGATACTGGAGGAACTCCTGAGGCTGGACTCGCCCTCGGTTCTCTCGACACGCATCTACAAGCGTAATTTTCGGTTAATCGAATTCAGGGTGGATCACCTGCACGATTCACGACACCTAATTCGTTTAAACTCATCTAAATCAATTTCATGCACTTACCTCGGCATCTCTGCTAACTCTAATTTGTTATCTCACCGCTATTTCAGAGCCCAGCCTCGCGGAGCCGCCAGTATCCTGGTTATCACTAGCATCTGGTTCTCGTCGCAACCTAGTGCATCTTGACGTCGCCATTACTTCGTCCGGTTCTCAAAATTGATTCCTCGAATGACACCGGAAGACGAGGAGAAGGATACTGGAGGATCTCCCGAGGCTGGACTCACACTCTGTTCTTCCGATCCGTAACTAGAAGCAATGCTAGGTTAATCTGGTTCTTGCCGCATCACCTACATGATTCACCTCTTCTAAATCATCCAACGAAGCGGTCATCCACTCACCTCTGTATCACCTTTTTCATTTAACTTGTAATATCGACGATCATCACTTCATCTCACGATCACTGTTTCACGCTGTTCACCTATTACTCGTAGTTCGTCTAGTTACTACGCAGCAACTGTGGATTCATTCAGCTTTTTCTTGCATCCCGCTCGTCATCGCTCACCTGATTGGCTATTTGCTCTTCAATTTCGTCAATGACTGACGAGGCGGGCGGAATGTTTGGGATTGGCTGAACGTGTCGGCAGCGTGAACGCGCCGATTCACTGCGCCGCCCCGCTATTGGCGGACTCGTACGATAACCGCGAGATCGAGAGTCGATAAGCAGCTCGCAGTAGCTTAGACCAGCACCGTCGAACGTCTATTGAGATCGATTATCGACCCCAAAATGGGGATTCCTATTGGTTGATCGATCCATCGATCTGCCAATCAATAGTTCGACGGTGACGGTAGACTGCCAGCTGTTCGACTCCGATCTCAACGTTAATCAGTCGTTCTCACTCTTGCTCACGAGAAACGTCGTGCGTCGTTTTGACCGGTTTCGCGAGTAAGACAATCGATTCAACATCGCTAAATAGCTTACGAAAGTCGCGCGTCGTGGGACCAGTCTTTCTAAGCGAATTAGTTTCAACCGCAGTTCTCAGCAACGCCGCTGGGAACAATCACTGTCTCACAGCAAATAACTTTGTTCAATTCTTTATTCTGCTCTAGCCAAAACATACAATTTTGGCTAGAAAACTGTACATAGTCTTTTGTGTATAAAGTTTTGTGACTACCCGCGAGACGGGAATAAAGTGTGCTCGTTCCTCATCGAAGAGTATTCTATCCCGTCCAATCCTAAACAATTTAAATGATATTATTAGCGGAGCGAAGAGACCTGTGACGATCATTCGCTTCTACTCGCATATTTCAATCGAACACTCCGTATCGATTTTCGTGCAATCCACGACGGGTAAAATTCTCTGCGAAATATTTCAGCCGAGGCAAATATAAATCTTTAATATCCTGCGAACCCGGCGAGCTTCGTCTACCTTTTAGGGGGTTAATCACGTTACCTGGAACTTCAGGTACTTTCCCGTAGCATCGAAAAACTCGTTTCGTAACACTCAATTACAACCGTAGCCGAAGTTCCGAGCTTCGCCTATCAGTAGTCTATTCATTAAACGATGAACTCGCAGAGAAACAATCGGAGACGCTGAGTGAGAGAGAGAGAGAGAGAGAGAGAGAGAGAGAGAGAGAGAGAGAGAGAGAGAGAGAGAGAGAGAGAGAGAGAGAGAGAAACGAAGGGACCGAAAGTGGGCGACTCTGTTTGGCAAACGATCGGTCGACAGAGGTAGCCGTATCTTCGGCGAAGTTTCACTTTCCGAATCGACGAGGATCCGAGACCTAGGACTCGGATTGATTCCGTTGAGATCACGGAAGCCCAGAAATCCGATTTATCGCGTTCGGGGTCAAGTCGGCCGCATTTGTGCGGCCTGATGAAGAAGAATGGTCTTACAGCTTGACGCGCGGCGCGTGCGAAAGCGATCAGCAAGCCCCCGACACGTTGCTTCAGCTGGCCGCCATTTTTACGGGGCGATTGACGCTTTAAATTCCTCGGTCACACCGGGAAGATATTAATCTGTAACTAGGATTAGGAACACGTCGACTTTACTAAAATTTTTGCCATCGTTATACAGGTTTGCTATTTTGCAATCAAAATAGAGCGTCAATTATCCGAATCAGTGAATGAGAGATCCTGAAAAGATAGTCTCGATGGTTATAATTTTAGCTTTAAGCATTAATTGCAAGATATAAGAACTGCATAGATATTTATTTATTTATTAATGATTTTAACGAATCTAGGTGCATAAAATTCACAGTCTAGTGATTAACTTGCTAAAATCGTCGTCATCGAATTGCTTTAATTTTGGTTCAGGATCAACGACCAAAAAATTCACCAGCATCACAGTGAAAATCGGGGAAAAATAAAAGAGCGGATTCGCACTTAAAACAGAATTATTAAAGAGCCGACCGTAAATTCGTGAGTCCTGGATTCACGCGGGCTTTCCGCGGGCCATTTTTTCGTAATTCTAGTTTCGAAAAGGCTACCGCCGCCTCGACTTAATAACTGGATTACCACAGAAGTAATTTAGGATTAAAAAGTAATCGACTGGGTATCGTTCCGAGCTGGTAAGGAAATATCCAACGCTCTCGCCGCGCCGCGCGCTCGGATACTAGATTAACCGGATGAAGAAAAATGAGAGCGACTGGGAAAAAGGGACGGATTCTCTCCGCGGAAAAATCTGAGCGTCTGCAAGGAAAACCGTTGGAAAATCGTCTTTTTCCCCATGAAATTAATCGCTGGTAAACGAGTTACAATATTACGTTCGTAATTCTACACCGCGGTGAATACACTCCAAGCTGGAATCGGAGGTCCGGTTGTAATCTGATTACGCGTTACTGATTTTCAGAATGTGGCTGATCGAATTCCTGGTTATTTTTGACAAAATTAACGCCGGAGGAAATATCCTATTAGGGGGTGAAAGGGCTTTTGTACCCTGACGTAAGAGAAAAATGTTATTAACATGTTTACGGCAACCTAAAAAATTCCGTGAAATGGAAGTAATGTATTACACGAAATAAACATTAAAAGGTCAAGATTTATGATGCATTTTGTGCATTAACGCGAGAATTAATGTACAGATCTTGACGAATAACGCCACTCGTTCTTGGGAAACGTGGCACTGAAATTTTTAGGTGTAATTTTGTATTTTAATGTAAATGAGCAATAGAAAAAGAGAGACAAAATTAACCAACATGTTAAACCCAAAGAATTGACCATTTCAGCACTGTAGGAATTGTGTTGACTCGGTATAATTATTTTTAGTGGTGCCTCTCAGAGGGGGGCAGTATCCAAAGAGTTAACAATTTTAGAAAACTATTTGTCCCTTAACGATCGAGATACCATGGAGACCCACCTATGCACTCCTGCGTGTGCACGAGGCCGAAATTCTTTTCCCGGGGGCGAAGCTACTCCAGATTGTCGAGAGAGCGCGAGGAACAGGTTGGAAACGGTACAAAGCTAATAACGAGGCCCTAACCGCGGCCTAAGGAGTAGGACGGAGACTCAGGTAACTCGGTACTCGCCACGCAGGTAGAGTTTGAGACAAGAGGTATCATTGTCCGAGTGCCGGGAGGCCGCAAGGTGACCGTTTACAAAGCGCTGGAAATTCCAGGTACCCCGGGACGTTTAACGGAAAATAACAAAGTTTCTCTGCCCCGTTCCCCCACGGGGCCCCCCCTCGGACAGTTCGACGCGGCGAGTCGGCGTCGTCTTGTTTTCCCCGGCAAATAATACAGTTTTCCGTGGAAACAAAGGATCCGTCATTTCCCCTCCTTTCTGGACAGGAAAAGTTGACCTAGATTCACGGAACACGATTTTCGTCGCTCGGGAGAAACAGCGAGTTACTCGAGGAATCTCTTTCTTCAGTTTAACTGATCGAGATTCTATCCCTTGTAGCGGAACTTTGAATCGAGCTTGCGGTAAGCTCTTACGAGCCGAAATCAAATTTATTCACGCGATAGATAAACATTACTTTTCTTCTAGGCTACTGTGAACAACAAATAAAACTTATATTTTTAACAAGGAACGATCCCGAACCAGGAAATTAATTACGCAAATTGTTTGGGGATATATAGTGCATATGAAGGTACGTATTACGCAATTTTTTTTACTGCCTAAATTCACTCGGGGGCGAAATTTACCCATGAAAAATGCTATATCTCACGAACTATAACAGATAGGAAACAAATATCCAGAGAAAAGTTGTTCCCATTATTTTAGACTAGTAAAATATTTATCAATTGTTTGCATAATTAGCAAAAATTTCATCCCCTCAGTTTAGACAGCAAACAAGAAATCACGCGATACGTACCTGCGAATATTTTGAATTTCCCGGTTCGGGATCATTTATTGGTTCTCGGGGGCTTTAATAAAATGGGACTGCAGGCACTTGAGGTGCGGAAGATTCCGAAGGCGTCCACGAAATTTCCTACACATGGGTGGTGCGTTTCTGGTCTACACGACGTAGCACGACCTTCTAGCACCGGGGCAGAAACGCAGGGGGGGCAGTCCGGTCCCTGGATAGACTACCAAGAATTCCCTGAGACCATTAATCTGCTCACTGCGACACTCCGGGCCCCTTTTCCCGTCCGCCACCCCTCCTTTCGGGCAGGTAAGCGTGGCCAGGACCCAACAGCCGATCCTCAAAGCATTGTCCAAACAGCGGCCACTGCTGACGAAACGTAGCTAGGTTGTTGGCACCGATCGGAAACCACTATCGCGACCGGAAGCGACCGATGGCACAGCGATCATGCTCTCGGTGCTTTCTGCGAGATGGGGCGGGGGGAGGGACGGCTAATTGGCCCCGAGGGGGATGCACGGATTGTCGCGAGGGAGACTAGGAACGGGTTACCGGCGGACGTGATCCTTGGTTCCGGAGACAGGAGCCACGGGTTTTTCACCTGGTCTGGGTTGAGGCTGTTGGGATGCGGTCAACGTCTTCGGTGTCTATCTTTAATCGCTGATTTCTTATTTAAGGGGTTACCGCTGCCTCCGAGATACACTTGTTCTTGCTAGGCGAGGCAACATGGGGGATACTGTTGGGTTTCTCGTTGCTCTGATTGAGAATGAGGAGTATACTACTAATTCTCAGACTGTACCATCTTTATTTCAGAAGGTTGTTACTGATTTAGACTTCTATGCTCGATTTACGCTTTGAAGTAGGGTTTGGAAATATTCTCATTTTTAAACTGTTCCTTTTACGGTGTCCACACGAACCCCTGCAGAAATACATCAACCCCTTGTACCGAAACTTTCGGTCAAACTTGTTCTTTTTCGTTACTGCGATTGAACACGAGGTGCCTACTAGTTCTCAGACTGTACCAGCTGTATTTTAGAGGGTTGCTACTGGTTTAAATTTCCACATGCAGCAGAGCTCGCAAAAATTCATATTTTAAAATTTTTCCTTTCATGGTATCCAGATGAACCACTGCAGAAAAGCATACTGACTTTTTAATAAAAGGACTCGATTCAGAAGATCAGCAACCATCTTTGCTCGAAACATCCTCTTCTCGAAGTTGACTCATCGAGATGATCGAAACTTCGATAAAACTTGTGCCAAGTTCCTCTGGACTTCAGTAAACTTCTATTCCGTTGTTATCAACATTAGCCAGCAGAGAGTGCAAAGCCATTCGCCTGGCATTGTCCCTAGGACCCACAAACAGTCGCCATCCCCTCCAATCGACATCTCGGCGAACTTGATCAGAAGGACACCCCCCGCAGAGGTTAACCGAGGCAACAACAGAGGTTTGCGTTCGAGTAGACGGTACAATCCAGGTGTAATCGATCGAAATCCCGTGTCCAGTCACCCAGTAGCCTAGAAAAATGCTGGGATCACAGCGGAGACACTAACCGAGACTATCGGCCTCGAAGAACGCAAGTTTTCCGTGGCAGGCACAGGTACATGACGTCGGTGGGTCCGGTCGGGAATCGTCTCGGGTGATTGTTTGAAAGTTCGTCAGGGTTTCCGAGGGAGGTAGCGGGAAGAAGGGCACATAAATCGAAAGAGAAAGAGAGAGAGTGGGAGCGCGGGCAAGGGGGCGAGCAGGCAAACGGGCAGCCACCGCCGCCAGGTTGGCCAGGCAAGTCAGGCAGCTACGCAGGCAAGCAAGCAAGCAAGCAGGCAGGCAAGTAAGCAGGCGAGCAGACCGTCGGGCGTCGCGCAAGAAGGAACAATTAGAGGCCAAATAAAGACGAAGAAGCGAGTCACAGTCGAGCGGGTTCGCAACGAGCGTGTGTGTGATTTCGGTCACGCCGCGCGAGCGCCTGTACGTTGACCCCCGGTAGAAAGGGGAGAGGGGGAGGGGGATAGAGCGAGAGAGTGAGAGAGAGAAAGATAGAAAGATGAAGAGAGAAAGAGCGAGGGAACGGAAAAAACGAAGAAACACCGGGGGCAGGCAGCTGAAAAAGGGAGGGAAAAAGACGCGGAGAGATCGACGCCAGGGTAGAGGAGCGAAGAGGGAACCGAGGGAGGAGGGAGATCGAGGAACGAGAGGAGGAAAGAGAGAAGAGAGCATTTGCTCACCGGCTTCGTTCGTTCGTTCTTTCTTTCTTTCTTCCTTCGTTCGTGCTCCGGTCGGAGAGGGTTCCTCGACTCGCCTCACGGTTCGAACTCGCTCGTTGCCACCACGATGAGCCAGAACGGGGCCAGGGGGGGCTCGCGACCAAGCCACGGAAAGAAACGGTCAGACCGAGAAACGTAGAGGAGAGGGACGGAGAGAGAACCAGCCGAAGAAACGCTCAAGAGGTTGAGAACTTACTCTTCCAGAGGCCGAGCGACCGGCGCGTATACACACGCAGGTTCATCGGTAAGTTAATCGTCTCGAACGCTCGATCATGCTGGACCTGGTCCCCTTAGACCAAGATTTCAAGGGGTATGTCACATCTTGGTGAAGTTCAGGGGTGAGTCCTCGCGCGGATTTGAGGGTCGCGGGTTGTTGGAGGCTTCCCCTACCGATTTGGGATCGTTCGAGCTTCTGGACATTCTTCGGGGCTTTAGGATTGTTGTTTGGAGCGATTCCTTCATTAATCCCCCCTCTGGGACCTTATTTTTAATGTCGTCTATGTACTGGGTCGATCGTTTTAGGTTTTGAACGTTCTTCATGGTTTTAAAATCATTGTTCGGAAAGAGATTTATTGATTGTCTTAGGTTTTGAACATTCTTCATGGTTTTAGAAAAATTGTTTGAAAGAAGATTTTTCAACACTTGTCCTACCGGAAGCCAATAGGCCTCGTAATGACTGAGTTGTATGTAAAAGAAACTCAACAACTTTCTTTGAAATAGTAATTTCAGAAGCACTTGTTACATCACATTAATTCTAAAACTTTGTCGTATTACGAATGAAATTTCCGACGTTTCTATACAATTTAACTGTTTATTATTTGTCTGGACAAATTGAACTATTGGAAGATTGTTGGTACGTAAAATGTACATCTAGAAATAGAGATATTTAGATCCATTGAAAAACGAACTAGAAAATGTTCTCGTCTAAACAACTATATAAAAAATTATTCGTCAGTCAGAAAATGGTAAGATTGTTAGTGCAACCATCACTGTCCTGATTGAATGTACACTGTACTGATATTTTCAAAAAGAGTCCATCATGCATGTAGCCCCGTAGCAATGGAGGATCACGGTGATACGATTCCGGTAAGTGACCTGTTAACAGTCGATAACAATAATGCGCGTGTCGAGTCGCTGTTGGGGACGCGTTGGCGAAAAGTGAAATTTTCGCGCGCGTTGCTAACTGGATGGCCGGGGGCTGACATCTTGTAATCCTCGCGTCGCCGAAGAGGCTCGCCATTACGCTGATAATCATCGATCAGACCGTAGCAGTTCGGGACACAGGCGGGGGTGGGGGGAGCTGAGAGTGGCTTCTTTTAAAGTAGAGTATCCTGTCGCGGCCGATAAGTAATCTTGTACCGGAACACTGGAGGCGTGGATACGAGCCCCTGAAGAGAGCTGGCCCGTCTCTGTATTCGACATGCGTATTACGCGTGCTCCGCGGGATTTGTCACGCGTCGTTTGAACTCGCTTTCGAACGGGGACGAAGAAGAAGAAGAAGAGCGAGAGAGCGCGAGCGGGCCAAGACGGATTTCAATTCCACCCTTTGTCGGGGGTGGTGTGTGTCTCTCTCTCCCTTCCTCTGGCTGTTTCCTTTCTCTTTCCAGAAGCGACCCCTCCGGTAACGGCCCAAAAACCCAATTAATTTGCTAAGATGAGGGTCGGCGACCAACACGGTCACCTGTAGATCCGCAAACGCCTCGGTAGCCCGACGTCATTGAGCAAACAAGCGTCACGCGCCTGTACAGGCTGCCTCCTGAAGTACTCTAAGCTCGATATACTTAGCGGTTACCCAATCGGCCCCGATCTAACCCGCAACTATCTGCAAACTCCTTTGGCGACACAGCCGCCACCGGCTACCACGCCGAATTCGTTGGGATATAACGTTTGCTATCATTAGCACCCTGCACGACTTCTTCATCCGTGATTGGGAAGACCGACGAACTTTCTTGGACCTTGGTCATTCGTCGTATGAGCTATTCCATCGTCAAACTGATTTTATACTGATATATATAATGCAGGGTGTTAATTTTAACTCGAACACCTAAATTACTATAGTAATTACAGGAACGCGAAGGCAATCTAAATGGTCGGGCTTCTTTCCCCGTTCCCGTCCCGCTAGTTTACACTTTTTCTCTGGACACTACATGTCTTTAAGGCATTTTGAGCAACTAATGAACTCAAACTCATTTTTTCGCCTTCGAGGTCACTTCAAGGTCATGATGTGTAAGTCGTTGAACTCATCTTGACGCCGACTACCACATTGCATTACGAAAAATACATGTTAATATGCAAAAACATACGGTGACCATGAAAAACCGTTAAAATGGCCTCCAACGGATTTTTTTTATTATCATCTGATGCACGCTTTAAAACCATGTACATTCTATTCAGTTATTTTTCTTACCTTTAATAGTAGCGGAGATAATTTAGGTGTCGAGTTAAAATTAACACCCTGTATAAACTGCATATGACTGAGGAATGAAAATATAATGCAAACAACATCAGTTTCATAATGAAAAAACCTTAAAAGAACGAGAAAGAGTTTTGACCGATGGTTTCTAATACGATGCAATAAAAGAAAAAGTTGACCTTCCGACCTTGAAATTCCAAATCGAAGTTACTTGTGCGGCACCCTTCAAACCGAGGGTGCAGAATCTCGCTACGATAGTTATTTTCTGCACGACCTGTGATTAAGATACGTTCATTGAGGAACTTGATAAGTGGTCTGATGCAGTCCTGGCACCTTGAAGACAAGTGCAGCGTAATCCTCGCGTCTGATCTCCAAAAACAGGATAGACCTCGACTCACGGTTTGCTGTGAATTCCCCGGGGGTGGGAACGGTTCGTCGCGGCTCGAGGGGTAATCTTTGGGGGTCATCTAATTATGCGGTAAAACAGCGTTAATTCGCGGTTAATTTCTTAACGAGATAACTCGACACCGAGGGAAAGGGTGGCGTCGGTGGTCGCGTTAGAGCCTCTAATGGCTCCGCGTGGCTACGTCCGGCTAAATGAAAGAGAAAGAACGAGGGAAGGGAGAGAAAAAGGTAGAAGACGAAGAAGAAGAACGAACGAACGGAGGGGTGAGTAGGTGGTATGGAAGAGAGGGGAGGAAAACAGCACCGATAGAAAGAGGAAGAACGAGAGAGAAGACAGAGCCGTGAAGGAAAAAAGAAACGGCTGGCGCGGTGTGTTAATTAATTGGCGCGTAATTAAAAGCCGCAACGATACACCCGTAGTTGGGGTAGTCCCCCGAGTCGATACACTTCAAAGAGTCCGCGACGCTGAAAGATATCGGTTTAGCGGGCGCTACCCTGCGACAAGTATACCTCTTTCTCTAGCGACGCCGTGCGCGAAACCGGAACGCGTTAAAAAAAAAAGAAAGAAATCAGAGTAATTAAAAGAGAGGGTGTGCGACGACAAGTTCCTCCGGGCATCCCTCGATTCGCGTCGGAGGGACGATCGAGTGGACGGATCAAAGGGTACGCGGCAAGATGATCGGAGGATTTGGATCCCCAGGAGTGGCACTCGACACTTTTCGTCGAGTGTCGATCCGCTTTCGCGGACAGTCTCGCCTCTCGCTGTTGCTTTTGCTTCTCGCTCCCCTCTCTCGAGGACGATTGCCACCAGTTTCAAGTAGCAGAATCGCCCAGAGAAGAAGAGAGAGAGAGAGAGAGAGTGAGAAAGAAAGGGAAATTGTTCGATTTCGGAAAACTGTTTCCCCACCACAAGGGAATTGAATGCAAAGAAAATAGCTAGGCTCGCCGATCCCGTTCGCCAATTACTCCACAACATTTTCATAATCGGAAGTGCAATCGGTGGCTCGATAAACTGGACTAATTAATATCTGTACACTCTCGGCGTGCTCGGTGTTCCCGGTTCCCGTGCTCCGCGGCAGCGATTCGATCTTATGAAATCGATAAATCAACGAGCACCGTTCCCGGGCGAGAAAGCAATTAAAGAGTCATCGGTGTAAAGCATCGTTACACCGATTCCCCGGCTAATTTCGCGACAAAGGAGCCCATGTAGACGAATTCGCGGTATCGAGAGTATCGAGGGGAACGAAGAGAATCGATGCCGGATGATGGGGTGCGAAAAAGTTTCGCCTTTTTCCCCGGCGAACAGAAAACTCTCTCGTCGCAAGCTTCCGCCTGGACGCCCGGCGAAATAATCGATGTGACAGAGGCGCCGCTCGAGGGCCGCGGGACAAAGCCGCGAAAATCGAAATAATTAAACGTCACGATGACGATACACCGTCGACGGCGAGGCGCGTTTCTCTCTCGAGAAACGAACGCCCACTCCATGGGGATCATTAAAAGGACGGGGACACGACAGAGACCACTCGACGAGGGCACCGGCGAGGAATGTTTTTATCATAAACATAACGGAACGACGGCCCGCGATTTCAACCGCGGCCACCAGGAAATATCAACGGGGTATTTACCCGTCTCGGCCTGAGATTCGCCGTTCTCGACACTTTCTTTCTCCAAGACGGTGGATCCAAAAAATACTCGCACACTGAATCTTTGATTCCAGGAAAATTGCGGACTCTCCTAATTTCGTACAAGCGAATGAGTACTAGTTTTGCGATCCATCGTTCGTTTTCTTCCCAGATGTTTTTGAAATTGTTCCTCTAAAAACGTTAGAAAATTTTTTTCGGGAATGAATCTACCAAGAATGTGACGATTCGAGCTTCCTCTTTACAACGAGATCTAAAAACTTGATGCACGATTTTTTCCAGCTGTTTTATAACAACAAAATGGGTAACAGGTTCGGTCATGAAAGACAGTATGATCGAAAGTTCTTCAAATTGGAACGTTCCCAAAAACATTGGAAAATTTTTTTCGGGAATGCATCTACCACGAATTTTATACTTGAAGCTTCCCCCTTACAACGAGACCTTAAAATTTGATGCACGATTTTTTCTAGCTGTTTTATAATGAGAAAATGGAGAACGTGTTCGGTCGTAAAATGTAGTGTGCTTGTAAATATGATAGAAACTGTAACGTCTCTAAAAACATTGGAAAATTTTTTTCAGGAATGAATCTACCATGAATTTGAAGACTGACCTTAAAAGTTGGTGCACAATTCTCTACAACTGTCCTATAACAAAAAACTGGGTAACATGTTCGTTAAAGACAGTTTTCTTGGAAAGTTAAAAGAACTACCCGAAGAATCAATATCCAGAAAAATTCACCAGGGTCGCGGGAGACCCCGAGCGTGCGCCGATGTAATCTCCGTAAAGTTTCCGCGGGTTTGTCAGGAAAATCGTGTGTGTGAAATTTCGCGGAGCGATTGATCTCGGAACGCGATCTCGCGACCGCTCATTTACCATTAGTTTCGCGAGGGGATGGAAAAATAGTGGCGTGGAGAACGCGAGATTCTCGATATTAATCTGGGGCGGTTTATTCCTCGGCCGATCGTCCTCCGCTCGGCGGCGCAGAAAATGAAAACTAAATTTCGCAGATGGTATCTCGAACGATTCCGCGGCACGAGAGGAATCGCCGTTTACATGGTCGCTCGACCTTCTCGCGAGAAAACTGCTTGAACACGGCTGGAACACGCTTAGACGATCTTTCGTTCATTTTTGCATTTTTTTAAGCAGAAACATTCTACGTGCAACATGAGTGGATGAACATGACAAAAGTTTAAAGCAGGGTCGTTGGAAAACTTCGCCAGGGAACTGAGGACGCAGCAATGGCGACTAGAAGCACCTTTTAATAACAATTATCACCTTCTTCTTAATATTTCGTACTTTTCTAAAGGGAGGTATAGATCAATTTTATTATTTCAGGGACACGTGACGATGGCCTGGGACATGTTCATTGGAGAACTGTATCGGGAGTTTCGGGACATAGGAACAGCTTCCCTCACGAAGCCGGAGGTTCTCTCACTATTCCATAATCTGCGAACAGGTACAATTACATTCTCGTTGAAAAGTATGTGGACGATTTTAGGATTCAAATACCGCGCGTAAAACGCACAAGCGTCTCGCGACAACGAACGAGCGTTGTCGTGACGACGTACAAACGAAAAACGACTGAACAAGCGACGAGACAAACTAGCGGAGAGTTTTGTTTTAATAAAGGAGTCATTAGCCATCACGGACGACACACATATTTTTTCTCCGATCACTCACCACCTCCTTTTTCCTCCGTACACACCAAATTTTGGTATCAGAACAAATAGTACGAAATTGTACAATTTAATTGACGATCCATTAGCGTGGTCTGCTGTCTTTTCAAGACAACAATAACAATTATTGGTGAGATATCTAATGAAGTATTATTCACTGTGTAAACTAGACCGCATAAAATTGAACGAAACTCATCAAAGATTCATATATATAAATTAAACGTGTTATCCACATACTTTTGAGCTGTATATGTATATCGTAGACATAAAAATAGCTTTTTTATTTATCGACAAAAGTGTTAAAGAAGTTTTAAAAAGATATTTAAAGTGAGTACCAGGTTATCGACATAAGGGATAATTATTACTAAAATATATTCTCTAGCACTGTGTAAACTAGACCGCATAAAATTGAACGAAACTCATCAAAGATTCATATAAAAATTAAACGTCTCGTCCACACACTTTTGAGCGGGAGTGTATATCATGTAGCGTACAACTTGAATGTTCAATATGTAGAATATTCATTGGAGAACAGGGTTGCTCTTCGGGTTCGAAGCGGAATCGTTGAGCCCGCGGAATCTTCAGCGTCTCCCTTTCTCGGGTCTCGTGTTTCGGCCGCGGTCAAACGTAATTAGACGGGGAATAATTAGAAAACATCGTGGCCGGGCTATCAAAGGGAAGACGTCGTCTAGTGGACGTCGCGGTGGCTCGTAAAAAAGTTCCAGCCACTTTCGAACTCGGCCGGGGAATGATCTCGGGGCCAAAAGTGGAGCGAAAAGCAAAGGAGAAACTTTCCGCGGAGCAATCTTCGATGCTCCGGCGTGCTTCCCGTCTCTCTTTTTTTTCCTTCTCTCTCCCTTCTGCTTCTCCTTTCTTTCTTTCTGCGTTCGTCTCTCCCATTCGTTCGTCGAGGATGCGGCGCTCTCTCCCCGACCGTTCCGAGGAATCGTAAAAGTAATAGATACGAGTCGCGTTATGAATCTTATTTACGGCTTGTGGACCAAAGAACGAACGGCAATTCGTCCTGTCGAACGAGTGCGTTTCGGCCGCGCGTTTATTCTTTGATCACCGGGTACACGTCTCGTGAATTCTTGAATGCGAACGATTTTAACCCCTCCGGGTCAATTTGACACATACCGAGCTGATCCTTAACCCCTTGACTTCGGTTAGCGCGAGTCGGGCTCGCGATGCAGATTTTCTGCACGATTTATTAACCCTTTGCGGTCCTGCGTCGGGCCGGACTCGACGTTGACGTTCGCGAAAGTAGTTTCTTATTTATGGTGCAATCACATGGTGCATAAGAATGCATAAGAGTGCATAATTACCTAGTATTTTTTTTGAACCTATTCCAATTATTAAAGAAAAAGAATTCCATTATTTTATCTATAAACGATTTTTCTACACCCTCTACTTTATTCAGAAATACACTTCCGGTGCTTCTTAACTCTAGCTTTGTTGTTGCAGCTTGAAGGCGAAAGTGCAGGAGTGTTAAAAGTCATAGTCTATTTGCAGGATAAACGTTCTTTCTGAACTGTTTTTTCTCCAAGTGGATAAAACACGGTCGGAGGCGGGTCTTTCTTTATCTAATTTGATGAGACGTGAAAGTAAATTTTACTAGGACCACGAGGAAACGAGACATTTTCGGTGTTATTACAATGGCTCTATTTAAAGGAACTAAATGAAATTCTAATGAAATTCATTTACTAAAACGGAGCGCAAGTAATTTATACAACCGCTGTTTCCACGGTAACAATGTCATTCAACTCGGGGCTGATGGTGAGGGCAACTGCGACGTTGATAACTGCAATTCTACATTATTTTAAACGGTATCTTTCATTAAGAACCGTGGATTAATCAACTCGGGGTCTGTTTTAACTCTATGCCTTTTCACTCCCGAACCATTGTTACGTGTTTACGACAGTTCACATTGACAACAAATAACAGGAAAAATGCCAAAAACTTGCCGTACGAAACAAGGGAAAATTAACTAAACAATCAGCGCCTTCCATATGGATATGGAATACCGAACGTAGACCTCAAAGGTCTAAGAAGGTCCGTCATCTTCGAGTATGAATGGCAGATAAAAATGGAGAACTGTTGGCAGAAAATGTTTGGAAATTTTTGGCGATCAACTTGCCAGGATATCGAGGACGATCGCGATCCAATGGATCGGTGCGGGATGATCAAATGCCCGTAGGCCTGCTCTGTGGAGAACTCTGGGAACGAGTGGCGCAATAAACGCGTATCCTCGGGTACTGCGGTAAAAATCAGGGCTCCGCGGGATCGTTTCGCAATATTCAAGTTGTTAGCCGTGTTCGCCGGGCGAGATTCGTTTGGGAAGCGTCGAATAGGAACCGCTCCGTGGGAATTGGTTGAAATTCTATGCTTTCGTTTGATCGGTCCGCGCGCGCCGCTCCTCTCCCGATGAGGTTATTAGCAACCGAAACGTTTGCTTCCGCGTACAAATCGCTCGACGAGAAGCGATGAAACTCTTTCTCTCACTGTCTCTCTCTGCTCTCCGGTCTCGCATCTACAGGAAGCTTTTCACCGTAGAAATGCAAATTTAATGCGACACGTATTTGCATTTCTTCTTGCGGGTTGTTTCGAGGAGGTGAATCGATCACTCGCGGCGAGAAACCATTAGCCGTCCCCTCACTCTCTCTCTCTCTCTCTCTCTCTCTCTCTCTCTCTCTCTCTCTCTCTCTCTCTCTCTCTCTCTCTCTCTCTGTGCCGTTGTAATCGCCGCAGCAGGCATAAGTCAGCGAGTGGATACGCGATTTGGTGGGGAGCGAAGTCAGTGGCTTCGGTGTTCCGCCGAAGGAAATTTATTAATTAACCGAAGCCCGATAGGGTATCCCTGCAGGACCGACGTCGAGAGCGCCGGCGAGAGAACACCTTAATCATTCATACGGCCGCTGAGAGAATCGCTGCTGCGATGTTAAAGAGTCTCGCGACTGAGAACCGCTGGTCGTGCTCTCGGTCGAGTCTAGTGAGGGGGTGAGGCAGGAAGGAAGGTGTGGGTAGGGGAGGGTAAACCAAGAGAGCAAGAGAAAGAGAAGGGAATGAGAGAGGGAGAGAGAGAGAAAGCGAACAGAGAGACGGCCGTATAGACAGAGAGAGGGAGAGAAGAGGGAGGCAGCGAGAAATAGAGAGAAGGGTGTCGTGGGGGGTTGGATGGAGCAAGAGGGGGGCAGAGGTTGGTGCCAGGGTAGGTTTTGATCAATATCTCGCCCCCACCCCACACCACCACCCTTCGTGACGGTACACCATACCCCCACCCTGGACCCCATCACCCGACCACCATGAATAACCAAGACCATATAGCGGCCTGCAGATTAAATACATCGTGGTACCATACGATCAAACCACCCTCAAACGAACCCTCCACCTCTTCCTCCACCCACACCGCCTCCTCCTTCGACGCTCTACGACGACGACCGCCACAGCACACTTCCTCTAACCCCCTCCTCTCGCTGCCACGAGCGAGACCCTCCTCTTTAACAGCTACCACCGCTTTCAACGTCGTCGACCATCGTGTTCCCGTAAGAACGACTGATTTGCCGCACCACCGAGCCGAAAGGGGTGGCCGTCGACGCGCGGCGAGGAGAACCACCAGCCTGGGTGTGGTGGGTGGATGCCGCCTGGCTCTCTCTGCTCTGGCCGTGTACGTGTACACGCGTCCCTCTGCCAGGCTAGCGGGTACGAGCGAGTACGCGGGGAAACCCCTTTTCCTCCGCATTCCGATCCCTCGCGTTTTCTCACGGGACTACGCCGTCGCCGTCGCCGCGTACACGCGCACACGGACAAGCCCGCAAGGACAACGTCCCTCCGGGGACCGTTTTACGACACCACCGATCAAGGACCCTCTCCCCCGCCCACGAAAAAAACTCCCGGCAACCACTCGCCTTTGACGGCGGATGAAGCCACCTTGGATCTGTGACGCGAGATCCTGATGAGATCATGGTCTTCTCGGGAACCCAACCGATCAGCAGCTACTTCCGGAAGAAGGACGAACCGGGACTGATTAGCTAGTCTAATTTTTCATTGCCAGGGTCCATGCAAGCGGGACTTTGTTTATCTGTACATCGTTTATCTAACCAAAGCTGTTCGGTAGGTTTCGTGTTAATGTGTCAATCCATTGGCAAGCTACAGACTCCATTCGAAGCCAATCGGATCATCCTGATCGCAAACAGATTAGTCTAGAACAGCAGATTTTCTAAACAAGAACTCAAAATTTCTTTCCCATTGTCAAACCATTCTGAAATTCAAGACAAGAAACTCTCCTGCCCACGAAGTGTCGAAAGGTCGAAGGGGCAAGAAGAACCTCCCCTAGAAGAAGGGATGAAGCCTACTCTCTTTACACTTTACTCTTCGAGTTCTTGAAGTGGATCACAATGAGTCTGCGAATGATGACTGCCAGTTCGATCTCTGCACGTGATAGTAATATCTTTTGAAGAAACGGCGACGGTCGTTCGAGAGAACGTTGGAGGACCTGTGGCTCTTGGGGATCAGGCGCGTGACTGTGCAACGTTGGCCAGAGCGGGTGCTCGCGTCTCGAGGATGGCCGCGTATAAATCAAGTATATACAATGCACGCAAACTATTAGCATTTCAATGAGCGGCACGAGCTGCGGTAACATTAATTACCGGACGACGATATGCTTTTTACTGTGGCTCGCCGCGTTACGCTATCCGAGAGAGAGAGAGAGAGAGGGAGAGAGGGGGGGGGAGTCACGTGGACCGGTCCGTGCGCGTAACCATGCGATATAACATGTATAGTACGCGCGCGCGGCCTTTGCGTTATCCGCGTGGCGGCCGTGCGCTAAGTGATAACGCCGTTTATTATCATCTTCGTAACTAATGCCGCGCCCGTTAACCGTCTAATCAGTCGGAGTCAAATAACGCGCGCCATTAGAACATGTTCGCCCGACGGTCACGCCATTTGTCACGTGTCTCCACCTGGCGTCGCGGTCTTATCACCGGGAACAGGTGATAACGACCGACGCTGCGCGACTCGCTGGCCAGGTATACTGTACGGTTGCGAAATAAAAATACCGGTTCGATAGATCCTAGTTTCACCAATAGAGAAAGACAGACAGAGGGAGACAGAGTGATTACCCTAAACCCGCAGACTAGGGTGGTTGCGAATTCTGATCGGTTCTTGAGGTCGACGCTAATTTCTGATGGGAACTCGCGCTGTCGAAACTTAACCAATTACGTGTTAATCGGATCAGCGGACTTTGTCGCGCGTAAAACTTTTACTCGCCGACGACGCGACGCTGTCGGCCTGCGACAATTAGCACGCCCCTGTGGGACTACTAACGCAAGATCAGTTGGCTAGATGGCTTTCCTCTGGTCCTGGGTGCTAAGGTTATGGGCCGCACTGTCCAGGTGGTCCTACCTACTTTTAGGAATCTTGAAAGACTGGCCTCATCCAAAATTCAAATCATTTAATCCTGCTCTGGATCGCTTTTGACTAGTTGATACGAAAAGGGAGGTTCCTAGTTCTCTAATTGAAATAATTCACTACTGATCTAACATCACAGGAGTCTATTATTCCAATCATTAATTTTGCAAAAGGTTGGTTTCATCAAAAATTAAAATCATTTAATTCTGGTCTGGACCGCTTTTGACCAGTTGATAAGAAAAGAAAGGGTCCTAGTTCCTTAAATAAGATAATTGGTAACTGATCTAACATCACAGGAATCAATTATTCCAATCATCAATTTTGCAAAAGGTTGGTTCCATTCAAAATTCAAATCATTTAATCCTGATCTGGATCGCTTTTGACTAGTTGATAAGAAAAGGAAGGTTCCTAGCTCCCTAATTGAAATAATTCGCGACTGATCTAACAGCACAACATCATCCAAAATTAAAATCATTTAATGCAGGTCTGGATCGCTTTTGTCCAGTTAATAAGAAAAGAAAGGGTCCTAGTTCCCAAAATGAGATAATTGCCAAATGATCTAACATCACAGGAGTCAATTATTCCAATCAACAATTTTGCAAAAAGTTGTTTCTGTCCAAAATTAAAATCATTTAATTCTGGTCTGGATCGGTTTTGACCAGCTGATAAGAAAAGGAAGGTTCTTAGTTCCCTAATTGAAATAACTGGCGACTGATCAAACATCACAGTATTCAATTATTCCAGTCATCAATTTTACCAAAGGCTGCCTCATCCAAAATTAAAATCATTTAATCCTGATCTAAGTCGCTTTCGACCAATTGATAAGAAAAGAAAGGGTCCTAGTCCCCTAATTGAAATAATTGACTGATCTAAATCGTTGAAGTTAATCACACCGCACCATCGGAATTGAATCGTTCTTGACCAAGTGATGAAGAAGGTAGGTTCCCAGTCCATAGTGTCTGTGTCAGTTTGCCAATGATTTTTCGAAGGAGGAATGTTCATGTCGCGATCCATCCGCGTCGGTCTTCCCCGCTCGATTTCCGCAGCGTCTCCCGCAGGCTCTCCTGCACTGTTATTGAAATACTTGGTGTGTACTTGCTCGCGCAAGTATTCGCGATCTCCGTGGCAGGATCGCCGGACGGATAAATGTTTCGCCTGTGTGTAATGCCGCGTAACCATCGAAAAATCGATCTGACCGGAGGCACCCGTTGATTACGGAACTCAAGAACCCGTGAAACTTCAAACGGCGGACGTTCGTTGTTAGCTGTAGATTAGAAAACAGGTTTCTCCGTTGGTGGACGATCGGATGGCGGGATCTCGGTCTCGGGAATCCGGCGTTGCCTCGTTAGCGTCGCGATGGTTGACGGATGCAGTGAGACGTTGACGAGAGGTGGATGTTGTTTTCTATTAGGTAATAGTTAGGGCTCTTTGGACGTACTCGTTTTTACTCGAAATCCGGATACCTCATTTCGGATATTCTGATCCGGAGCTCAATCTGAAGTTCTATTCATGAAGGCCTTGGTAATGGTTCATAGATACTACGTGGTCCAAGACAAAATGCTATTGGAGGAATTGTGGAATAGTAGAGATGAAGACGGGACGGTATGGGGTAGTGGATACTATGCTATAGTAGAAGTCGCGTGGCCAGAGACAAAGACAATTGATGATAGACGAATTGTGGAATGGTGGGGATGACAACGAGACGCTATGGGGTAGTGGACACTCTACTCTGTTAGAGATTACGAGGATTGAACGGATTGTACAATGGTGGGGATCAAATCATGAATGAACTCATGCAATCGTAGATGAGGAAAAATTTTACGAAATAATTCATACAATGGTTCTGATAATTTATAAATTGGTGGAGACACTACAGAGTAGTGGACAACGGTGTATCTCATTGGCTGAGGTGTTGACGAACTCGCGAGGCTTCAGATGAAGTGGAATGTCATTGAAAGAGTTATGGGGACGGTGGACGTAAAACGAGACGCAAAGGAGGGAATGGATCGAAGATTCCGAGACACCAGGTAGATGTCTGACCCCCTCGTTACCCATTTCGACGGCGAAGTTAGATTCTACCCGCTGGCGCGTCCAGGAAGCGATCGTTTGTATAAACAGCTACGTCATCGCTGCGCCAGGCTCGAGTCGAGCCGACGTCATGAAAACGTTACCGCGCGAGTTTCTCTTCTGCGGCTTGCACCGAGCAAAGACGCGCGGCCGAGAACCATTCGACGCGGGAAGAAATCCCCGGACCGTCTAATTTCTCCTCTGTCTCGAGGCGATGCGACGCGTTCTCACTCGTAAACACCCTGTACATTCTAACCCCGATTCTTTTGCGCCACCGCGAGTCCTTCCTCTTCTTTCTACTCTGATCGATTCCGGCGAGCTCGAATTTTCAAAATTCTTGCAACAGGGAAACAAAGTAAACCTCCAAGTGCAATTTTATCAAAACGTTGAATCCAGGATCGTCCCGAGAACGCATTTGCCGCGAGCGCGAAGTTTAGACAGGTGTGATGAATAGACTGCGGATCTTCATGCAAATCCTAAATTTCACGGCTTATTTCACAAAAACCAGGATGAGGAACAAGTTCAATTTATCAACTAGAAAACCCCTTATGATAAGCATAGCATAGAGATGTCGTTAATGTTTGTTGCCATTCATGTTTCCTTGTACATATTTTAAAAATGAGTATATGCTATAAATGGATATGCATCAGCCACTTTACTACAAAAAGTTGGAAAGAGTACAGCGTCTGCACCCTGCGAGACTTTTCTACTGGGGAATATCATTGGTCAAGGTCACTAAAACACCCCCAGCGAGGTTGAAACTCAGTGGGAGGCGTTACCGAGGATTCGCTGGAAGATCCCCTGAAATTCGAAGCAGATTGTAACAATCTGAAGCATGCTAAACTGAACACGGAACGTTACACGGGAATCGCAAGGTAGATTCGCGCAGGATGTCGAAGAGAATGTTTCGGGCTGAGCGAGCAAGAGTGCGGGGAGAAAAAAAG
Organism: Lasioglossum pauxillum; assembly: GCA_933228785.1. Classification (NCBI taxonomy): domain Eukaryota; kingdom Metazoa; phylum Arthropoda; class Insecta; order Hymenoptera; family Halictidae; genus Lasioglossum; species Lasioglossum pauxillum. Next base: position 14,383,964 of record OW121706.1, on the reverse strand, counting down.
AGGATGCGTGATAACAGCGAAGGATTCTAGCTGCAACGAAGAAAGAAAGAAAGAAAGGTGCGTGTGCACGATCGAATATCAGAGCGAGACGAGTCGCGTTCTCCGGGTAGCGTTTGGTACCGGGGTTCTGCTCTGTCCAGGTCGTTGGTTCGCGGCGGTCGACCAGAAGCGATCCATCGCTTTAAGGTTGAGCCCAGGTTCGTCGGTTCGCGGCTACGCCGTTGCTACTCAGGATTCCAGTTCTCCCCCGTCCCCCAACCCGCGACTCTCGTTCGTTCCAGCTCGGATCCCCGCGCTCTCCGGCAACCCAACCCAACGCGCCAGGAACCTGTTCCGCCCTTCCTCTCTCTCCTGTTCGTTGTCTTGCTTCGGTGTTCTCCCCCCTCCCCCCGTCTCTGTCCCGCGAGCGGGACGATCTCGGGCTCTGTCGGACTCACGGCGCTAGCCCGACTCTGCTCGCTCGCTAGCACGCTGAAGCTGAAGCCGAAGGCGCGCGCGGGCGCACTCGCGTTCACGTTCACGCTCACGCTCTATCGTTGGGCTGCTGCGCGTCTACAACCGTAGATATTACTGTTGCGTGCGCGACGAAGACGGCAAAACAGACAGAAATAGAGAGACTGGGGGATTCGGAAGAGGGGGCAGATGGTAGGAGAGAGGGAGGGAGAGAGAGAGAACGAGTTCCGTGCACGTGCGTGCGTGAAAGAGGAAGAGGAACCCTGGCCCGAAGAAGGAGAAAGACAGCCAGAACGAGCGGAGGAGAAAGAAACTTGGTGCACGCGCTGCCATTGTTTGCAGCGTGTGTCTCTCCTAGCTCTCCCTCTCCTTCTCCTCATTCCACCACCTCCTCTTGCATATCTCTCACTCTCTCTCTTTTCCTCTTTCTCTTTCTAGCCATTCTCTATACGCGTCTCCTCGCTCGTACTGTCCTTTTTCTGATCCCAGTACCTCTCCTCTCCCTCAACCATCTCTCTCCCTTCAGCCTTTTTTTCACCCGTTCGCTCTTGTTCCCTCCTCCTCTTGCTGCAGCCGAGACTCTCGGCTCCGCTGCAGGTCCTCTTTTTTCAGGTTGCCACGATTTTTGCCTACCGGGGCACCGAGAGAGCTCGGCGTGCTCTAGCGGGTGCGAGAGACCGGCGTGGATCGCGAGGGAAGGTGGGACGAGGAGCTTGCTTGCTTGCTCTTGGTTGCTCGCCGAGGAGGAGGAGGAGGAGGAGGTGGAAAAGCCGACGGGCAGGATGCAAGGTTACTGGAAGAAGGACGTAACTGGGCCGATGATCCTGCCGGTGCCACCTCGACCTTTCTTTCCGAGGCGCTGCGCTTTTTCTACCGAACGAACGTGTCCCCCTCTGCGCCTGCCTCCTCATACCCCTCGTCATCCTCCCTCATTCAACTCCCTTCACCTCCCACCCTCCTCCACCTCCTTCTATCTCTACCCTCCCCTCCGTTGCTCGCCACCGTCCTCCCCTATTTGCTCGCTCCCTCCCGCGGACCTCCCTGACGCCGCAGGAGATCCGAGAGGAGACGTTACCAGGACGATGATCTCCGCGAACTCGCTGTTCCCGCGCGAACAACCACGCTTTCGGCGGGAGATTTGAATTCCTCAAGGAACACGCGTGACTTGTTCTCCTACGGCCGCCACCTTCGCCAGCGGTACCGTCTCGAATAATGCTCTCACGAGCCGCGTCTTGAAAACGTCCGATCACCTTCAAATTCCTGTTCCCATGTCCTCTTTCTGGTAGACTGCAAATCTTTATTGATTTATAACTGTTTCCTTTATCTCGATCGATAATTTGTTAATATCGTATATTAATGTTTTCAGCGCACTGGTTCGATCTTATTGATTTATGGCAAAAATGACTAGAGGAAATATAAGACTATAAGGATATTAGGACAATTTGAAAATATTACCATATCATTCTCTATTTGTTAAAATTATATAAGGAATAACGTTCGTTCTTTACAATTGGAGAGTTTTTGGAAAGACCCGCAGTCTAATGATCACTTCGCAAACTATCTTCCTGCGGTTATGGCCACGGGGTACCACTGCGGGTTAGAACCCCATCGAAGCTGCCATCTCACATTATATTCATATTTTATTGCCTTCTAAACTCCATGCAAGGAGACCCTGTACACCGGCACCATTATGAAAATCACCTGTCACGATTAATATGAAAAAGTGTATCGTTTAGAGTGTGTATTTAAATGACACACCCGAGGGGTCCGGGTATCTCCGAAGGGGATGATCATCAAACAGCCTAACTGCGCCATGAATTAAATGAGCACGTCCATCTCGCAATGTATATGGAGCAGAGCACTTTGAACTCGTTCTGCAAGAACTTCATCCTGCGAGGACCCTGGCAACAGTAGCCAGTCTCCAGCTCTAGCTAGCCTGGAACCCTATTGTGCAGGCTGACTCATAGCAAAGAAGCTAGGCAGCGGAGGTAGCCGACAATCGGACACCTCGAGGCTGGCGAGTATGCTGAAACTGGTATGCCAGTTAGCAAACATAGTCGGTGTCCGTAGCCGGTCTCCGGTCCTTCTTTTCTGAAGGGGGTTGTCCACTTGTGCGCGCCCTTCGCCACGGCTCATTTAACAACGAGCTCTCTTCGATCCGCTATACTTTGCATCATCCCCCTTCGAGATCGCGTCGAAGGCGCCACGTTTGACGCCGGTTTCAACCGAGAGATCGACGACAATGGACTTTGGGGTTCCGAGGTGATAGAGAAAGAGAGAGAGAGAGAGAGCAGCGAAACCAGAACAATTTCTCACTGGGCCCCGGGGCAACACAGGTTTGTACACGGTACACCCCGCATCTTCCTCGTTCGGGGGGACAGAGGAGGCACGCGGGGAAAGGATGATTTCTCGTGCGTACGACTTCTAAACCAGTTTCCCCTTTGAGAGCCCCCTCTCTCGCGGGACGCGCCGTTGCCACCCTCCCTCTCCCCCCCCCCTGAGAAACGCCTCTTCTTTTCTAAGACAAGACCTTTTTGCCCCCGTGCGCGAGAAAAATGGGTGGGGATGATAAAACAGAGAGGCGGGGAGGAAACTGCCGGCGAAGACGATCCGCCGGAGACACACTCGGACACCCGGTTTTTTTATGTCGGCTTTCAAACAGGTTTTACATTCGGCCAATATTGTCGTAGTAAAGTGTTCTTGTTTACCGTGTCGATAAGCTTGTCGCGTATCTTTTAAGCGGGTGCGCTTGTTGGGCGCCAATGGCCACGGTGAAACCCGGTCCATGGGGGAGACACGTGGGGAACGGTCGAGAGAGAGAAAGAGAGCGTGTTCTAAGGAGGGGGGAGGGGGAGAAGAAGACGAGTAGTCGAAGAGGAGAGTGGGGAGAGATCCCTAGAGAGCCGCAGGGTAGTCTTGGCTCCGGGATGAGGAACAGAGGAATGGATAAAGAAGAAGAAGAGGAAGAAGAAGAAGAAGAGAAACACAAAGACCAGGAGGAGGAAGCATGAGCGGCGAGCCAAGGGAGGGAAAGAAAAGTGGCGGGCCTACATTTCAGGTTATTTTTTCTTCTTCTCCTCCGCTGCTGCACGCACCCCTCCCCTCCCTCTGTTTCTTTATTTTCGCTACCGTGCTTCTCCTGCGCCTTCTTCTTCTTTACTCTCTTTCTAGTGCTCCCCGGCCTCGTGCGACCATAGTCACGTTGCGTCACGGCTGTTCACCGGGAACGGGCGAAACGGTTGTTGGTATAACAACGCGATTAGCATGCAAACTCGCGTAGGAGGGAACGCTGGGGATTAGACGAGCGCAGACAACGCGCCGTAGAAAAAAGATGTCGGGGATGTTATTGAATCGAACGAGTCTCTTCGTCGGACGGACGATGATGACAGGCAGTCATGATCGGTTGATATATAATGGCGGCGGATTCTACAGCCTCGACTAATTTCGCCCGCTGGAAACTACGCCCGAATCCACGTCGCTACGACTGTCTTGCGAACGCAAATAGATCGATAGATCGATGTAACGCGTGCGTAAACAGCCACGCGCCCGCCCGCCCGCGCGCGCGGGCGTAAGTTTAGCCGCAACCGCGAGCACGGATCGCTTTCTGCGCCGAATTCGACGGATAGCAGCGGATCCGCCCGGAAATTGCACGGCGCTGTTCCTGGCGAGTGTGTGACTTTCGTTCGGAAAGTGCGCAGGGACTTGAGAAAATTCGGGGAAATTCGGCCTGATTGATCGTTAAACTGTTAGGCACTCTTTTAGGGTAGTCGATGCTCATACCCTGACCAGGCTTGCATTGTTTCGCCTTTGTGATTAATTCGTCGACGTTCTCAGTTGTGTGTTCTCCATTTGAGACGGTACCATTTTGCATGATTGACGGAATAAAATGTTATTATAATTTGTCTTGAGAAGGCAGACCGCATTGGAAGGCGGCGATATTTTTGTTCCCATCTTCTCGAAGTTATTCGCTGTCCTTCGAGACCAATTTTGATCGTACGTAACGCTACAATATCGCTCGAACTGTCCCTCCGAAAATACGAATTCAGATCCTGTTGAATCTACAGAATCTACGACTATCGTCAGAGATGAGAATAAAGTAACAGAAATATTATTTTGGTTTGATCTTCGCGGAAATTAAAAATCGAAGAGCCGGAGAGAGCTCGTCTGGAAATGACTTGGTTGATGGTGGTTCGTTGGAGCGATACGCACGGCAAAAATGGTAACTCGTTTTATATTAGAATTCTTGGAAATAGTGTATCTAAAAATAATGAAAATGGCGGCGGTCGGAGGTTCAACGAGCCCCGGCAAAGCGCTGCATTAGCCGTATGAGAGAGAAAGAGAGCACGGGAGAGAGACGAGGAAAGATCGGGTATGTGCTTCATCGAGCCGGAGGTGTTATCAAAGTAACCTTGGCGGATAGGCAACAGAGAAAAAAGGCAACGCGTGGGCGGAGGCGAGAGGGCACTCGTGAATGTGTACTTATTTATCGGCGATAAGATACCCTCTGTCGATGCCTGGTGTCGCTCCTAGAGCGACGCGCGAAAAATTCGCGGAGAGTCCGCCGAAACGTCCACCTCGTCCTCTGAGACCATTTTTTATTAATTTTACTGTGCCTATTCCATCGTGAGCGAACGAATTCTCGTAATTTAACCCTTAACCCTCATGCCCATGGCCTGGGTATACACTTTTGATTTATTTTCTGTCTAATGCGTCGAAAATCTACAGCGCAGCATCGTTGAATATCGAAGAAAATTTTGGTTATAGGATTGAACTGTGAAGGAGAGTTGTTCGCAGCCAGGCGATTTGCAATGTAAAGTATTTCAACAAATTTTAAGTGGTTTCAACGAACGTACAAAAATGATTGCAGTGAAGTTAAGTGCACGAAGCGAGTCTCCACGGAGAAGTGAGTCATGTCCTTATCAATAATGTATTTTACACACTGACGTCATCGGCAAGTGTCATTCGGTAATGAATAACTAGACTGCGGATCTTTATGCGTTTATAGTAAAATTGAGTAGATGAAATTCGAAATTGTTGACATATTTTAAAAATTGCAGGTTTCTCCTCTATTAAAATCATTAAGGGAGGAAATAACATTCAATTTGGTCTCTACTTCTTTTTTATTTAGCATGAAGATCCGCAGTCTACTAACAACTATAAAACTGCGAAGACAGAAGAACTGAATGATACTGTTGCATTTAATTTATTTACAATTGACTCGGATAATTTTTACGTTGCGTAAAGATCCGGAGTTAAGAACGATTATAAATGGTAATGGTCCGTAATATGAAAATTGGCCGTTGCGACAGCAGAAGACGCAACAGAGTTTTTTGGTGTTCCGTAGCGGATCGTCAATTAATTTCGCGGAGGAAATTTCATCCCGCAGGAACGCTCGCAAGAAGGCGAAAAAGAAGGGAAGAATGGAGCGAAGAAGACCGCCGAAACAGGGTCGGGAACGATGTCAGCGGGGCAAGCACGAGAATTAAGCGACGTTGGAAATTAACCCCCTTAAGCCACCCTCTAGATTTACCCCAGGTGCTCGTCAGTGTCCGACCCTGAAACCGTGAGCGTCGTAAACTCGCCGGCTCGTTCGTTTTACTGTCGTAAGAGGACTGACTGGCCGGCCCTTGGAATCCCGCGCGGCATTCGAACACCAAGAATCGTGATTAAACATTAAGGGGGCTGGCTTCTTAGGATTCCCTCGACCGGACACGTCTGTCTCCCCGCGTCCTGATTCTCTTCAGCACCGTCATTAGGCTCCGGTAACAGCGTTCGAGAAAATCCTTTCGGTCCACCTACCGTTTCCAAAGAATCGCAATTAGAATCGGATTGAACCAGTAAAAACTTTCCGGCGGGACGACCACGAGGAAAACTACCCCGTGGAACGGTGGCATCAGCGAAAGGTTGCCGAAACTTGGCCGAAAAATTACCGAATCCGCGAATCGCAGCGGAACCGACTAGAGGCATCGAATTACCAAAGAGAGAAACTACGGTGAGAAGTTCCTGCAAAAGTTCGCATCCGGTCCGCTAATGACATCGAGCCGACACGATGATCTACGATCTCGTGTCCAAACACAGAGGTGCACTCGAAGATACGGGGGTGGGTCTCTCGAAGAGGGTAGAACTCGGAAGTTGGAAGGCACCTTGACGAATCTCCGGAGCGGGGATTCGGCTCACCTATGACCCCGAGTCGAAAACAATCATCGAACTTTCAAGCGGTAGCCGGACTCCGCTAGTGGGGGTTGGTTTCCTACAGAGGACACCTGCAGAGGGAGGCGAACCGAACAAGAAGACTAAGAAGAAGAAGGAGGAGGCGGGGGAGGCAAAGCGGCTCTCGTGAAAATTACCGGGCCGACTATACGGACCTGAAGAGCGCGTCATCCCCTTTAACCGGGGGATTGAATTTTTCCCCGACGTGGAGCTCCTGGCACAGGGTGCGCACGACTCCGCCGCCCACCCCAACTCGCCCACTCATCCCCCAACCTCGACAGAGAAAGAGAAAAAGGGGTGGCTGAGGGGGTGAGAAAGAGGGATACGGGAGAGAGAGCCCGAGAGAACCAGAGAGAAGGAGAGAGGGGTGGGGGGAACGGGGGGAGGCCCATCCCCTTCTCGCGGACAATAATTCTCCAGTGGTCGCGGAGGGTTGCCCGTGGCAACTCTTCAGCGAGCCGGAGACGAGCTGACGAGACGAACGCGATGAAATTGTCCCTCCTGCGCCTCTCTCTCTCATCCTCTTCCTCGCTCGCTCTCTCCTCTCTCTCCTTTCTCCCTTTCGTCGAGCTGTCTGTCTTTCTCTCTGCAGGTTCTACGTGGTCGTAGGAGGCAAAAAATGCAAGAGCAAGAAGGGTGGCGCGGGGACAGGAAGGGTGGAAAAAAATAGAGAGACGACGAAGGAGAGGAGAGGGGGGGGTCGCGGGTAAAGGGGACGGGGGCGCAAAGTAACGCCGGATGGGGTGGGTTTCGTTGGGAATTTCGCGTATCTTCGACGCCGGGGGTGGCCGCGTTTAATCCTCCGGGCTGTATGCGAGAAGAAAGAGTCCTGCGGGGGTTGCGATTAAGAATCGGCCCTACTTTGGCCAATGTTTTTTTAGTGCCGTCTTCAAAGCGCGGATATTCGGCGAGGGCTGACGCGAGACGACGAGACGGGGCCGCAAAAGGGTGCCTCCCCGTCCCTCTGCCCCGCGAAACCGGCTGCGAATTCTGCGGGAATGATTCACGGGTTTATTTGCGCCGCGGTCGCAAAAATTCCCGAGCGATCCCGATCGACTCCCTCGGACGCCGAAAATTCCCGTTTTCGAACCGTAACGTTGTCGTGTGAACATCGAAATTTTTCTTCGTTTGCGAAATTGTGGAAGACTGTCGCCATTTCTTGCACAGTAGCTAGCAATATTCCCAGCGCGTTAAGGGACGTGCACCAAAAAAATGGGGATCGATTAGAAAATACCGGGGATGCTGTGGAGCTTCGCAAAAAGACAACGAAAAGTATGTGGGGGAACGTTCTCATTTAGTAAGCATGTACTATGAACTGGCTCAGAATTTCGTGGTCCTCGCTCAAATTTCGAAATCGGAAAAGGGGCAAAAGGAGCTGAAAGGGCCGAGAGGCGAGTGGAGAGAAGAAACAAAAAGGAGAAAGGAGCCGGATAAAAGGGTGATCTTGAAAAGGTAGCGGACGTGTTCGCTTTGACGGATCCCCGTGTCGCATGAACGACCAAGCGGATTAGCGGCGGATCGTGTGCGTCCGGCTGTAACATAGCGCTTCGCGAAGCGCCACGCTGGCCAGAAAGAAGACGCCAAGAGACCGGTGCAAGGAAGAACGAAAGCGAGAGCGGGAGAGAGAAACGGGAGCCGTAGAAGGCGGGATATTCGTGTATCCGGCGTATATAATTCGATTGGCTCGCCTAATCCAATGGAATATTTTGACACGAGTCGCGTCCGACTAGCCTCTACCGGGGGAAAAAGATCAAAGGAGGCCGCGGAATCACGCCGATTCTCGCTTGGGGACCGTACGGTCAATTAGCGACGCGAGGAAATCAATTAATCGCCCGAGAAAACTCCGCTCCGCTGGGAATCATTGTTTTTTCGCAGACTCCTCCTGCGACCGACCCCCGCCGTCCGCTATAGTCTACTCAATCTGTCCAGAAGACCAGTGGAATTCACCCTTCAAAATCCAGCATCGTCAATTATTTTCCAAAAATATTTTCCCGCGTGTGTTCCTCAAAGTTGAAGAGCAGACATTACCTGATCCCTTGAGAATTCCCTGAGAGTCTCGTGCGAGACACTGTTTGAAAGACAATTAATTAAGGTGTTTAGTTATCGACTCGAATGATGCAGGTTCGAGCAGAAGTGTCTGGAGCGGGACAAAAGGGGTCGGTAAAAGAAGGATCGAGTGTCTCGGAGGTGTCGGCTACGAAGTGCAGCGACAAACGCAGACAACACAGCCCCGGAAACCGATAAACACGCGGTGCCCGCGGCGGAACTCGTTCGTTTAGCTGCGCGCATGATTATACAGAGGCGAGTCATCGCTGCGGGGTTCTTCCGTATCCATTTCGTGTAAAGAGCTTAACGAGAGGATTACCGGAGGAACTATCCGATCGCGAGGAAAGGGGGAGAGAGAGACGCGTCGCCGATGCGGAGCACAGAGGCAAACTGGAGGAGCACGCATAGGAGAAAGAACTAATATGCTCAAGGAAAGAGTCGGAGGCTTCTCCCACCCTCCGACGGACACGCGCTCGGGATATTGCTGCGCGAAATGAGCGATTCACCATTTTTTCCCGCAAGGTGTTGCCCTGCCAAGGACCTGCATCCTTTGCAAGCTCAATTGAAACGATGTGACAGGGTCTTCTGCTACTTTTCAACGGTGCAGTGAGACTAACTCGAATCCTTTATGTTCTCAAAGGGGTTGCAGGGTGAACCTGGTTGGAATAGACGTAATTGAGACTTTCAAATTAGTTGGTAACTGAGGATTTTTGTATAATTTTTCAACCCCGGAATAGACCTAGCACATGCTTTCATTGAACTTTTCAACCCCACATCGAATGTTGGTACTTTACGTTCTCAAAGAGGTATCTGGTAGATTTTAGATCGGCCTCTTGTGGCTGCCACAGCAATTGAGATCGATACTTCATCATTCATTGATACCTGCAGGTCTTTGTCCAACTTCGCAACCCTGCAGATGTGACACAAGTTCTTTACATTGTCGAAGTAGTTTCTGCTTCGGCTAGTTCTAGATTAGAATTCTTAGTTACCCTAGCGAAATGAGATCGAGATCTCATAATTTATTCGGAAAGTAGATGTTTTTCTGACTTTTCACGCCCACAGCAGTTTTCGCAACTGTTCTCTAGATATCCAGCATATTTATCAAATGTTTTACGATTGACATTATTGAACGGAGTCATGTACCCTAAAATTCATCGACACTGAAGTGCATCGAGGTCCCTTTCGAACGCCTCACCCTGTAGACGATCTTACATGCGCGCTATGTGCACAGAGGGGAGGGGGTGTCTACATATTTCTGCACACACGCGACCGCTGCACGAACCTCGTCCGGCAGTGTGCGCGGTTATGTACTGTACATATCTATGTGCACGGAAAGAGAGGCAGAGGGAGAGAGAGAGAGTTATATCGAGGGTAGAAGGAGGAAAATCAGAGAACGAGAAGAGATAGGGAGAGAATGAGAGGGACGAAGGGAAACACTTGGACAAAACGAGAGGGAGGAAGAGAGGGAGAGAGAGCCAGGGTCGAATGATCAGCCATAAACTGAGTCAGCGGGGATAGTATTGTCCTCTGCCTCCCCTGGAGCCTGTGCTCCCTCTCTCCAACCACGAGGTCTGAACCACCCCATGATTCCACCTCGTCCGCAGACGCGACTCGGGGGTTGCTCGAGGTCGGGGGTGTACCGACAAGGAAGAGATGACAGCGTGGAACTATCGCGTTCGATTGTTAACAAAACTGGAACGTTCGAAGCCCGAGGAAAGCGAAGGGGTTTCTCCAATGGTTGCTTTAGGCCTATTCCGAATTTTCCAACCCCTAATTGAGAGCGACGGGTCCCGGGCAACATGATTTTACGGCCTGTCGCTGGATCAACCCTTGCTTTGCTGAACAACTAACAAGCAATTACCAACAACTATTTATCTGACAAGGTACCTTCGACTTCAATTAAAAGATCAAATCAATTCAAATTGATCACATCGGTTTCTTGCCATTTCCATGACAATTTTTGTAAATGAAACTGGATAAGATCGTTGTCAACAATCGAAGGGGGATTAATCGACATGTCGAACGATTTCGTCGCAGAGGAAGAACGATCGGCTCCCGTCATCCGATGAAAAATCGAGCGGAGAAGAGTCGAGGATTAACATTCGTTCGGTCGATCCTCTGGACGAGGTCTCGCGGCGCGCAAAACTAAACTTTCATATTTAAACGGCGCGTGCATAATTCATGATCCCGCGCAAATATCGCGGGAGCTCCAACCTTTAAGGTCGACCTGAGCGTGGACAGAGGACCGTGACAGGTAGACGCTCATGAATTATGGGCCGAGCGCGCACACACGTCCTATCTAAATTTAACGATAACAAGGCGAATCCGCGTGTGGACGCATAGCGATGCTGTAACGCCGCTAGGCCTGAGACGATTCTTCTCGCTTTCGCCTTCTTCCTCGCCCCCGCCACCCTTTGGCCTTGCCGGTCAATGCCTGAATTAATATTTCCTTATATCGATCGTAATATTATTGCTTAATGCCTGAATTGTTTCGATTCCTGTCGCAACCATCTTCCCTCTCTCTTCTTCCCTGGTTTCCATAAGTTTGTTCAAACAAAATCAGGAAGTGACGAAACTAAATCGGATAGGAATGGCTAGCTGCCTTTAAAATACCGAGTCCTACCATGCAAGTGCTAATAGTTATCAACAATGTGACAGCATCTAGAATTCTAACACATCCCATCAACGCATCTTAAATCCAGAGAATCGTTAGAGAAAACTTGAGCAGGCTTCAGCTCCTCATTTAGGGTATCACCGGGAACTTAGACGTGAAGGATGGTCGCGCGAAAGAATAATTGCGGGAGCGGGGGATGTTTATACCGAAGTTTTCAATCCTGGCTGGTAGACTCGGGATTAGCCACTCTTAAGGGATCAAGGGGATATTGCGAAGCCCTGTGCCCGTAAGACTCTCTCAGCACCTGCGGGGTCGATCTGTTCGCGGGATACGGTAACGTGTGGACGCGGCTTAAATCGATCAGAGTCAGGAGCGGCCTAAGAAAACGCGGCTGCATAGCCCGGGGGACTATAACGTTGGACGTGCAACAGGCCGCTAGGTCCGCGGAAAAGGAGAGAAGTCGGTGACAGAAAAGACTGTTCGGATCAAAGCACTTTTGCTCGGTATATTCTCGCGGCGCGTGAGTGTATTTATGTTCCTTAAACACAGCGCTCGCTCGCGCAAGGATAAAAACGGTCCCATTCATTCGGGCGAGCGCATCGCGGAAGGCAATTATCGTGGCTCGTTTCTTAATTAAAACCGGTCTTTAGGCAGCTAGCGTAACCGCCGGGTGAGAATCGCGCGCCGCGTGCACGGACTCGCTCCGCCGAGCCCCTCGTCTTAATTCGTTAATGAGAGGAGTTAATTCGACTCGATTTTCGGTTGATATAATCGATCGATCGAGGTGTGCCTAATCGTTCCGCGGAGACGGAACGAAGTGATTTTCTGTTGATTATTCGCTCTCCGCGGCCCTGTCGGAGAAGTTCGTTTCATCAGGCGTCGAACAACAAGAAGATAAGAGAACGAGGGAGGGTCCCCGCGCATAGTTTATTATAATTGCCAGGCATAATTTTCCTCGGGGTCTCGCAAAGACCGACTTAACCTAATAACGTCAGACGCATTCGACGGAGGGAAAGAGGGCCGATATCAAACCGGGAGGGTGTCCTTTTCGCCTGCATTACACGTAATTGCGAGGGCTAACGAGGTTAGCGGTCCGCGGCCACGGTAATGTGAACGTCACAACCTCTAATTAAGGGCCGATTGCCTCCTATCGGTGTCGCGTCACGATCCTGCCTGCCGTTTTTCAGGAGCGATTCCTGATATCGCCGAATAAATAATTAAACGCGCCCTAATTCGATGCCAGCGAGATACCGAAGGCGAACAGGTGCTTCCGATATCGCTCCCTATGATTTCTACAAAAGGATGTAACCGGATAAACATCGTCAGTACGTCCGACTTCATCAACTAATGCTTTGTTGCCTAAGATGCCGTTTCAAGACCGTGCGAACCAACCCCTAACTTCATAAGCTTTTTTCTCGACGACTATAAAAGATATTCGGATCAACCAAAATGCTATCAGTAACTATACATTAGCATTACCTTGCGGATTTTTTTCAACATTTTTAACCATTCATTAAGGGTAGACAAAAATTCCCATTCACAAACTAATGCTTCATTGCCTGAAATGCCGTTTTAAGACCGTGCGAACCAACCCCTAACTTCATAAGCATTTTTCTCGACGACTATGAAAGATATTCGAATCAACCAAAATGCTATCAGTAACTACACATTAGCACTACCTTGCGGATTTTTTTTTCAAAATTTTTAACCATTCATGAAGGGTAGACAAAAATTCCCATTCACGAACTAATGCTTCATTGCCTGAAATGCCGTTTTAAGACCGTGCGAACCAACCCCTAACTTCATAAGCATTTTTCTCGACGACTATAAAAGATAATCAAACAAATCAAAATGCTATCGACAACTACACATTGGAGCTATCTGATGAATTTTTTTCAAAATTTTTGATCGTTAATTAGCAGTAGAAAAAAATTGTTTTCCCGGGTGTGTGGTTCCCAGAAATCCATCATAAATCAACGCTGAGATCGTTGGCTACCGAGCCACTGTTCGAACTTGCGTCGACGAAATCAACATCGGAACCGTTGTCAGATGTTACACATTACACTAACGACGTTCCAGTCAACTGTCTCGTACCGATAAAAGACCGGAATAATGAATTACACCGGCCGGCGAGCAGACGTCGCAAAAAGAAGCTCCTTGTACAAACATTTTAATAAACGTATCCATCACGTAACCGAATTAAATTGAAGTCATGAAGGGGGGCACACCTGCAGTCTCCCTCGCGTCAGGATCACTCTTCGCCGAATCCCCGAGCATTCATAACCGAGCAGACGAGATCCCAGCGACCGAAAACCCTTGGCCAAGACTCGCAGACTTTTCGGAGGGTTTCGTCGTGCGATAATTTCTCGAATCTGTCACACGGTTCGAGTAATGTACAGCGAAATTATGCAAACTGCATGGGCGTGGCGTTCGATCGTCGAACAGTTGGCAGAGAGAGAGAGAGAGAGAGAGAGAGAGAGAGAGAGAGAGAAAAAATAAACGGACTGGTAGAGAGATAGAGAGGAGGGGATAAACGTGTCCGGGGCGACCGCGCAACCAGCAACCCGTTGAACCACCCGGTGTATTTACGCGGTTTTATAACTTGTTCGGTTACACCCACTCCTTAGTCAATAGATTTTCCAGCGAACGTTACGAAGCGACTGCCGTGTACACGATTCCTGGAGTGTCCCCAGAGAAAACCGAAGGAAAAAAGGTGCCCTCCGGTGGGTGTGGCAGAAGATGAAACGGAGACGCGTGTATTATTTCCAAGCGTACCGCTCTCATCAAGATTGTTCAGCGAGGGAACAAGAGGAAAGAAGATAGGAGCCGGTGTTCCGCGGACTCCGAATGTCGCCGGTCGAAACTGTTGTCGTTGAGACAGAGAGAATATTTTTGGAGAATATAAATACCATTTATTCTCCCCCACTCTCTTTCTCTATCCAGCCTCCCCCTTATCCTCCTCGTTCATTCTTTCTTGCGATCAGGCTCGCTCGCTATGTCTCTCGCGCGCGCTCGGCTACACCCCCTGAAGCCCCCTCTCGTTTTCATTCTACTTTTCCACCCCTGCGCTACACCCCCGACCTTCCTGCGAACCTCCGGCTCTCTCTTGTCCTCGTTCTGTTTTCCTCCTTCGGTCACCCTCGTTCGCTACCCCCCTCGTTCCGCGCTTCAACCCCCACGCGACGCTCCAACATCCACCCACGACCACCCCAACGCACCCACCGTCAACCACCGGTCTAGCTCATTCAGAGCGACAGGACGCGTGTTCGTCAAGATAGATGATAACTAAGTCACCCAGATATTTTATGCGCCGATATTGACCCGCGAGACAGGCTACCGAGAGACAGAGGGGGGGGGGGGGGGAAATGTCGTTCTATCAAAGCACCGATACTCCAAGGGGCGAAATATTTTTTCGGGCTCGCTGCCAATTGCTGACGTGACCGTCCACTGTGTCAGCAGTGCGCGCGTCAGCGGCTACGTTGCACGAACCCCGGGAAAAGGAGAACAGGAAATTTTCGTCGGCGTGACGAGGGAACCGGCCAGCCGGCTGCTGCTCCGCTCCACTCTCCTCTGTTCTTCTCTCTCTCTCTCTCTCTATCACACACTCTCTCTCTCTTTTGCTTCTTTTCCTTCACCAGCGCACGACGCGCCGGCACTGGTAAAAATATGACCATTGACAGGTTTACGGGCAACGCGTGATTAATACCTGGAAGCTTTCAGACACGCCGCCGAGCGATTTCTCTTCTTCCACGAGCGCGAAATTTTTCATATTTTCCCCGCACGGTTTTCAGTCCGTCTATTTTTACGGCTTCCTTCGATAGCGCTCGCCGCGGTGCCAGGTAAACCGAACTGACTGCGAGAGCGCTTCGATGAGGACGTTAATTTTGGAGGATCGCTGCATGAAAGTCTAGCGTGCGTGACTGCTATGGAAAATTGCCGAAATTTATCGCTAACAAAGAAGTTGAACCTACAAGCGGGACCCTGACAGTAGTAATTCCAGTATTTGATATTAAAATCAACAAATCTTCTAAACTAATGATTTCTCGCCCTAAGTGATTAGTACTTTCACGCGAGGAATAATTAGTAGCATCGAATAGTGTATTAATGAATATACGACTCCATTGGAACGGATAATTGTCTGGCACATTTTTTTGCTGTCAATGCAAATTGCGTTCACTTTTTGCTATCAACAGTTCACAGACCGATCACGAGCAAGACCAATTTTCCGTTAATTTCGAAGCAATTCCGCTGGAAAATAATAATCGCGGCTACCGTACGTTCATTTCGATACCGTCGATCCTTCGCGGTCGACCAAAAAATCTGCTCAAGAATTTGAGCAATGTTACTTATGTGTTTGATTGCACCGCGATCAGAGAGCAGCAGGATGAAACGTTCATTACCCCCGGCCGTTATTTCTTCATTTCGCACGCTAATAAGAGGCAGCATCCCCCCGCGAGAGGCTCGATGGTGGCCCGCGGCGTAAACACGAATCAAGATTTAAGCGATGTATGCTAATACGAGACTTAGTATGCGCCGCAGTGGCCCGGCATTATGAAGATTTTCAATTTTACGCGGGACCGCCGCGAATAAATATTTACACGGGGGAACGAGCCAGGCGGCCTGTTATGTTACAACCTCTGCCCCGTGCCGCTCCGACAATTTTGCCGATGTCATTAGCGCCCTGGCCCTCGTTAGGCCTTTTTCCAGGTGTCGCGGATTAGATCTTCGATCGTTTCCCGCGAACCGTGCCTCGGAACTCGGACACGTCGCTTCAGGAACTAATTCTCAGTTCCCAGAAGAGCATCTTGAGGAACTGACTCGAGGACCATTTTGCTGGGACTCTGGCTGCCGATCAGTGTCGGGCTACAGTTCCTCGAAATGATATGCAAGAGCTTCAAAATAAATATTACTGCAATTACTGCACCAAATACATCAGAAATAATCAATGTGAAAATATGTTCTTTAAATTCTTTGTGAATCTTGATCAGCACACGAATATAATATTTTTCTGAGAACAGTGACTTACAATTGTGCTCCGCGTAAAACAAAATATTTGAACTCCTAGACCGAACGTAACAATTAAATTATTGGAACAATTAAAATCCTGCAATCATAAAATCAAATGATCCTTGCATGAATAATTTTCTGAAAGAATGGTCCACAGATTCAACTATGCTCTTCGAATATAATGATGTTCTGAAAACATCGACTTGCAATTGTGCTCCGCGTAAAATAAAATATTTGAACTCCCACACCGAACGAAACAATTAAAATCCTGCAATCATAAAATCAAATGATCCTTGCATGAATAATTTTCTGAAAGAATGGTCCACAGATTCAACTATGCTCTTCGAATATAATGATGTTCTGAAAACATCGACTTGCAATTGTGCTCCGCGTAAAATAAAATATTTGAACTCCCAGACCGAAGGTAACAATTAAAATGCTGCAATCATAAAATTAAATGCTCCTTACATGAATAATTTTCTGAGAGAATGGCCCACAGATTCGACTATGCTCTTCAGTATAAGATCATCGCCAGCAAAAGCATCGACAAATTCAATTTTTGTGAACACGTTGAACATGATTTGCAAAATGATAGAAAGATCGACACGAAGTTTGTTGCATCGAAGGCAAATGGAAAGACCGACGTTGAGAACCGCTGCTGGTCGCGCTGCACGACAAGTGCATCGCGCGCCTTTGTGTGAGTGGCCACGCTCGCTCGCGCACACACGCTCCCTCGGATGTTCCGTGTTGGTGCACGGAACGCGTCGCGACGCGCCGGTGTGCGTCGCGTCAGTGTGCACGTAGAGTCACCGACACTCCTGCTCGTCCTTCCAACCCATACAGGGTGTTCCAAAAGTAGCCGGCTCGATTTCCGAGACACTCGTCCTGGAAACGACTCCAGCTTTCCGAGCGATTCGAGCACTCTCATCGCGCAAAACATTCCGAAAGAATGACTCGTTAGCGATTCTCGTGGGATTCTTCGCTGGAACCTGCGACAAAGCGGCAAGAAGTTGCCACTTTGAGCCGACTTCTTTGCCGAAGATTTTCTACTTGCAAAAGTAGTTCGAAATCCTAGCTATGAGAAGTCTTGTGTCGTTGAGAAAGGAAAAATGTTCGAGGGGTGGTTTCCGGAAAACAATGTTGGAAGATATTCGTGATTCAACTTTGATCTTTTATTTTGCATAAACATCTACAATCCAGCGATTAGATTGAGGATCTTTATGCAGTTCTACTAAATGTGTGTGTTAATAAACATTAATCCTCAAAGAGAACCTTCCGAAATGAAATGTTTAAAATATTAAAAATAGATTTCTGAGAGGACTGAATATCTTAAATCTTAAACACATCAAAATCGTCGAATGAAGAGTAGAAATGGACACCGAGGTTGATCGTGTAGGGGATGATTTATCGGTTAGAGATAGGATAGTTTCCTGAAGGGTGTAATAATAGTGTTGGCTGGTGACTAGATATTGCAAATTAACGGTAAATCTTTGAGCAGAGGTTTGTCATAAAGGATAATTATAATATATCGGACAGAGGTTAATAATGTAGAGAATAATTGCAACACACTAGACAGGCGTTTACAATCTACAGGATAATTATAATAAATTGGCTAGAGGTTAATAGAACAGTTGACAATTTAACGACGACAAAAAGAACCTAATCAAGCTACAACGAGCAAAATATGATACAGTATCGAACCAAGGGTTTCGAGTCACCCTGTACACCAAGTCCGCCATGCAGGAAAGTGTTTCGCACAAGGCATATAAACATATTACATGGAAAGTGGAAGGGAGGGGCGTTCACAAACGGGGTGCCCTAAAAAGAAAGCTAAAAAAGAGCGAAGAAGTAGAAGAAGAGGAAGCAGCAGCTGAGCAGGAGGAAGAAGAAGAAGAAGAAGAAGAAGAAGAGGAACAAGAAGAAGAAGAAGCATAAGCAGGAGAAGAGGAAGGAGATTCGTCGCGGGCTCTCGCTCCTTTTCCCTCCCTCGCTTTTGACGTCCACGAAGCGACGACGACGCCTACGCGCCGGCAGAGAGTTACCTTCGGAAGAGAGAGAATATAATTGCGCGATCGATAAATTCTCCGAACCTGCATCAACAACTCCATTTTGCGCAAATATACGTTATATTTCCGCTAATGAAGTATGCCTTCGCCGCGCTGCCCTCCCTTGTTCCCCTGTAAAACATTAATGTATGCTGCCGTAAAATGTTCTCCCGCCTCGCGAGGCATGCACGCGTCGGGGGTGGGCGAGGCAGCAGGACGAAGGAAAAAGGACGCAGCGCGCACGATCGTATTTCCTGCCGGTCGAGCGGGCGAATCGCGCGCAATTAAATTTCGCGAGAACCCAGCCGATGCGCTCGGCTCGGGGGGTGGTTCGCTCTTCTTGGCCCTGGTGATCGTGGCCGAGGATAACTCATGATAGCTGAGAATACTTGACGATAGCTGAGGATAGTAAATACTTGATAGCTGGGGATAACCGAGAATGCTTGACTCCACCAGAGGACAGCTGACGATAGCAGACGATACCCGAGGACACCTAACTCTACCGATACCGAAAAAGGAACATCAGCAACGGAGACGCAGTGTCTGAGGAAGCGAGCGAATCGCGCGCGAATTGAATTCCATAAAAACCGAGTCGCCGCGCCACCCTGGAGGGTGGTTCCCAGTCCGAGCACCGCTACTCGATGCCCGCGGATAATTGACGATAACTGATGCTACCGATAGCTCAAGAAGAAAGGGATACCGGTAACGAACGAATCACCGGGCCGCGGAAAATTGTGCCAAGGGGGAAACCACCCCCCATTGTGGGGCTGTGCAACGCGAGACCCGGGCAACGACGGAAAGATTGACAGTTCGCAAAATATTTCAGGTTCCGCAGTTAGGTGACTCACCCAGTACATGCACCGGGAATAACGCATGTATACATAGGCCATAGATACGTGGGCCAACACGCGGCCGTACATAATGTGATATAACACACGTACCTACCGTGGCGCGCGCGCGCAACGCTCGTGTGTAGGTGAGTCAAGAGAAAGGGCAGAGGGGGACGACGAGGGGGAGGAGAGAGAGAGAGAGGTGGGAAACGAAGAACGGTGGAGGCCGACGAGGGGGAGGGAGAGAGAGAGGGAGGAGGAGATGGAGAGGGGGGAGAGAGAGAGGAGGTGGGTGCACGGCGAAAAGCCGCGGCGAAACTATTGTCCGACGATGTATTAACGAGCAGCGATGCTATTGACGTGGAATCGGTCCGAGCGTCGGGGAAAAAACCGGGACAAAAAACTCGAGAGAGGCGGCAGAGAGAGAGAGACACGAGAGGGGGAGAGAGAGAGGAGAAGAAGAAGGAAAGAATGGAAAGAGAAAAAACACACGTGCCGGGCCCTCGACCGCGAGAAAAAAGACGCGCACGCGAGTGTGTGTACACGGTTCGACGAATCGAGCCGGGATAAGGAGGATCTGGGTCTTTGGATGACTCTGCGAGCTCTCTGGCTATCCAGAGGAACCACGTGCAGGTGTGTCTCGCGCCAAAAGTCACCTTGATGATGGACCTCGAGCGGAAACACAGCTCCATCCGCTGGAAATCAACCCCTTGCCTCGTAACGACGTATTAGAGTTGGCATCAAGATTTTGAAAATATTTCTTTTACTACGTTAGAGGATATTTAACCATTAGCACGTTGAATACTGATTAAATACCGCACGAATTTTGCGCGTTTCATACAAGCTCCGCCTGCTTCATTGATAGGAGCAGCCTGCGGTATTAGTCACGATTCGTAGCTACTTGATAATGAACTGTCCACTTTGCACTAGTTCATTTCGGTATTAGTGAACGGATGTTGAGTCACGTCAATTTTACGATGATTATATTTATTTATTATTAGATTTATGTATACGTGCACGCGTTACAGCTGACTCATTTCAGACTTTCACGAAGAAGACATTTACAAACATTGATCTTTCCATCGCACTGATTTTTCCGGGGAGACCAGGTACTGAGAGACTCGTTTTAGGAGACTCATTCGCTCGAGCAAAGGCGCTCAAGAGAAGCAAGATACCCCGCAGGACGGAATCAAGAGTATATTAATAAACACTTTTGAGGATCTTCGCAGTTTCGTTCCGGCGGCAGCGAGCCGGACGCGCAATCTAATATTGCGCTGCCTGCCCTTTTTGTAGGCTAGAATATTGCACGAACGAACGACAGAAAAACCGGGAAGAAGGACAGTAGCTATCCCGGGCAGAACGGGTCGAGGTTCCCGGGGACGCGCGCGAATTCATCGCCGTTTTGCTGGGAACTCTGGCGTTCCCTGTTTCTCGTAACGATTTTCTATATTTTCGCGATGCCGAGAGACTTCGTAATTTACGGTGTTTGCGGCGCTGCTGCGAGCCGTTTTTTCCGGAAACAGTTCCTCAAAACATTTCCCTCCGTATTTCAAACAATCATCAGAACAATAAGTTCAGATTATCAAGGTTCATTTTTAATCTTTCGTTTTACCGTTCTGTCATTGTACACGTGAAGATTGTTAATTATTCAGCGATCGGTAAGCCAAAGTTTAACGTAGCGATCACGGAGAGTTCGAGTCGAGCGTAATCATAAGCAACGATCGACCGGTTTCACTGGCAACAATGCGAAGCATTTGTATCCGGCCATTTAGACACGAGCTGACGGCGACTCAGCGCATACTTTCAGGTACAAATTGCTGTGTCCCGTAAAAATCTCGGCTGTATATGCATACGCTATACACCTATGCAAACGATTACCGCCCGGTTTTGCGGCCAGACACCGGCGCGAGACGATCGGTGAAGATGTCAGTGGAATTACGCCTAACCGTGCGCCGGGACAGGCCTGTAATTATCTGTGGGATCATAGACAAGATAGCCGGCGATTTTAATTCGCAGCTCGTCCCATTAAGTCTCATCGATTCCCATAAACCCGTTAATGCGTTATGGATCACGCGAAAAACTGCTATTATCCGCTCCTACCTAGTACGCTCTGCTTTTCGAAGATTATCTTACACGAAGTAATCAGAACAAGTGTACCACTTGCTTCGATCTAAGGACAGACAATTGTTTAGCAAAATTGCACCCGTTGAATTCGGCGCAGTTGCTGGATGCACTCTGCATTTCTACCTTCAAATACTAATCTTCTTGGGTCGAGATAGACCCTCGTTCCTCTACCGAAGGACACAGAATTTTTCGGTTGTGTCGCTCGCGAAAAAATCTAAGCAACAGTTCGACACGCCTATCAAGCGGCCTTGAAAAGTACTGAAAACGAATTCGCCGTGTGCGCCAAAGGCGTCGATTTCTGAAAATTCGCCGACGCTCCGCAGCTTTCGCAACGCGGAATATTCCTCGCCGGCATTAGAATAGCAAAGCAGCGCCTCGGGATCAGCTTGAAAGTCGGGTATCAAACGCGATTCCGGCGGACTGATACGTGTCCAAGGTGAAAAGTGTCAAAAGGAGAGAACCTTGCAGCCCTTTGACGCCTGGTGCCGAAGATTGTCGGCAGAGTGCTGGTAACCCGAGGAACCACCCCTGTAACCCTGCTCCGTCTTCGGAGTCCTTTGGAGGTGTTATAATCGTTGGATCGCGGATAGAGGAGACCGATGATCGAGAAACGGAGAATCTCGCGCGACGTAACGGCGTTACGTCTGTTCCCGAAGGTCGGAATTCGTTAAAGCGCGTGGAAACAAACAAGCGCGAGCAGACGCCGCAGGAGGATGCCAGAAATGGTGGATAGAACAGAAAGAGGTGGAAGAGACGACGAGGTAGAGGGGAGAGGGTACAGGGTTCGGAGGTGGAGGCACACCAGCCACGGCAGCAACGGCAGCACCAGCAAGAGGGAAAAGAAGCAACGAAGAGGGAACGCAGGGAGAAGCAACGGCGCAACAAAGGACAATAGTTGTCCCGGCGGGTAGGACGCGAACTTTTGCGCCACGGGACAATGCTATTGCCGCCAGCAACCCGGGACAATACTTTCGCCGGGTTTTACATCAGGATCGGGCTCGTCCTCTCCCTCCTTTCTCTCTCTCTCTTTCTCTACCTCCTCCTCTCGCTCCCGCCCCTCACGGTTCACCTGGCTCCACGGACAAGGCCCAACCCGCTTCCGAGAACGCATCTACATCTCGAGAAACCGGCCGAATTTTTATACTTCTAGACGGCGCGGGCCCGAAAACAAAACGACCTCTTTTCTGCCAATTACTGGGAGCCCAAGGGGGGCCGGGAGAGACGGGATGACCGGACGACAGGGGATATGGGACCTTCCCCGAGATTTCCCGCGGGAATCCTTGCTACTTCATTTTGTGGTGAATTTGGGGACCGAGGGAACCAGAGCGCGACCCGCTCACCAAAATTATGGAAGCCCTTCGTTGAAAACTGTGAGATAGCTGGGACCAGTTTTGGTCCTCAGCAGACAGCTCTACCTACACAAAAGTTGCTTGATAGACACATTTAATGAAGGTACCATTTGGACTGCAATAAATGACCTTGACTGACCTTGAAACACCAATATATTTAGCTTGACGAATTCGCCACGGAACCGGCTGCAAGCTTGGCTAAATGAAAACATACAGTTCAATTCGGAATAGCAAAGGTCGCCTTGAGATCTCGGAAGCGACTGAAGAATTATCAGGAGATAATTGCGTTGTTCAATTGAAACAAGACACCCTGTACATCATTGTGCTGTCATTATTGATTTTATGCATTCGTACAAACCAGGGAAAATTCCAGGCCATTTTAACAATACAATTTGTTATTTGATACGTAGAAAAGGTTGAACAAAATCTTGCATAAAGATCCACAATTTAGAAATGGTGAAAAACAACGTGGGATAATCGGACTCATCAAGGACTATGACTGACTTGTTGACTGTGGTCAACAATGCTCTTTGCTCCGGGAGCATTCCGAAATTGCCCCGAGGGCCACGCTCCAAGACAAATGACATCGAATAAAGAAACAATAGCCCACCAATCCTATTGTTTATAGACAACACGCCTCTGTAGATGCACTACATATTCAGTGCGCCGGGTAAAAACGGATTGGTTGTTCCCGATTCTACCGCAGCCACAGCATTGGCCCCTGGGCAATCCCAGCCCACGTTCGGTGTTCTAGCCGCGAGGAATCCAGCGGCCGGGTATTTTCTCAGAGGATCCGAGCCCTCCAGATCGGATCTGTTCTGGTGCAGCGATCCGGTCGAAGTCTCGGAGACCTTGGGAACGCGGTAACGATCTGCAGCACTCGACGAAAGCCGAGCTCCGCCCACGGAGCACTTGATTCCGTGGACCGAGCGGGAATCATTAACCCAAATGTGAGCGGCCGAGGCCCGTATCCGCCGGTACGGTGACCCGAAAAGGTAGAAAACGGAGAAGAAATGATAAAAGCGCGATGATCAAGCCGATCTATAAACGGACGCGGCGCGCGCGCGCAAGGACAAGGGATTATTCCGCGGCGCTAGCCGGTGAGAGAGAGCCAAAGAGAGAGAGAAAGAGAGACGAGCAGCGTCGTCCAAGGACGCCGAACATCCCGTCGCCTTTTGTCGAACGACAGAATGAAAAAGAACGAGACCAACGAAAGAAAGAAAGAGAGGGGGAAAGAGAGAGAGAGAGAGAGAGAGAGAGAGAGAGAGAGAGAGAGAGAGAGAGAGAAGGGGTAGAGGAGGGAGCGAGATATATTGGAAGGAGACGGGATGCAAATGTATTCGCTTCACGGTGATGTGAAACGGGCGAAAGTGTGCAGAAGGTCAGTCTCCATCAGCGACAGGTGATTACATATACGCACCAGACGCCGGAATTCAAGGTGGAGGTGAATTACCTGCCTCGGGATTTCAGGTTAGGTCACCACCTTCCCGAGTCTGACCCTGACTCGAGGTCCTCGCGTATCCTTCTCCTCGCTCGAGCGTATCCTTGATCGATGGCGAGCGCGTGCTCGCCTAGACGCGGATCTCGCGCGCCGAATATTTAATAACAGAATCGGATTACCTCCAATATTATCCTCCCGCTGTTACCGGGGACTATAGTCACCCATCATCGCGCGCTCCCTATAGCCTCCCTCTGCACTCAAAAGCTGTGTCCACAGTGGTGCAACATCGAGCAACTTTTTCCCGCCTTTTGTCGCCTCCTTCTTCTATTCTAGACAAAACGCGACAACGAGATGCTCGATGTCGCCTCAGTGTGGACGTTGCTTAACACTTTACCTACCGAAAGCTTATACATCAAACATACAACTAGGGAACGATACAAACATTTAAAAGTATTACGTCCAGTAGTTTGTACAACAGTACGCTGCATTCAGGATTGACCGATGTTCTGAATTTTTATGATAATGTATGTAAAAGTTATTAAAAATAACAGTAGTTAATTGAAAGAGTAGGATCGTCCCGTACCGTCTGTACATCGGAAGAGCTCTCTGACTTCACGAAGATCCTTTCTCCTCGAATGCACTCGCCGGTGCAACAATGTCCCGAGGAATGTCGATTCCGGACTCGCCTAGAACGCGAAGAAAAAATCGTCGGCGGAGCCATTGTGTTCGGTTTCCAACTTTGCATTTCAATTGGCAACAATATTGCTGGGCGAACGACTGTGGGATGACAGGCGCCGAGGGCTAATCACGTCCCCAGTGTGAATTGTTCATGAGCGTGTCCGTCAAGTTCAAGAGCAACCGGGTAGCAGTGGTTCGACGGTAGCATAAATTGTTCGGGAACAAGTCTGGCAAGTCGACGGGCACTGAGTGAAAGACAAAGAACGAGATGAAGAGCGAGGTACAAAGCGGATCTTGAGATTGTGGAAAAAGTAGCACAAGATGCAACCATATTTGTGGGTCCTGGAAGTGGATCGTTCAAGAGCAATTGGAAATTGTCTGGGTAAAAGATAGTTGAGAAAAGTAGCACAAGATGCAACTGGAAGTGGATTGTTTAAGAGCAACTGGGAATTGTCTATGTATGCAAAAGACAGTTGAAGAAGTAGCACAAGATGCACCTATCTTTGTGGAACTGGAAAGTAGCACACGTCGTTCGAGAACAAGTCATGCAAGTCGAGGATCTAACTAGTCTGCACATAGGGCAAAGAATAAATTAGAAAGAATAAATTAACAAAGAGGACGGCAATACGTAATGTACGATAGAAAAAAGGGTCTGAAATGATCTTGCTGAGTCCCGAAAGTAGCGTGAATCGTAGATGCCCAATTCCGCTAGTTTCAGGATCAATTAGCTTGCCCGCACAGAGGACAGACGGAGGAGTAAAGAAGTCTTGAAAGTGGATCGATCAGGAGTAATTGGGAGTTGTCTACGTAAAAGATGGTTGAAAAAGTACCACAAGATGCAACTGGAAATGAATTGTACAAGAGCAATTGGGAATTGTCTATGTAAAAGATGGTTGAAAAAGTAGCAAATTGAAAGTCGATCGTTCAAGAACAATTGGGAATTGTCTACGTAAAAGATGGTTGAAAAAGTAGCACAAGCTGCAACTATCTTTGTAGAACTGGAAAGTAGCGTCGTTCGAGAACAAGTCTAGCAAGTCGAGGAGTTGAGTAGTCTGCCCGAAGGACAAAGAATAAAATTAAGGGCGAGAACAAAGAGGATGGCAACACATAATGTAGAAATCTTCTGTCTGAAATGATCTTGCTGAGTGGTTGATGCCCAATCCCGCCAGTTTTAGCATCAATTAGCTTGCCTGCACAGAGGACGGAATAAAGGATCTTCGCGAAGAGGACAGGAAGAATGCAATGATCTCGCCGAGTCCCGAAAGTAACATGAATGTTTCAACAGCATCTCGGGCCAGAGAGTAACCAGGTTGCTCGATCACAAAGGCCAGAGAACAACGCCGCAGATGGAAGTAGGACAGCAACATTGTTGAAAAAGTGGCCGAGATCTCAGGGGCCTAAAAGTGTGCATCGTTCATCATATATTCAATAAACCGCGTTGTTTGCGCCTGGTCAATCTCTCCGTTGGAGCCGGGGCCACGTGCCTCGCGAAGTTAACTTAATTACGGCCAATTAAGTGTCAATTAACCGAGCCCGCACACGCGGCCTCTCGTACGTAGAACGGCGGACGACGTCTAGTGTGCCGCGTGCTCGTCCGTCAAATTAATGACGTAGGAACACGTCCCTGTCCCCGGCCTCCGACGAGCAAGCACCTTTCGCCCCTCGTCCGTCCCTGCGAAATTAATTTGCGATAAAAAAAAGAAAAACGGAGATAGAGAGAGGAGAAGCCCAGCGTTCCAGGGCGATCTACTTTTAATAAAATCAAGCCGGACAGACCGGGAAAACGCTTTCGCCGAGGAGCCCGGCGATATTTCTCCACCACCGACAGAAAATTAATCACGATTTATGGACTGGAAGAGGAACTTTTATCGGCCTCCGCGTTGGTCAGACGCAAATGCGACGATACCATTTTTTATTGATATTTAGGCTGTCGTGGCGTGCTTCGACTGGCATGATGCCTAATGATCAATTCAGATTTATTTCCCTCTGAACAATTTTTTTTCGTAGAGTGAAATCAAATTTCTGGCTTCTAGAGCGACTTTTAAAAAGACTTTCTAAGTCGTTGTGAACCTTCTCATGGCAGGGGTTACAGAGACATCTTCGACATCCCAAAAATCGCAGAATACATTTTTTCGCGGCCTACCAAATTGTCGAATCGAATCGTGAAAGAGTGCATGAATCGGCAGGCCAACGTTACACCAGGAAATGAAGTCGTCGATCGGTGTCTCTTTCTTTTTGCGTCCCGTCACGCTCGCGGGATGAGTGGCCGGTGCGATAATTAATCATTGGTCCCCGAAGCCGCGGCAAAAAACGGACAGCCGTGACGCAAGACAAGCCGTAGCGAGGCAAGGCGAGGCGAGGGTACGAACCCATTGACACGAACAGACGAGTAGTACTATAGCAAGCTCTCCTTCAAGAATAGTCACGTGTGTGCTCCAGATACGTCTACGCTGCTCGGGACTCCGGGGAAAAAAGAGGCCAGCCTCTCGGAGACCAACCGAGGAAAAAAAGAAAAGGAAGAAGAGTCGCGTACTGCGCGTAACACGGCCGAAAAAAAACCTCTCGAGAGCAGAGGCCGCCGTTGAACGAAACCCTTTTCTCCCCCCGCTGTCGGTCACCGATGTATCGGGGACAAAAAGGTGCGAACAAGTAGCTTTTTCGCTGCAGCTGCATTTTTTCGCTCGACCTTTTTGCCGGAGGAAAAACGAGACCGGCGACGGACAGAGATAGGACAGCCTGGTTTTGCTGGCAACGCAAGACGTCGGCGAAACGCGATGAATGGAAAGATCCACGGGCTTCTTTTTTCAAATATTTTTGGTGGAGACCCAATTCCTCGGTCATGTGCTCCTAATACTTTTTTATGCAGAATAGCGGGAAGATGTGTATAAAAATAATGTAGGTATTCATTTGAAAAAATGTCAATGACCTTGTAGCCCTTTCGAACGAATATACAGCTTGTCACAATTCCGTGAATCACCCTGTATAGCCGTTGGAGAGAACATAGGCAGCCAACAAATATAAATGTCCCGAAATTGCGAACGTCAAAGAAGTTCTAATTGCTGCAACCGTGAGACAAATCGTAGCGCAAGGGGTTAATGACCATTTTCCCCGCGTACACTATGAACCACCTGTGAGCTATCGAGAGGAGGCAAGAAGAGCCCAGGGTTGCCTATCAAGGTTCTATTTGCCCGACACAATGCAGCTCCCCGCAGCCCGACAAACAATTCCACGGCAAAAAGCAGCCGGGGCAAAGATTCCCACGAAAATCAATTAACCGTGGCCACAACGATGGATAGGCGGTGTTTTTTTTCTTCTAGCGAGAGAGTTTCAGCAAGCTTCCCGATTCCATTTCCACCACGTGCCGGTTAATGAAGCGGCACCGAAAGGAACCGGAAAGAATCCAGGTGGAGAGGCTCGAGGCTAACGAGATAGAGAGAGAGAGAGAGAGAGAGAGAGAGAGAGAGAGAGAGAGAGAGAGAGAAAGGGAGAAGGAGGGAGAAGGTAGAAGTCAGACTAGCAAGGCGGAACAGAGAGAAACGAGGCTGGGGAAGAGCTCCGAGGCAATGGGGCGACAAAAGTCAGCGGCGCTAAAAGCGCCACGGACCGCCGGTAGGCGCATGAATAATAATCTGTGATTAATAGAGCGCTAAGCTGCCGGTGACTCGCGGCATGAATGGCCGTAGTACTATTAAGCGGCGCGTATATCATACCTATGGCGATATGATGTAGTTCCGTGTTATTACATCAACGGGGACGACTTTGCGCGCGTGTCAACGCCGGATACCGGGGGCTGGGGGATGATCCTTGCTGACGGGGACCGATTGTGCGAGTATGCTGCACCGTGCTGCACTTTTTCTGGCATGTCAAAACGTTTCCCTTAAGGACCCCGGAACTTTTTAGACCGTCTCTTTGTGAATCAGTGCGATCTTCGTGAAATATCAATATTATCGAAGGGTGGTTTAGAAATTGGGAATGGCTGTTCAATTTAAAATGTACCCGCATGACTGCTCCTAAGTAGTCGATAGTGCAAATAACGTTGCAAATATTTCTTTTCTCCGAGAGAAATATGAATGAGCACTACTAATCAAAATGCAAATTAATTTCTCTACTCTCGCTATAAATGGTTTAGTAATTCTGGGAATTGGAGGTTTCTTCGCGTCGAATCGTCGATAAAACTAATTTAATTAGCCAGCGACATGGTAAATTATTTGCATCCGATACACTTGTAATTACACGCGATGGATGATCGTCCGGCTGGCTGTTTTTATTACACTCGATACTGCATAATCACCTCGTTTGTAAGTACTCCAACCTCGGTCATAATTAATCGCGAATAAAGACGGTTTAATGCACCTTGCAGCCGAACAAACGCGGTCGCAATGACAAATTGATGACGGCTGCTGCGATCGTTCCCCGCCAGCTTTTTTCCTCGAGCTGGAGTTTACAATCCCCCGGCATTTGGCAAAGGTCAGTGCCGCAGAGATAGGGAGAAAGAGAGACCGGGAGAGAGAGAGAGTAGCATCCGAGTAATTAATTGTTTTTCGACGATTAGTTCGCAACGCGCCATAAATTCGATCGACTGGGACCGTGTAAATCATTGTAAAACAATGGGTAGCGGACCTAAACGTTGTTACCGCTGCAATTACAATCACAAACAGACGGAGCGCGCGTTAAGTTATAATTATATCTAAATGCCGGGTTAAATTGTCCCGTTTTATTGGTCGATTTGCCACGCTCGACAAATGTTTGTCAAAATAACGGGGGACAATGCAATTTGCGGCCGCCGCTGCATTGGCACCCGTCACGTTCTAAACGCTTTCAAAAAAAACTGGCAACACATTCTTCCACCAATTAGCCAAGAAAGTACCACGCGATTGGCGACTAACCCAGACTTAACACTCCACACAAAAAACACCGACTAAATTTCATTAGCCGTACCAATTTATTTCTTAATCGATCATTTTAACGACACCGTGAAGTTATTAGAGACTCGGCGAGTTGTACCATCAACGGTCCTTTACACCCCCGGCTCCATCCCTTCCGACGGATGGGGCGGGCGAAACCAGCCCTTAAGCCTAAACACTTGAGCCTAAGACGCAATGATATCGTTGCATTCCAACACAACTCGTAGAACCTAAAGGACCTGGTAGAGGCATGAATCGGCTCCTCGAAGGGTCAGGTGGCGGTGTGATTTCGGTTCCAGCCGTGACCACGGTCATCGGCTGGCGGTTCGCCTACGTAATACGTAGCAGTACGTATATAAGTGGTAGGTAGGTATGCGCAAACAGCAAACAAGAAGTAGCTACCGGCTGCTTCCACAGGTGGTCGGGTCACGAACTGACCCCACTCCAACAACCCTCTGCTCCCGTCTCATGCTCGCGCGGCGACTTCCTTTCCTCTCTCCTTTCTCTCTCCCTCCCCCTCGATGTCTCTCTTTCCCTCGTAGCGATTCTCTCGAGTCCTGCTTGACCCGTGGCACGTCAGGTTAGGTGTGTAGGTCGCCAGTAGGTCGAGTGAGGAAGGAAAGAGGAAGGTGAGCCCGCGAGTGGACACGTCGATCCGTAACGCAGCCACGCCGTAAACCCCGACGTTTCAGCCGCTTCCTGGCGCCTTTCTGGTGGCTTCTATCTGTCCCGCGTCTCGCCTTCCACTCCCGTATCCTTCTCCACCACCCCACATCTCTGATCTCTGGTCGGGGAAACGATGCGAGAAAAGCCCCCTCACCTTCCACGTTTATTTTTCCGCGCAATGGCACGCTAATCGGTGATTAGGCCTCCTGAGCTGTTCTCAGGATTGAAACAACGAAATTTCTCCTTGAAAAGATTTTCATCCCCTTGCTCCCTCTTCAACCCTCATGTCGATATTCAGTGATGTTCTTTATAGTTTCTCGTAGCACTGATGAAAGTGCTACGATGTATTTTATGAACGAAGAATCGATGTAGACTCAACCAGAAGGTCAATAAGACTGGAATGTTGCGTTCCTCTGAGAATATCAACCCCTCGCGATTTAGTATTATCCAAAAGCGTCTGCTCAGACTATCTCATTTCACCGCAGCATCTCGGCAAGCGGTTCTTTCGGAAAGATAGTAAAGTTGTACGTCAAAATAAGAATATAAATTTTCTGATAATGGAAATTCAGTTTCCTATATGGTGATTGAACGCTGTCTGCTGAATTCGGTGCAGAATGGTTTATGCCAGCGAGACCAGTCATTTCCTCGAGTCTCGAGAGGTTAAAGGCGCCAGCCTGTGTCTTACAAGACAAATAAAAACTGTACGAAGTGGAATTTCGCATGAATCCGAGGTCTGTCGGTATCGTTTTGACCGGAACACTCTGCGTCTAACTGCGCTCGATAAGCTGTAGCAACAAGTCTTTCCCGATGAACGCGGGGGCTCGGCCGTTCCGTTCAGGCTTCGAGCCCTAATCCCGGCGAGTAAGTTATTCTGGTAGGCTGTACTCGGGCTCGTTTTCATGCTAATTCGCCGAGTGTCCAGAATTCAGTAGCCGCGCGCGCGCGCGCGATTCACCTTGTTCGCCGTTTGGTCGGCAGCCAGAGGAAATTTACCTCCGCCCTGCAGCCCGGTATCGCGCAATGTCATCGTAACGTTTGCACGCCTCGTCTAGGCAGAATTTACGATCGCCACCGTGCCCGTAAGGCTCCCGAGTGGTTCCGTTGCGTAACTGCGAAACCAAGCCTCCCGGTAAACTAATAAACCACCGAGCGAAACCCAAGGTCGCGGAACTTTCCAGGACCGGAAGCTACCGGAAGCAGTCTGACCGATGGAGCCGGGTAGCTAAGCAGTCTTCTGACCCTGAACGTGTATTTTTCCGGGATGCTCGTTTCTTCTCCGCCGAAGTTAACATTTCCGGGTAATTTCGTGGGTCGTTGACATTTTTCGAGTTCGCTGCATCAGAAAATAATTTTTCCTTCCCGCTTCCGTAAATCGGACGTTAAAACGACGAGTTTCCGCGGGCTTGTTCGCGCGTGGCCCGATCCTCAGGCTCGATACGGTTGAAAAGCAACTTCCCGGTTCGACGAGAGGGAGAAAGAGGGGGTTGAGCCTGCGCGAAGGCATTACGATATTACTCGGCATTTATCAGCCGATGTAATCGTCCCTGCGTGCTTATTCCGTGTTTTTCCTCCGCCGCGAATTTTCCCTTGAGAAATATCCGACCCGAATACCCGCCGACTCGAGAGCAACCCCCTCGCAAGACGCGGGGATGCAAACGCGCCCTTAAATTGAAATAAAAGCGAACGAGGTGAAACTGCTGTTTGGGGATCCCATCACCCTGACCTTCGCGTACATCCACGATTTCCTGGGCAATCCTTCAGAGGTCATCGCTCGTTGTTCATTAGACAGTTATTAATAAAAATAAGATCAAGGGAATTCGAGGTCGCATCAACGTTCTTAAATTCTTTTGATCATTGTACCCTTTCCAATTGCACGTACTGATTTATGCATTAAATCCGCGGTCTAGTAATCTGTCAATGGAGGCCATAACGAGTCGGTTGTAGAAATGGCCCTTTACCTGTGCTACACTGAAATATAGTTATACAAATACGTAGTCCTTTTACTGCCACAAATTAATTCGTAGTCCTCACAATTCATCAATTGTAACTCTCTTTTGAATTCAAATCTGTTGCTGATTCATCTGTTACCGAATAAAAGATATTTATTGAAGAGGGAGGGGCTTCCCGAAGACCTAGGGGTGAATTCCTATGAAATTATTGACGATCATTTCACCGAACTAAGGAACCTACTTCCGGGACAACAAGGTGCATCGTTCGGATATCAGAGTATTCGAATGATACGGGGGTTGCAAAGCGTTCAGAAATTGGACTAACGATCCGGTGATCAAGTTTTCGGGTTCATTGATGCTGGATCTGCGTAGCACGGGGACCAGTTTACGACGTTAGATACAAGAGCCCGGGGCGTCGATATCTTCGATTGGCCCCGATGCAAAAGACCGCGGCTACTTTTGCATCGCCCTGTACCGGCAACCCCCGGGAGTGGTGGGCGGAGAGGATGGGGCTGCGGCGGGCGTTTTTCAAATAATTACATCGGGCTGCGGTGGTGGTGGGTCGCCATGGCAACCGCAGTGCCTTCAGCATCCTACGACTGAAAGCAACCGGGCAACCGTGCGGTGCAACCGGGCTCTCTCTCCTTTGGTTCAGACTCCGTACCCCGTCTCTCTCAATCTCTCTTTCTCTCTCTCTCTCTCTCTCTCTCTCTCTCTCTCTCTCTCTTTCTCTCCCTCTCGCGTTTCCCCGGACCGTTTGCGTTCCGTCGGAACGAGTTCAATGCTAGATTGGACGTGACTGCGGATTAGCAAACCGTGAACGTAATAATTCCTCGACGCCTCCTGCTTCCGTCTCTAACGCGACCCGACTCGCGACCAAGTCCGAAGATGCTCGAAGAATCGCATAAACGATCTCCAATCGATGATCTCGCCCTAGTCCTCAGTCTCTTGTGTCCCCTAAACGATCAATAATATTGTCAATATTCGCTTCGATATCGACGAAGGACCATATTGATGGAAATATTGATTGCCTAGAAGCGTATTGAAGCGTACTATCAATATTGACGGATATTGATAGAAATTTGTAT
Organism: Lasioglossum pauxillum; assembly: GCA_933228785.1. Classification (NCBI taxonomy): domain Eukaryota; kingdom Metazoa; phylum Arthropoda; class Insecta; order Hymenoptera; family Halictidae; genus Lasioglossum; species Lasioglossum pauxillum. The sequence continues at coordinate 14,350,560 of OW121706.1, read as the reverse complement.
TTTTTGTATAACGGCATATCTTGATTATGCGGAATTGTGGCGTGTGAAGTCAAAAGATTATTTTAACCGAAACAATTATTGATGCATTGAAATTGAAACAATGTAAACCAGACTTTACAGTTGAACAATTAAAAAAGAGAATGAAACAGCCCCGACCATGCAGCGCGAATATTTTTGCCAGGATGAGTATTGGTGAAAATATTGATGCGTTTATATTGAAGCATATTGATGCGCGCTTCAATATAGAGCAGCGATTTCCAACTGGGGAGGTGCGGGCTATCGCCAGGGGAAGCGCCAAAATTTTGAATAAAAAATTAATGTTCATACCATAATATCTACAAATAAATAAACTTCATATCGTAACGTAACAGTACAAATTCAGTGAAGTAATGTTTATTTTTCTTACATTTTTATACATTCATTTAAGCCCTATTAAAAAATTATCCGGAGCTGAAGATTTTAAAAATGACGCCTTTGCGAACGCTCCGTTTCTGTTCGGCGAATCGTGTGCAAAACAGTTGCGACAAATCCGCTTGCTGATAATACAGTCGGAAGAAGAATCAATGATATATCTGAAGATATTTGCGATCAATTAGTTTCTCGACTGCGTACTTCGAAATTCTCCATTCAAGTAGATGGGGCAACTGCTATAGCTAAAGATGCCCATTTAATTGCATACGTTCGATATGTTGCGGAAAATAATATATTAGAAAATATATTATTTTGCAAACCCATTCCTGGAAAGACCACATCCATTGAGATGTTTAATATAATAGACAGTCTTTTTGACGAAAACGACATAACATGGAATAATTGCATTGGACTGTGCACCGACGAAGCTCACTCAATGTCCGGTGGACACAAAGCAAGTCTTCAAGCATTGGTCGAAAAGAAAGCACCACATGCTATCTGGACGCACTGTATGCTTCACAGAGCAGCTATAGTGCCAAAACATATGAGCGAGGAACTGAACAACATTTTTACGAAAGTTATAAAAATTATAAACTACATTAAGAATAGTCCTTTGAGAGCTAGGCTGTTTGCAAAGCTGTGTGTTGAGATGGGAGCTAATTATACCTCACTTCTGTATTATTGCAAAGTTCGCTGGCTATCTCGGACAAAAGTGATTGAAAGGGTGTTTCAGCTCAAAGAAGAAATAGCAACCTTTCTCGAAGAAAACCACCATAAAGAGGCACATTTGTAATTTTATTCTTAAACTTGCCTATTTGGTTGAAATTTTTGGAAAATTGAGCGGTTTAAATAAATCGATACAGGGATCACAAATGCATCCCCTTGTTCAAAAAGACAAAGTAAAAGCTTTCATAAAAAGCTGGAGTTATGGAAATCAAATTTACAAAAGAATGAGTTGGATACGTTTTCACTTTCAAAAGATTTCTGGGACACTGCCAATATTGAAGCCATCAAAAATCTTTTTATCGAAAACATGAATGGTTCAGTGCTGCATTTTTCAAATTATTTCAAAGACCTTGATTTCTCAAAGGTTCTGTGGATACAGAATCCATTTATCGACAATCAAGAAGACGAATTTGATCTGACAACCATCGAAAAGGAAAAATAGATAGAATTGTCATGCGACAGCTCACTGAAACAAAAGTTTCAAAATGAAACCATAATTCAATTTTGGGTGAATCTTAGTGGAGAGTATGTATCTTTGTATTGCAAAGCAATGCATGTGCTTCTACCGTTTGTAACGTCTTATTTATGCGAAACGAGCTTTTCGGCACTGGCTGCAATGAAAATCAAATATCGAACCAGGTTAATGAAAAAGAGTTACGAGTGACACTCTCCACATTACCCCCAAGATTTGATAAACTTTGTGTCAATAAACAACAACACTCGCATTAAATTTTGATGCATTAGATGTAGTTTAATTAGTAATTTAATATAAAAACAAATATGCATGTTCGTATTGTTATAGCAAAACCGTATTTTTCTGTAATAAAGTTATTATTAGACTGCGGATGTTTATGCAAAATAAAAAATGTTTGCATTTATTGCAGGACACAAGGGCCAAATAAAAATTATATTCTTGCTTTAATTATCCTATTAAGCTGAAACTAAAACATTGATGTACTTACATATTTTTTGCATGTCCACTGCTTTAAATTGTACGTACCCATTTTTGTCATAAATGCATAAAATTCGCAGTCTAGTTATTATCATACAAAACGTGTCTATATTATTATATCGATTAAAAGGTAGGGAGGCGTGGAAAAAAATCTTTTTTAAGGAGGCATAGAGGTTGGAAACCGCGGATATAGAGCGTCAATATTGAAGCGAATATTGACAATATTATTGATCGTCTAGGGGCCACTTCAGTTGTCCGAATCTTGCACAGAACAGTCGATGCTGTGCAAGAATGCGGAAAGCTTCTACGTTCGTGAAGTTAGCTACATCGTGCGACTTTTTCAAAAATCTAGGTCACTCATTCAAGGAAGAAAAGAAATGTTACTTGAATTAGTTCTTCTTTTGTTCTCTATCCTTAACAAGTGTTCTAAAATTTCAAAAAAATTACACTAGGTAGATTTAGGATTGACTCGCTAATAGCATTTGGATTTATCCAAATATCTAGCTGCGCACGTCCACGTGTTCCCTACGACAGAGGCTCCTTAAAACGATATATCAGGAGAACTAGCATAATTCTATGACCATACTAAGTTCCTGCTTCTACCGTCGATTTCTCGATGATCCGACAGCTCCCCTCTTTTTCCAAGTCGAACGAGGCCAGGAATGCAAAGTATTTTTCGAGATATCGGACTACGGAGTTCCCGGAACGTTCGACATTAGATCTCAGCGGCGAAGGGGAGGTCGGTCGGGGGCCAATCGCTTGGCAATTTGCTCCGCAATAACGAAATGACGTACCGCGATTAAAATTCCGGCAATTAAAGCAACGGCGGAATGGCTGCGGCCGGCGAACAAGATTTTAAGTGGCGGCCGCGGGTTCGTAGACAAGCGACCTCGTCCGATAAAACCGGTAGGCGCAAGATCATAATGTGCGACCCATCCCCGCCCCTCTACCTGCGTATCACCTGTATAGATTGCTCGGACCGGAGTTAATGAATTCGTAACGCGTGCTGCGAAATCGCCACGCACCAATAACGTATTAAACGTCCTCCGGAAACACTTAACGGTACGGATCAATTAAACCGCGCGAGCCACCTATCTCTAACACGGCGAATTTGTTTGGACCCTTTCATTTTATTCGTTGATCCCGCCCCTGACGGTCGGGGAATTTTTCTTATCGCCGCAAAACGAGTTTTATTGGCTGGAAGTCGTTGAACATGATATGATACAGATAAAATGACGATATTAAGATGTATCAATAAAGAATAGACATTAACTTGCCCTGGTTTCCCGCAATTTGTACAAATCCGAAGACTTTTCAACCATAAGCTCGATTAATCAGGAAACTGTTCGGAGTCCGTGGGAATGGCAGTGCTATTGAAATTGCTATTGAAAGTCCGACCCAGACGTTTGTAATTAACGATTGTCATTTGGGGAAACCTGACAATAAATAGTTGACTATTCGAGGACAGAGAAAAAATGTCGGAAGCATCGACTTCGACGAAGAAAAGAGAGACCGCCGGTCTCTGGTGTTCGCCGGTCCGATATATTAATAACGGTTATAGTTTATTAACAGGGCGATCCGAAGGCAGATAAATTCGAGCCGGGGCTCGAAATTTACCGGCGGCGGCGGCGTTGCGTCACCGGCAACATCCATTTTTACCGGAACGACCGAATAATCCCGACGAATGCAATTTTAAACAAACAGCCGGCCCCTCATTATTTATGTCCACTAGACGGCCGCATTAAAAATAATGATGTTGCGCCACACTCGCCGGCCGCGGGAATCAATGAAGCAATTAAATTGATAAGTTTGCCTCGTTATATTTTCACTCCTTTGTCGCGGGAATCACGACCCGCTGGAATTACGAGCGTGGTCGTGTATCCCCGTAATTCCGCTTCTGGTTTCCGGAACCGAATTTAGAATTTGCGAAACGATGTGCGATCATGCTTGATCAGTTCCACTGCTTTTGCAATTTTTTAGTCTGACGTTTTTGATTGTTTTGCGTCATCAGTGATCGACGCGTGGCTCACTGTGAACGGAGGTCTTAATTTTTCGGGGTTGCACGATCGTTCCCACAAGCCCGTGGTGCGGGCTGTCACGTGGCTCGCAATTACAACGGTACATCCAATTACGAAGGTGTTAACGAGTCCCCGGTGAAATCAGCGTCAGTGGGACAAGCAGAATCGGCTCCGGCGATCGACAATCGGAAAGAGGCTCTTCCCTTTGTGAAGGTGTCCAGCGATGGGCTCGAGACGCCTTGGAATCGCTTCAACCGTGGGTCAAGATCCTCGACTCGCTTCGGAGTTCCATTCAAGGCGCGATAAAAGCTCTTCAACGCCGCTACAGTCGTCGAATTCAATTTTACGTCAAATGAACTCCCTCCGCTCTCTGTCTCGCGCTCGCATTCTCCTCAAAATTCACAGATGGAACTCCAATCGCTACGGAAGATCCCTGGGACCACTTACAATCTCTTGTTGCACTTGGCTCGACCCCCATTTCGTATTTTTACGCGGAAATTATGAGCGCGACCTTCTAAAATTGTCTTTCTCCTATTTTATTTCGCGTTAATGTACTAAATGAAACTGCACAATCTGATATCACGAAGGTTGAATGTTTTTAAAAAAATTAAAAATGGGTAACGTCATAAAGATTGACAATAATTTTCTCGGATGCTCACGCATGTCTTCGCGAACTACGAAGACAGCCCCATGAAAAGTGATACCGTACGTAAATGGAGGGTGAGAGATTTTGTGGTGATTGAAAAGTGACTTGGAGGGCGAAGGGGATTCGACTCTATCCTCTTGAAGCAGCGACGAGACCGTTTGAATTTTGCAGGAACAGGCGTCAGGGGAGGCGACCTTGAACAGTCGATAAATTCCAAGTCGACCACACAGGGACCAAAGATTCCTTTAGTCCAGGGATCAAGCTTTTCCGGGATGTTTCTTTTGCGGATGATCGTTTCCGGCAGTTCGGTCTGTTACGGGGGACAGCTCGTGAGCTCGCGTGCGACAGGGGATTGAACGGCCGATTGGTAACACGGGAACCAACGTGACGAAGGTTTCGCGAAGGTGGGAGGACGCGCGATCGAGAAGGTGGTCCGACAGCGAAGACGAAGGAGCAAGCAAGGGCGGTTGAGGAGGTGATGGCGGGGGCGGCGAGGACACGGGGAGGGGGAGGAGGTCCGTGGCGATGCTCACTTGTTGCTCGCTCGACTAATTGCCAAGTAATTGGCCCCGTACCCCCGCTCGTATAAAGTTTGCTTCATTGTCTTTAATAACGCCGTGACCTGCGCTAATGGCTCACGTCGCATTCGTAGGAAGAGGGGACGAGTGAAAGCGAGCGAGCGAGAGAAGGAAAGAGAGAGAGAGTGGCGACGCTTTCGACGAGAAAGATCGAATGGCTCGCGGCACGGTAGAAAGGGCCGGAAATTGCCAAAGAAATGGAAAACGCCGGGAAACGCGTAAAGCCGGACGAAATAATGATTTCCCGCGGAATTCGATCCCTCGCAGCTGAGGGACCTTCTCCTTTTGTCCCGCCACACGATTATGCCATTAATTGTTTCGTGCTCTCTCTCTCTCTCTCTCTCTCTCTCTCTCTCTCTCTCTCTCTCTCTCTCTCTGCGCTCCGGTGCGATTTCTTCCGCAGTTGGGACACGGAATAGCGTAACGAGTCTAATTTTTAGTCTTTCTCCGACACAGATTCGACTAACCTAGATCAAGTAGGCTGGACAAGCATTATTTGCCCCGGGAATACTTTGGAGCGAACTGTGCACGAGGAAGATCGGCATCTGTGTCCTGGCTTAGTTCAGTTTTTTCTGTTTGCGGAGGCGTGGCTAGAGGTCCGAAAGGCGTTCCTTCGCTGCTCTCGACCTTGACTTTAGTGTTCCTCAAGTTAGTTTATACCTATTCTTGCTTTAGATTGTGTCTCCTCTAAAAATTGAGTTCAAGAAACCACAATCATAGCGTTTGTGAGACAAGTGCCTCATGTAGGCGTGGCTTCGGTGCTCTCGCTTTCGACACAGTCCTACAGGGTACTGTCTGCTCATGCTTGCTTAGGTCAGCCTAGCGTCCTCTAGCTATTTCAGCGCGTTTTACCTTTTTCCAAGGTACCAACCCCCATATGGCGGTCCACGGGCGAGATTTTGAAGGGGGAAAAAAGTTGGCGTAACCAACGGAGCCCCCAACGCGCGTAGGCATTACAATAATTTTTAACTTGATTCCCGGAGACCTTCCACTGAGCGCACTCATTACGAAGTTGACGCGTTCACCGTGGCCATCCGCTCCACCTGCGCCTGCTTCCCCCGAGGGTCATCACCTCGACCACCCTTCCCATGCAATTAGCACAAATGCGACCTCACCCGAGGTGTTTCAACGCGTCCGGAATTTCCTTAACGAGAGCGACGTCGACGGGAGAGAGAGAGATTCGAGCCTGGTAACGCGTGAACGTAAACAGGTCTCGCGTTTCGCAACCCGCGATTCGACTTGCCGGTTAATTGTATCGGATCGTCACGACAACTCGTACCCATCTTTCACCAAATAAACACCACTCCGTCTCCTCGCCAGTCCATTCGGCTGATGCGATTTTCCGGACGTTCTCGTCACCGAAAATCCACCAACAGCCTCCTCGATTGAGACGTTCATGGTCGCGACTAACTTTTCTAGGCTTTCAAAAATTCTAAAACAATTCTAGTCGTTGGAACACGTCAAATGTTTAAAACACGCCAATGTTCAAAAGAGGCTTATGTCTCCGGTGTCCTGTTCAGTCGATCGTGCAGACTCCAGCGATAATGGGACACGCTGAAGGGTGTACAAGCGACCGTCTCCATTCCCCTCGAATTTTTCGAGCGATTCCATCGGCATCCGCCGGTCAAGTAAATGAACTACTGGACAAACAAATGCCAGGCGCAAATATTAGACTGTTTATTGAAAACAATATTCAATATTTAACGAGGGCAAACGTCCGCGGTTATTTCGGCCCGTAGAACCAAGGCGATCTCGTCGACGGTATTTAGTATTTAACGAGTTTCTATATTCTTGTGCAAGCCCCGTTCCCCGATTTATTCCAGGCGGAAATGGGAGACCGGCCACCAACGGGAACCGTGAGCCCCAGGAACGAGGACAATCCGTCTACGACCAGATGCGCGATTGTGCCAAGAATCGAGAGAGAGAAAGAGAGAGAGAAAGAGAGAGAGGGGGGAGCAAGAGAGAGTGACTCATTCTCCCGACCGGACCCCGTGCATAAAGGGGCTCAAACGTTCGAGGACCGATACGCGCAAGCGGCGAAACTGTTTGGTTTAATTGTTTCTGGCTGGTTTGTCGCGCGTCCAACATTCTTCGACAGAATTTCTCACTGATCAACGAATGTGGGTGACACCTATTCCGACGCTGCGTTAACAATAGACCGGCAAAGGCCCGGCGATTGCTCCAGAAATCAAAACCAGCCACTCGCGCCCAGCATTCTAACAAACTTGGACGCTCTCGAAACAATTCTACACCCGCAGAAACGGTATTAAACTTTTACCATACTATCTTTATTACTTTCTGAAGAATAGTGAGTAGGTTCCAATAATAATTCCCAGCTTTGTTGTTGTTTTATTATGCCTCTTTTGTTGAGTTATCTTACCCCTTATCCTCGCGATACAATTCGATTTATTGTACGACTCTGCAAGGACATAGTTTAACACTGTGACTAGGTAATTGCCACTTTTGAACTTCTGAATATATTGTTCAAGAGTGACAGTAACTTCATTTATAATTCGAGAAATTTTTGGAATTGACGTAGCGCGACAACTTCTTCTGGAATTATTATCTAAATCAGAGAATTATCGATCTTCTTTTACATACAGCTCGGTCTTTGAAATGCCTGCTTACACTTCCGGTAAGTGAAGAGTTAATGCAGTATATGTTTTGCCACTTGTCGAGACGAAGCCATTAAACAGCGATCTGTCTTCTCACTTTTGCTTCTCCGATCGGAGTCGCATACGATTTTCATTAGTCGCGACACACTTTCTCGCGGCGCGGCGATCAGAATCGTGCGTACTCCTCGCGACTTCCGGGGCTGTTGAATTATGCAGGAATCGGGCTGAGACGCTGCGAGACATCAGAGAGGCCTCAGAAATTTCGACGGTTATCTCGGTTATTTATTAAGCACGATCCCGCCGATTTTATTGAACGGAATTCCACGAGACGTCGGCCAGACCGGCGAGCGTCGGATCGGCGAACGACGTCGATAAATTTAATCGACGCGGCGCGGCCCGCGGGGCGAGAAAAGCGTCGTTTAGGATCGTCGTGGGCGTCCACGGAAAACAAATGTCCCGGCGAAATATTCATACGACCGACGAGACCGCCTTCCAATTACAGCTTAATACAACGGGACGCGAATCTCGCGAAAGACATGTATATTATTCACGCATGACTGCACGAGTTCCATGGGGCCTCGTTGGGAAAAGGGCTGACTAGAAGAACAGATAATCTCGAGATCGTAAACGGCCCCGATAAAAATCGACACGATGTGGGAGAAAGGAAAATCGTGCCGCGGGCTATCGAACACGAAGCGCAACAAGCGAACACATTAAGTTCTTATATCTCTTACTAATCTGATTATCGCTTAACAATTCGTTACTCGGTCTAGAATATTTCACAAAAATTTCGAGAATTTTAACCTTTAGCAATCCTGCTAACCGTGCACAAGGGTGTAATCGGACCCCACACATTTTCGGAGCAAAGTGTAAAGAAAAAGCAACATCCCAAAGAAATTTTTGAAAATTCTCCATTAGTCAATTTTTATTTCACAGAGAGAAGCTTAAAAATGTGCGGCGTGCATCTCCACGCGAATACTGATACATATGTATAAGTAACTCTCGCACGATCAATGTCAGTTAAATTATCAATGCAGGAACCTTCGTCCTCGCGTTGTTCAGAAAACTTTATTTTACGAAGTAATTGTTCATGTCTGAATAAATGTCTCCCGAGAGCTACAGTTGAATATTCTGGTTCTTCAGGAAGAAAAAAAATGTAGTTAGGCGAGTTCGGAAACGCTTTCCGTTCCGCGGCGAGTTGTACGCGGAGTAAGGAAAGAACGTATCGTCGTTGCACTACACGGTCGATGAATAAAGAATCGCAGCTCGAGCGCATTCTAATGCAACGGCCAGCAACGCACAGGCCAGATAGCTACGTGGGTCGCTGACCATACCCAACATTTAACGCCGGTGTACCGTTACACGGGGCCCGCGGGGTGCCAATCGTTTCTTATCCGGATTAAATCTCGTTAAGGCGCCCTGACCACCCTCGGGAATAAAACAGTTTATGACGCCCGACGCGCCTGACGTCCAGGTATCGTCATCCTGACGGAACGGATCCTAACGGGATTCGACGGCACTCGGACTACCACCTTCTTAACACTGGGAATTATTTCCATCAACACTTCAACGATTAAAATTTAGCGTCTATTCTCCCTCACGTCGTAAACATAAATTCAGCTACTGTGCTGGTCGTACGAGCAATAACTTCTTCTGGTTTTTATAAGAATTATTCTCTGTTTCTGAAAATAGTTGTATGAAATGCGTATATGGCATAAAAATCCGCAGACTTCAATAAGGAAAATTCGAGTAGGTGCAGCAGAAAAATGGCATAATTCAACATTCTTCAACAACTTTCTTACGTTAGTGCACACGAAAGAATTTATACTTGGGTCATTTCGAAGGTAACACATTAAAAATCGTACAACAGCGTTAAAAATTGACGAATATGAATAATTAAAAATAGCGTATTACAGCTGAAATATTCTACTCGCTGTCCACATAAATTAAAAGATTCTTTCCCTTCAGGATATTTCGATGAAAGAGACTTTCGGCAGCGTTTGGATAGCAGTGGAGTACGGCGGTCTCGTAGGGAAAATCGACCGGTCTGAAGATAGGGGTGTGCAGGTTCACGCGTTACAGTGGAAGGAACATCGGAGGACACATCCAGGAAGGCAACGGGAGTACGGGGATGGCCGGGAAACGGGCAAAACGACGGGGAGACAGAGAATCACAGCGACGCGCCGGCTAGACGGCATCGTAAACTTGGTCGAGGAACTTTTGAATTTTAGTAAGAGGCGGTCTTTCTCTATCCCCGCTCTCTCGAGCCACTCATCTCGGAATTATAAATTAGAGGTTCCCATTCCATGGCTTTGCGGAGGCCACGGTTTTGTGGGCCGGCGTCGATTAAGCCCCCTGTACACTTCGAAACATGCTGCGATGCATGCTGCCTGGCTGCAGTTTCAGTTTTGATACATTGATGCTGTTGAATCCGTTTCAACACGTTCGCTACCGCACAAATGCCTGAAAATCGACGAGTTCGTTGAAGGAGAACTAGACGAGCCAATTTTGAACTTAGTCTCATTCGTTATACGACGCTCTATGATGACTATAGCATGCCACAAGATTGACCAATGCAGTCAAATTGAAATTTGCAATGCATCAACGCTAATCCTGCTTCTGCACAGCTACCTCTGCCCGGAACGAGTACACCGCTCTCGGAACAAAAGTTAGAGGCAGGCTGGAACTTATTGACTGACTCCAATACATACATCACGAAACTTAGGATACCATCGCAACACATGTGCATAGGGGGAGAAGCAAGTAGCTCGAGCAAGCGGCCCTGCAATATCCGAAGAATCGCAACGGCTCGGCGCGATTCGCGGCACCGTCGGACAGAGGTCGCCAGGTGTCCCGAAAAAAAGGACGAGGTTTGGTTCCTGACTAGCAATCGCACGGAAAGAATGCGACCGCGTCGATAATACGCCACGCTAAAGCCGCCGACTCGGCCGACTTGCGGCTGATCAGGTAAAGAGGCTCTAGACGCCACCCCTTCGAACAGGGTGCGAAGTTGTTGCTCGCCGAGCCGACGCCTAACTCGGGAACTCGAGTTTACCGAAGGTCGTTCAGCGATTCAACTTGCATCGGATTTATTGGGTCATCCCCTAAGTGTCGCCGTTGTCCCTTGAGATGGGTCATCCTCTAGAGCGGTTGTTTAGCTGATTAATTAGCGAGTCGACTTTAAAGGAATCGCTTCTCAACAGTTTGCAGTCCTGTGAGAACTTTTGAAATTCCAGCTCAGCTTAATATCTAGGACCAATCAGAAACCAGTCATCGTCATCCCCTGAGTTGGGTCATCCTCATTACCGTAGCTGTTGTTTAACTAACTCGCTAAATTAGTGACTCGATTTTAGAGGAGCCTCTCTATTTGCTTCCCGAAGAGTGTTCTCTCCACGTTTTGCAACCATACAAAGAACTTGCGAATGTATTTGTAACTCAACCTAACATCTAGAACCGATCAGAGACCAAGCATTGTCATATCCTGAGTTGAGTCATCCTCTTTAACGTTTGTTGAGCTGTTGTTTAGCTAACTCGTTAAATTAGTGACTTGATTTTAGAGGAGCCCCTCTATTTGTTTCCTGAAGAGTGTCCTCTCCACGTTTTGCAACCTCGCGAAGAACTGCAAAGAGACTTCTAGCTCAGTCTAACATCTAGAACCAATCAGAGACCAACCAATAGTTGACTAACAGTAGGGCCTAGACCGCAGCAGCAGCTCGAGGCCGAAGCGTTCGAGGGATGGATCAACATCGTAGATCAGGAAGGATGTCCAATGGCCGCGTTATTATTCGTTTAGACCCAGCGACGTCTCAATTAGAAGAAACACGCGGACGAGTAATCAGAGCACACCCCGACATCCATTCTAATTAGGACCGCCGAACTTCACTCTCCGCCCCTCATCATCTATTGAGACGAAACTGTAGGCCAACTGGCAGGGTAGGCCGTCGGCCGCGTTTTCATTCTTGCTCACCGTGTGCTCTCGCCGCATGGAAACGTCCTTCCGGGTCATAGGTATTCAGATTTTCTGTTCCCGGCACCTAGTTTCCTTCGGGACCTCGCGAAGGGTGCCGTGTTCCCCGAGGGTGGGGCAGCTAGATGAAAGGAGGGGTAGTTTTCGGTTCGAGGAGAAGGGAGAGAGAGAGAGAGAAAGGGAGTGAGAGGATCGCGGCTGCAAAGGAAGCAGACGGCTCCAAGGAGAGACAGAGCAAGCGAAAGAGAGAAAGAAAAACCGACGCAGGGAGTAAAAGAGAGAGGGGATAATTCCACGGCTAAATATCGGTAAAAATCAATACTATCTCTTTCCTCGGTGCACCGCCATCGCCGCTAATAATGCAACAGAGTCTAGACTACTCAAAAGACCAACGCATCCTGCTTCCGCTCTCCTATCTCAAAAAACAAACCGTATCTTCGATCTATCTCCAAGATATGTAACTAGTCACCATATGAAATGTTTGAAAATCGACCATTTCGCCGTCGTTCTTCAACGTTAATCATGTTCATCAATTCGATATCCTCTCCAGATATGAGTAAAGCAGCATGGAATTCTATCCAACAATTTAATTAATGGTTAATTAACGATTACATCCTCGAGCCCGGATAAGCCGACTCACGAGCAAACCGTAAACAGTATGTAACTCCCGTTGATGTTGGGCGGCGCGTTTTTATCGCGGACGCGGATTTAATGAATACAACGATAATTAAAATTAAAACGCAAATAGGCAGCCGCGGCGGGAGCTCGCCACCGACGCCCGAAATTCCGTCGAAATTTAATTAAAATCGATCCAAACTTTCGAAACCGACGCGCATCGGAGAAAGATGCGAAAAACAACCGGGAAAACTTTCGTAGTACTTTCCTATCTCGTGGGATTTACTCCTGCCATAATTAAAGATGATTATAGTGGAGGCAGATCATATCCAAGGCAGCATTGTACCATTCTACAAATGAACAAACGTATCGAGTGTGAGTGGGGACCCTGTCGCTTCAGAGTCCAACTTCTCGAGGACGAACACTACACGCTTCAGGATCCCTGTTTCAACTCCTGACAGTTGTTGAGCAGTAATTGTCCGTGTCTAAGCAAATGTCTCACAAGAACTAGAGTTGAATATGGTGGGGACATAACATGTCTAAGAGAGCATTGTACCATTCTACAAATAAACAAACGTATCGAGTGGTAGTGGGGACCCTGTCATTTCACAGTCCAACTTCTCCAGGACGAACACTACACGCTTCAGGATCCCTGTTTTAACTCCTGGCAGTTGTTGAGGAATAATTGTTAGTGTCTAAGCAAATGTCTCACGAGAACTAGAATTGAATATGGTGGGGGCACAACATGTCTAAGGCAGCATTGTACCGTCCTACAAGTAAACAAACAGATCTAGTGGGAGTGGAGACCCTGTCGCTTCACAGTCCAACTTTTTGAGGACGAACACTACATGCTTCAGGATCCCTGTTTCAACTCCTGACAGTTGTTGAGAAGTAATTGTTGACCTAGAGAACTAGAGTTGAATATGGTGGGGGCACAACATCATTCCGTTTTACAAATAAACAAATGTACAGTCTACAAATAAACCTATCGAGTGTAATTGAAAATACGACTAATCCCGAAATAATCCTCACTATGCCGGGAGTTGGAGTGGGGACTCTGTCACTTCGCAGTCGAACCCTCTCGAGGCCGAACAGTACACGCTTCCAGGACCCCTCTTTCAACTGCACGCAGTTGTTGAGAAGCCTGGGGACTTGATCCTGAAGAGACGAACGGTGGACAAAGTACAAGGGACCGGGAATTCGAGCATGTTCACGGGTACCGATCAATTACACGGCCCGTCCCAGAAACGCAGTATAAACAAACCCTACTTTGCGGCCGGCCGGACCGCTATAAAGCGATTCGAAATTTCTCCTGCTCGTTTTCTCAAACGTTCCCGGGGAGTAACAGCGTGGAACCGCGGCTCGACCACGACCTGAGACAAATGGGTAACGAAACGCACCGGCGCGGCGTTCGTTCCGCAGATCCCTTTACACGCGAAAGTGTAAACGGTGGTGGTGGACGCACGAGCGAGCCGCTGGATCCCGACGGATCCTCAACCCCGTTCTCTCTTTCTCTCGTTCCATCTCTCTCGATTCTCTACCTACACCTATATCCCCAACCCCTCGCTCCCTTTACCCCTGTCGCTCTCTCCTCTCTCACTCTCTCTCTTTCTCTCTCTCCTTGCTCCCAACCCCGAACCCCGAGAACCAAGGAGAAGAGCTGGAGGGGGAGGGGGGCACCAGGCTCGAGTGGTTCTCAACGAACTTTTTTCCACGCCGTCGGGAGAAAAGTTGACGGCCGTTAGTTAACATCGATCTCCAGTGAAAAGGTCCCTTTAATTGTCTTTTTCGTAGGGGTAGTCGATGAAGCGGCCCCACGGTTTTTCGGAGCATATTGAATCGCAAGAAAGCAGGGATTCTTTAGAAACATGCTTGGGGATTTGTTTAGGGTTCGCCCCCTGAGACCGAGCTAACAGAGTCTACTAAATATGAGTATTATGCTGAGCAAATTGTAATGAATGCAGAAAATGTTTATTTTGCATAAAGATCCAGTCCACCAATCAGTCTAATTAATTGTACCATTATTATGTAGACATAAATATAAATTATCCTTTAGTTTTTTCCCAGTTATTGAGAACAAAGAAGTTCGAATGATATCGCCGTGAAAGAAACGATACGTTTCGAGTGACCATTAGAACGGGAAGGGCTAAAGATCGGATACTCGGGATCAATTTCTCAATTTGTCAGACGGCGGCCGGAAGTGCAACGAACGATTTCTCGCCGTTGTTTCCTGGAAGTCGTGTGTTTACAGGATGCTGTATCCGAGATTCGTTGAATCGGCTGTCGATACTCGTCCGCGGGAAAATGAATAGATAAAAAGGCCCGTGCGGTCTGAGACGCGAGAAAATGGTGGATTCCGTGGATGCCGTCGATTTTCGGCATATCCTCGACGGGTTCTATCGATCCGTCGTGGTTGACGTCGAGTCGATCGCGTCGCCGGATGTCCTGAGTACTCGCATAGTTGCAAGTGAGAGGGAGGGGAGGTGGGAAGACAACGAATAATTTGTAGAGAGCACGGCCGAGTTGAACACCGTGAAAAATTAACCAGCCACCGGCGTTACGGTTCGTTTAAACATTTCGTTCAACATTTACGCATTAAATTAGACACTTCGATAGTATCAGGAATTTTTTCAAACTTTTTGTACGGCCAGGAGAAATACATATTTGCGAACGGGAATAAAAGACTCGTAAGACCGACCGCGTTGGTTAAACAACCGTATTTCCAGCGGAGGGTGAAAATATCCGAGGAAATGGATGCCGTCGATTTTCGGAGCATCCTCGACGGGTTCTATCGATCCGGCGATGACGTTGAGTCGATCGCGTTCTTAGGCTCGCATAGTTGCAAGTAGGAGAGCGGGGAGAGGGTGGCAAGACGACAAATAATTTGTAGAGGTTGGAGCCGCGTTGGATAACGTGAAAAATTAAAATACAAGAAATATGAGAACCTTCGTGCCACTCCGGTGGCCCCGTGCACCCCCGCGACCACCACCCCCATCCACCCTTTTTCTGTCTCTCTTTCTCTCTCTCTCTCTCTACTCGTTGGTTCACCCGCCCTCCGTAACACGGGGTGGCTAGGAGGGTTTAGGGAGAAAAGGGGAGGTGGGTCGCGTACTACCTCCAGCAAAAGTATGGCGTCACCTCCCGCGGTACAATCCCTGCCAAGAGCCGTAACACCCTCTTGCTACCCTCGAACCTGTCTCGAACAATACGCGTCGCTGGTTACAACGTAATAGAACCAGTGGGGGCAACAAAGGTACAACGGTGAACAAAAAGAAAACCGAGGCAAATATATAAGAAATAAGCGAACAGCCAGGGATAGTGGGGGGAGGGGGACGCTTCTCGCTAATTTATCTTACTGCAATTTCTTCGTCGGCCGAGTGCACTTCCCGCGGGAGCGAGGGTCGCGAAGAGAGAGAGAAGGAGAGAGACAGGGGATGGCGCAGGGAGAGAAGCGCGAACTAAGTTGCGACAGGTAGACAATTATTCAACGTCGAGAAAATTATAGGGCTAGCGGGGTTAATTAAAGCCTGACAGAAATTAAAATTCATATTAGGAGAGCCGCGCGCGTCCGTCGCGATCTTATCACGGCCGTTTTATAAATCCTCGTTAGGTCGGGCCACGGTTGTTTATGCGGTTCACGCGTGTTCCGGACGAATCCCCTTTTAAAGGACACCCCGTTCCACCGGCTACCAACCTGCACATGATCGCACCGGGCAATAAATTTCGATGCCGTATCAATTACGCGAACTGGTTCGCCGAGAGTCCGGCGTTGCTTATTTGCCCGTCAATCATGAGCTCGAGCAACGAAAATGTTGCAGCTCGGCAACGATACCATCGATTGATTCGAGAGCGACTTTTTCCGAAAAAATAATTTTATGCCCGGGACAAGTCGGATGGTAATTTCCTGCGCATAAATCTCTATTCCATTTAAGACGAGACGATACAATGTGTTTTCGTCCGGGGAGAATGAAAAATTCGCTCGCCGCCATTAATTTCGCGCGACGCCGCGCACCGCCGATGGGGAAATTAAAAAATCGATTTCTAAGGGCCTTCGGCAACGATCGGACACCCCTCTGGACAACCGTTGCGCGATTGACCGCTCGGAAAAACTGAAACGACAGCCGTTCAGGGTGGGACGCGAAGTCCGAACCGCGCCTCGATATTATTATTACGAAACGTTGAAAGCTGCGAGTATACGCTGCACGCTTTCTCCCGCACTTACGCGATCGGCTCTCTCTCGTTGGCCGAGATTTAAAGCGCCTGCAAATTCGAGCGCCCGCCGTGTAAACGCGCCGAGGAATTCGCGGACGCCTACGCGCCGCGAATACGCCGCGGCTAAAAATTGTCTCGCGTTCGATATCGCGAACTTATGGCGCCCGGAGACTTTTTCCACGTTGCTCCGAACGGTTCGGGAAAACTGGAGATTTCGCGGGCCGATTTTCCGGCGATCTAGATCGCAGACTTGCTGCCAAGTTTAGCATCAAGAGATGCCACGTTGGCGCCGTTCATTACAGGTTTCGTCTGCGTAGGCAATCCAACTTGCCCGGCTCTTCCGAAACAGCTACTTAACAACAATATGCTCTCGCGCCGCTTGGCACTGACGAAGACGAACTCTGCCAGAGCCACCAGAAAAACGGTATCTAAGATCTATTAGATTGTTGCGCGCGGCCGGCCGCGGATTTGTCAGTGACGCTCTAGAGAGATTCAACCTGTTAACCGAGCCACTTTTAATATATCACGGCAAGATTTTGCAGTCGGAATATAGCTTTTTAAATCGACAAAGTAAATAAACTCGTAAAGCTCGCTGTTCCGACCACCTATTATTTTGTAATCATGAAAATTGTCCAAACCAGAATGTAAAATCACTGAAAAGTAAACCGACGAAGGAACAACTTGACCAGAAAAATTGCTCACGGCCCGAACCGCAAATAAAATAGTACAGCTCGCTGTTCCAACCACCTATTATTTTTTAATCACAAAAATCATCTAGAACAGATAAAATCACTGAAAAGTGAACTTCCAAAGGAACTACTTAACCGGAAACATTGCTGCTGAGGGACCACTAAACAGTGTACCCGGAAACAGTTCCGAGGTTGTCGAAAACAGTGTAGTTAGTGGGCGAACTAGAAGCCCAACAGGTAAATGATTCAAGCCCACAGGTGACACGGATCGGAAAGCCGCTGTTTCGGTTCGTATCTGCGGCCGAACCGCCGACGCACAGCATCGACAACTCTCATACCCAGAAACATCTGTAGCCTTTATCGCGGCGAAGCGTCCGGACAACCTCGGACCGTGTGTAACTGATTTCGAGAACGAGTTGTCCGGCCATTGACGACGACGGCAACGCGAAGCCGAAGCAAACGATCGGGAAACCGTTCCTAAAGGGCAGAGAGGCGGCCCTGTCGCCTGCGGGATTATCGGCAAGAATGCGGACCAACCGGCAGTTCAGTGATAAATAACAGTTGCTACCTGTGGACCGCGTTATCTAGGAATGTTAGCGGCACGAACAATGTCGAACGCCGCTGCGCCCTTGTATCTTACACGCCGATGGCACAAGCGTTTCCTAGCACGCCTGTCTACACGATTGAACATCGATCGCGGTAATAAATGCGAAAACCGACGAATCTATCAACGAGCTGCGCCTGAATTCCGCTGTACGGACGCGAGCTTCGTTTTTAGGCATGCAAATGATCAAGAAACTACAGTATTCCCGGCGTTCTACGTGACGCAAAAGGGACTCGTTTTCTACAACCGGCATCCGCGAATTGAAATTCAACCTCCTACGAAACAGAGGATGCTACGTGCGAGTAGAATACTGTAGCTTCCTGGACAACTTCCGACCATTTTCATATTTGATTTGCTCCAGGTTGTACTCGGTTCTCTGAATTTTCCGAATATTTTTCGAGTCAAGATAGCTGATCGTTTTTCTTTTGCTTGAATCATACTTGATACGACTAAATGAGGAACGTTCAAAAAGATTTACAGCATCTATGTTATTTGCTCACTTTTCTCTACTTTTTGTTACACAGAGTTAAACAAATTGTTAGACGTGGGAGAAATGGTCGGAAGCGTTCCAGTCTGGACTAAATCGACGCGTGTCAAGGGAAAAGCTTCGCAACCAATAAGACGAGACCCACAGCTACACTCCGTCCAACGAGTCGAGTCACTATAGGTAAACAAATGCACGTGGCAACCACTCGAGTGCTGCAGAGTTGTAGTCACATTTTTCGAAAGCAGCAATGTCTCGATGTAAACGGAATCTTCGGGACCGAAATGTCACTTGCAATCGCGAACGTCTAACACATAATATTCATTCCATAACAGACCTATTTTGCTTATAATAATCTTTTCATGAAATTCCCACTGACGTATTCCTGACATTTTCCTAAATAAAATGAATCCAAACACGGCACTATTCGGAGCATATTTGCTTGATAAATATAACATTAGCTAGTCCCGTAAATAACATTGTTTTGCATCTATTTTTCAACGAGAAAGTTAATGTACTTACGTTTGTTTTCTTCTCGTAACTTTCCCATTGAAGAACAGAAAAACCGACATGACCTAATACAACAAAAGAGTTTCGTCATTGGATGAACAATGTCCCACCCGCAGATCGAGCATTGTTCCACTTTTCAAGGGGTATAAGTTTGCCTGCCGTGATAGCGCGGTTACATATTTCACGCGTATACGTCGAGGCATTACTATAGTTAATAAAAGTAGCAAGTTAGCATACCGCCTCATGAGACGGCGTATAGACATCATCGATCCTCCGTATTCAAGGAGAATGTTCGCGAGGGTTGCGCAAGTCTTTCCCGAGGCACGGGGTGCTTGTAGAGAAGGATATTGCGGACTCACCCTTGGTCGATCCTCTCGACGGGTCCACCGGGTCCCATCATGGCCGGGTGTCCGGGTCCGATTGGTCCTGTCATCGGGTGTCCAGGTCCGAATGGGCTGCCGGGCGGCATGCCGTATTGGGGTCCTCCGAACGGTTGTCCGTGGGAGGGGAAGTGAGGATTGCCGGCTCCGGGCGGCACGAACGGTGGCCCCGAGGAGCCGGGCCTGCCGACGAACTGCGGCGGCCCGCCAGAGGGCGAGCCGAACGGACTCGGCCCGGGCCCGTTGTACGGAGGTCCGGAATTATTCGGTGGCGGTGGGAAACCCGCGGAATTCGGTGGCGGTCCTGGACCGGGTGTCGAGGAACCGCTTGGAGCCGGCGACGCGGTGTATTGTGGTGTCGCGGAGCCAGGTGGTGGCCCTTGATAAGGTGGCGCGCCCGCTGGACTACCAGCGCCGCCGGGAAACGGACTAGGACCTTGGAAGGCTGCATTGCTGGGTGGACCGCCTGTACTGTTGTAAGGACCGGACCCTGGACCTCCACCCTGGCCAACGGAGTTCGGTGTAAAGGGCGACGCCTCCGAGCCGGGTGGCGGGCCCTTCCAAGAGGCTGGCGTTCCCGGATCCTCCAGCGTGGTGGTGGCTGCCAATGGCGTGTTTAGGCGGCTACAGCCTGTAATCCGTCCAACACTCGTTAACCTTTTCACCTTCTGCTACGATCTAATTTAACACATTCATTGCCGATGTGACCCGTAGGGCACTGTACAACGAATGTGTTAAATGTAAGCTCTACACATTCGGTACTAGCGTCGCTCATGTGCGCCCATCACGATTTTCTACTTAACACTTTATCTAACGAAAGCCTATTAATTAGGATTTTCAATGATTTTGCAGGTAGCATAGAAATTTTCTTTTACATTGCAATCTCAAATAAAACTATTAGATGACGCTATTGAGGGTGACTTGTTAGTTCATAATGAAAATTGCTGTTGCTATTGAAGGTTCCATTAAAAAGTGTTTAGCCATGAACCATAGATTTTTCAAAATTAAGCAATAATCACCGGTCGGTAATGTGTTAACAGAGGAAAATCATAGTAACATTTTGGACGGTGTTATTTCAAATTACAACATGATAACTGAAGAATTTCGAACGGTGACAATAATAGTGAATGTTGTTAATTATTTAATTTAATGATGCTTTCGGCGCTACCGTTTCGATCACTTAATTTTTTTATTTTGTAGTTTCAACAATTTGTTACACGTCAAAACAGAAGTGGTGAGCAACTTGCAATTTTTCAAAACATTGTTACTAATAAATTTTGGTGTTATATTATTGGTTCTACATTTTAAAATAAATGTTGTTAATCATCGTTAAAATATTCTAGCAAAGACAATGTGTCCTTTTGTAAAATACCAAGTTTCTAATTACAAGCTCTACGAATACCATGCTATACGTTAGAATTATAATCACATGCAGAAAATTAATATGATTTTCTACACACAAAATCGTGATAGTCGCATTTGTGACACGCCAGTCGCGAATGTGTTAAATATAAGCTAACAACGATTCATCTGTTCGCAGAATGTTCCAAGATCATTGGTAAGTTATATAAATTGCAACACAACTTCTGTTTACGACATAGCCCACCCCTTAGACTTTCACGTAATGGCCCGAGGCTCAGAAACTAAATTTCTCTAGTAATATTTTCTCCTCGATCACATTATCTTTACCGCATATTTTGTCTAAAGACTGTAGTAAAATTAGAAAAATGAAGATATACTGCTAACTAAACTCTATACAAAATAACTATCTGCGACAAAGATTGAAGAGACTCATACAATTCTACAAACAAGTGTATGAAACATATACAACTTCATTAATAACCTAATTAATCTTTGCCATATACTTTGTCCAAAGACTATAGCGAGATTAAAAGAACAAAGACATACTACAAACTAGACCCGATACAAAACGACTAGATATGCTACGTAGATTAAAGAGACTCGTACAAAGTATTTGCAACAGAGTATCAAGCTTAGAACTTCGTTAACAGTCCGCTGAAACATTTTTTCCTCCAAACGTAATATAAACCATGGACTATAATATATTTTCTCATCGAGCCGCGACTATATTTCCACAGTTTACAGGTAGAACTTTGTCTAGTTTCACATAATGCCTCAACGATATCCACAAAAGGTAACTACAAATCCCTTGATTAGTCATTGAGGCCCTAGTAACTATTCCCTTGGCAAATCGAGTAGCTCGTAGGATGCCAGTCACATAAGAAACCTGAGCTCTCATAATGTAAACAATGCCTTGACCCCAAGCAACATTCTGACCTCCCAAACTGAAAATCCGTGTCCTAGAAAAACGGAGAAGTTGCTAGAACTTCTTCTATCCCTAGGAAGCGAAGAATCAAGAGTAAATCACCATTATTTGTTCCATTGGCCTTCATTGTCCTATGGTCACCCAGCTCATTCCATTGCACCGATCGCCCACTGCGGCAGGAATCAGCACTGATCGTTGTGTATCACTCTGGCGTTGTCCGAAATCGTTCAATCCTCGTAGAATCCTCGTAATCGTCGAGCAGGTCCGTGCGAAACGAGTAGAGATCGCGCGACAGCGGTACGTTGCAGGTTATGTGCCGGTAACCTAACCTATAAACGTAGAACGGTACGCGGTCCGCGGGTTCCTCGGGGCAGCGGTAATTCCGATCACAGAGAACTCACGGCACATGGTCCACGGGCGCTTCATCGAGTCCTTCGCGGCAGTCTCGCGAGAAAAGTCTGTGATCCGGCGACAACAATGGGCACCTGTGCGTTCGCGTTGCTGCCGGCATCTTCACGTTGATCCCGAACCTGTTCGAGGCGGTTTCACGGCCGCTCCGGTGTTCTCACCGGCCGCGCACACGATCGCAGCAAGGCGCGTGCACAGCACCGACATCACGCTAGTCTTCATTCATCCTGCCGTCACATTGCAACAAATATCGCGACATCCTCCAAACACACGAATGGCCCGGTGCGCCAGAGTGAGGAAGAGAGAAGGAGAGAGAGAGTGAGTGAAGGGACAAGCGCGAATAAACACCACCAGAGTCAACAGACCAGCCGCCTGGCCAGGGACGTAGCGCGCAGGTGGCGCCACACCACTCCGTCTCTATTTACTCTCGCAAGCTTGTCCCGACCGT
This sequence comes from Lasioglossum pauxillum, assembly GCA_933228785.1. NCBI lineage: Eukaryota > Metazoa > Arthropoda > Insecta > Hymenoptera > Halictidae > Lasioglossum > Lasioglossum pauxillum. The sequence continues at coordinate 14,328,010 of OW121706.1, read as the reverse complement.
GTCGAACGTCGAAGAAACTTTCCCGGTTTCCCTGCTCTCTCGAACAATCACTGGAACTGTATCCGCCGGTCTACTATTCACGACGAGAAGGTTCGTGGCCGGTGATAGTTGTCATCGATCGACGGCTGCTATGTACTATGATGCTGGTCCGACATCGCGACGCTCCGCAATCGTTGCACGTCAAAAGTCTCAGCTGTCACGGAGTGGCTCTTCTCACGGTGAACGCGCGTTCGTCGGGTTGATCATCGACGAAAAGTCACTAGCCCCTTGGCCCGCGGCACTTTCACTGCGCGCATTCGTCACTCACACGTGCACCAGGCTGCTAGCCGAGGGCACTCGGTGTGTCGATACAACACGCACGCACGTGCGCCAGGCTCGTAGCTAGCCGACACACGCACCTCGGTGTGCCGGTGCCACTAGGCTGGCTTCCCGTAAGTACGGACCACGTGTTCACAAGCCGCCACTCTCTCTCTCTCTGTCCCACCTGCTTAGGTACCCGCGCCCGTGTGTCAACTGGATTTCTTCCTCGGACGGAGCCAGTAGTTGTTATTCCACGGGTGCAGCCCGAACGACGCTGCCATTTTTAGCAAGCTGGCTGCATGAGCCGACGCGGCGGTGCCTGTCACCCCGCCCAAACACACCGGAACCGTGTAGCAACCCCGTCGTGTTGTTTCCCCTCCACGGAAAAAGCTTCAGGGATCTTTAGAACGTTGGTCCTGTGTCTCCTTAGCCTCGGTTTCTACGCGGTTCTCTCTCAGTCCTTCCCATCGATCCCCTTTTCAAACCGGCGGCGAAGGTAATCCCTTCGTATTGATTCTAAGCCGTGCTCCGGCTACCAACGCGTAATTACACCGTGGCTGTGATACAGTTTGCGCCGCGTTTGCAAAATCCCGAAAACTCTTTTTCTTTTTCGGCACGCACAGAAGAATTTTTCTGTTTCGTCCGTAGGCCCACCGCGGGCGCTAAGGGTGGGGGGTAGAGCCCGAGGACACGCCAATGCGGTCGCCGCTCTCTGCCCCTTCGACACCTCTTTCCGGCGGTCCTCGGTGTTGATCGGCGGCTTGCCGCGCCGGCCAGGGCCCGCCGCGCGATTAATTCGAATCCCGTGGACGAGTTATCGGCCCGCTTGCCGACCGACTGTAATTTCCGATCGATTAATCAGGAGGAAAGTTCGGCAACGCGCAACGTGTCGCCTGTTGCATGCGAGCCTAGAGAACGACGCCGTGTGTTTGTAAGCGAAACGCCGAAACGAAACCCGACGCGACGCGCGGATCAAAACACGGGTACAGCGCACAAAGTTGATTTGTAAACAACACACGGCCGAACCGAGTAGAAAACAATCGCGTGGCACACAGCTGCGTCGACGAAGTCCGGCACTCTGCCCTGTGTTCCCTCGCACCCCTGTCACCTCCCTCTTCCGACTCTCAATCGAACGTTCTCACCCCCTCTGACCGAGGCGGAGAGGGACGAAGGGGAGAGAAAGAGGGAGAGAGAGTAAGAGAGAGGATGAATGAACGCACACCGGTGTGCGACGGCAGCAACGAGATCCACGAATCTTTCGGCGGACGCACCGTGTTGTCGTGTAACACTGTTGGAAAGTCGCGCGGGTGTCTGCTGCTGCTGCTCCGGAGGCAGAAAGCGTGGCGGCACAATGGACACACAAACGTTAGCCGAGCGGGGATGCGTCGGGGAGCGATCGAGCACGAAAGGCAATTACGAGAAACACACGCGTCACTCGCTGCTCATTCATGGACGACTTCGTCGACGCGTCTCCTCTCGCGGAATCACGAGGATGAACAACGAAGAACAGGCCAGAGAGAGAGAGGGAGAGTGAGAAAGAAAGAAACAACAAAAAAGACGATGATCGCGAGAGGAATATAGGAGAGAGCGATTCGACCGTGACGACGACGACGGTTGCGCGGTTTGTCCACCTCGCGAGAAACTAAGGAGCGATGCTCGTGAGACGCCGCGCCGCCGTTTAGCAAAACATGCAAAGACGCCGCAAGCAGGAGGAGGCCAGCCAGTCGTTTCTCCACGTGGAGCGTCGCCCACGGATGCGTACGGCCCTGCGCCGAGAGCTGCACCCCCGACCGCAACGGGACTGCGCCTCGCCACAGTTACTCTTTTCTGTCACCGCCGACGCCACCACCGACGCCGACGCCGCACTCGCCACTTTTCCACGACGAAAAAACGGACCGGCGGTCGACCAGCCGCGGCCGAGCATCAGTATCCTAGGACCATGCACCCGGTCCTGGCCGAGATCGGCCCGGTCATCCTCTCTAGATCAACGAAAGCCGCAAGGGTTGTTTTACACGCGTGCAATGGCGCGACCGACGCCACATTTTTTTCTCGCTCCTCGGCCGGCTTCAAAGTCTCTCCCGTCGCGGGGGACTCAACACTCGCCGGTTGACAGTGTCACCCTAAAAATCAATAAGGGGTTCACCCTCGACCCTGCCCACCCTCTTCCTCCTCCTGCACCTTTCCCTGCCCCCTACCCTTTCACGCTCTCTCTCTTTTCTATCTTGCTCTACCCTCACCACCTCTGTCTCTCCTACTTGTTCTCTTTCTCACTGCGTTTCCCTCTCCCCCTCTCTGTCTCTTTCTGATTCGACGTCGGCCTGTCCTTCTCCCTGCGTTTATCCCAGGAACGTATAGCGGGGGTCGATGGGTCGGCGAGGTTATAGTGGTCAGACGACCAGTCATTCTATTAGGCGGCGATGCGACGCCAGGAGGCCTGCTAACCTTCAAAACTCGCGCCAGCGCGCATTCCTTCTGCCCTAGGGAATATTTCCGACATTTCTGAACACTTCTAGAATGTACAGTTTTTTTCGGAACGCTAGGGAACTTTAGGAAATTCAGGGCTCCGCGCAGATGTGCCCACAGGCCTAACCGATCAACCGCCTATCGAGGTCTTTCGCGAGTCACCCCCTAATGAGTTAGGGAGTTGTACGCCCCATGTTAGTAGATAGAACTTTCGGTTATGATTGCGGATTTTTATGCAAAATATAAGCTCTCTTCTTCCCCCAATGATTTAAGGAGGTCGAACGTAATTGTATTTTTATACTCCTGAATTCTTTCAAAATTTGTACTGTTGGAAATTGCAGCTACCAATTTTTATCATGAATGTGTGAAATTCGCGGACGTAGGCGTTACAATGTTTATCGCTTCAAACCCATATTGTACAATGTAATTATATTCGCATATGTACGTTTAAAACCCGATTTAGACCATGTGGCATTATTGACGAACATAATCTATACCAGTAAAACAAGTAACTATTGATGCAAATGCCAATGTCGAATCTGGCTCGATATAACACCGCACAGTTATAATACTGTTAACATCACAATTATCAAGGAGAAAGTGTTTAAGTTACAACAGAGGACGAAGTATAAGTAAGTGTACCCTGAGGTTGATGGTTCGATCCCCACAACACATTCTCTATTTCATTCAGTAACAAAATGCTCAGAGAATCTCTTCACTAATCATTCGGGAAGCGTCGCACAAAGTATTGTATCTTCCTTCAGCAGATGTCGTTGTTTCTTGTTTTCCAACCCTAATGGTGACCGCGTTCAGACAATTTCTCGGTGAACCTTGTCCTGCAATGGTAACACGGCCATTCTGCTGCAATCAAGCACGCGGAAGGAGACTTACAGAAACCGTTTGAACTTCGGTTTGCACTTCAGTCTCGAACTTTTTAATTGGTGAAGACGGTTTGACGTAGGCCATTGTGAATGAGACTGCTTCCGTATTTTTCCACCACTTCTGCGCCGACTTCGGAGCTACGAACATGTTTCTTATTGGCTATATGGTCACATGCATTGACCTCCAAGAGATACCCCAATTTTTTTTATTTTCTACGTGGCCACACACATTGATCCCTAATTGCAAGTGAAAATTTGGGACGTGGGACTAATATTATATTTTTGCAATACTACTGAGCCAACTTTAGGACTACCAAAATTTTTCTAATTGGCTAAATGATCACATGCATTGATCCCTAATTGTAAGTGACAATTTAGGGTGTGGGACAGCTTCTTACATTTTTGCAACGTCCCGAAGTCAACTTCAGAACTACTTCCATTTTTCTTATTAGCTAAATGGTCACACACATCGATCCCTAATTTTGTAAGTGAGAATTTAGGGCATGGGACTGCTTCTTACATTTTTGCGACGCTCCTAAGCCAACTTCAGAGCTACGAACATTTTTCTTATTGGCTAAATGATCACATACAGTGATCCCTAATTGTGAGTGACAATTTGGGACATGGGTCTGCTTTTTAGATTTTTGCGACGCCGCTGAGCCAACTTCAAGGGTTCCCACAGTAGATTTCTCGGTAATGCGGTTACGTTCGGCGTCACGACAGCTACAGCATTATGCTTCCTTGTTCCCTGACGAGTCGTTCGAATAGAAAGGCGGCATCGAACGGGAAACCGTGCTGCCGACCTACCTCACCGCGCTCTCGCGTCTCGGCCAGAGAGCCGCCAGAAAACGGAGAAGATTAGTTCACTGTGAGGCCGGAAGTTGCACGGATCGGCGGTACTTTCTACAATTTTACGAGACCGTGAGGCTCGAGCGGTTTACTGCACACGGCCGCTGACACGAATTCGCCGCAGGCACAAAGTAGATCGTGTGCCGCGAGGCACTTACCAAGGATATCGCTTAAGTGTGACACACCGATCTTAATGAAATTTATATGTATAGGATGCACGATGAACGAGTAGTTTCTTTTTTTTTTGCAGTAATACATATCTGGGGGTGAAGAAGACCCTCGAAGTTAGGGGAGGGAAACATTTATTGGAATGTCTCAGGAAAATTTTGTTCAGATTGCGTGCTTACAAGTAGGGAATTAGTCGTATGAAGACATCTTCAGGAAAAGTTTCCCGAACAATATTTAGAAAATTTGAATCTCCCTCCTGGGATATCTAAAATATGTGCCAAATGTTAGTTTAACAGACCTTAAATAAATTGTATTATCGTTCCCCGCTAAATCGTCGCGCGACGTTCCGAAATGAGTTTCTGGAAGACACACATCCGAATCCATAACAATTAATTGTTCACTGTGCCGGATCTTCCCTGGCACTCTCCAAGGTACATAGTTCACGGTGTCTACCACTGTTATTGCCCCCGGACATCTCCATAAAATCGCCAGCGCATCCGCGAAAGACGCAGAATCAATTCGAAATTGCGTTGTCGCCGAAACAATATTATCGCAGTTCTATCGTAGTTGTAGAGACCTTCTCATGGAATTGATTGTAAAAATCGCGAGAAATTTAACTAGAATTTATAATTTTCTAATAACATATAACACAAAGAAATACAGCTGAAGTTCTAACAAAAATATTAGAACCTTTCGGTCCCCGGTTAGGTGTTAAAATTGATATCCCGTTAAGTATTAGAATCAGGACATATGAAGGCCAATGCAATTTTACACACAATGCTCTGCTCTACCGCACATACAATACAAAAACCAGGTCACACCATTCAAAAAGATGAAGAGACCTTTGCAATGTCTAAACGCCTACGCCCACAAACAGCACCGTCTCATGAGACGCGTACGGACTCTAGCTTCTATCTATCCTAGCTGATCAAGTTACCCGGACAGTCGAACCCTTCGGGACGTCGACGGATCGTCAGTTTGTTTGCATACGATCGCCATATTATATGATGTTACAGATGTCGTAATTAGACTACGGATCTCCATGCAGAATAAAAATGTGTTTCTCCTTTTAGTAATCTTAGTAAGTCGAAAATAATGTATTCATCTGCGTTTCGTATTTCGTCTATTAATTTATTTCGTAGATACATAAAATCCGTCTAGTTATAATAATCTCTCGATGATCTAGATCAGGGATGAGCAACCTTTTTTTACAACGGGCCAGCTACAAATTTAAAAATGCTGTGCAGGTCACATGTAAGAAACTTATGAAAATACACTGAATGATGAAATCAAATTATCTCTCTATTAACACAATAAACCTAGTAGATTATTTAATGAGGAATTTGGCATTGCTTCTTTGCCATCAATTGGTCTATATTTACAGATATAGACGACACAGCAACTCGCACGCAGCTTTCTAACCGTACATCATTTAATTTCGATCGGTGATCGCTTTTAATTATTTTCATTGCGGAAAATAATTGTTCGCAAACATAGGTGCTTCCAAAAAATGTTATTATTTGCTTTACATGTGCGCCTAATCGTGGGAATTTTTCTAAAATCATGTAATTTTGATAGAAATTATGTATGTCAACATTTTGAAATTTATTTTTTAAATCCGTGTCGCTTTGTAAATCTTTTAATTCCATTTGTAACTCATCCAGAACTGTTTCCCCCTCTATATTAAATAGTGAAGAAAAAATATTAAAACTAAGAACGGTTTCTTCTGACCTAAATATTTTAAATCGCGATTCAAATTCCGTTATCAATTTTTGTAAATGCTGGGCATATTTCGGGTTTCTGAAGGAGTTTCTTTTCTTAAGTGTGCAAAGTGTGACGTGTTGTTTGACAACAGACGTTTGTTCCAAATTTTGAGTTTGCTTTCAAAAGCATTAATTTTATCAAACATGTCACGAATAAACTGACTTTTTCCTTGAAGTTCCATGTTTCAGTCATTCAAATGCTGAGTTATATCGACGAGAAAGGTAAAATCACACATCCATTCTTTATCTTCGAATTGAGGAAAGGGATATTCTTTCATTTCCACAAACAATTGAATATCATTTTTTAAGTTATATGTATATTCTTTTTAGCATGGCACCTCCAAGTGCGTTTGTAAAAAGACGATCGGCCTAGGCTTCGTAGGTAACGCTACGCCGCACAGTGGGCCAGATCGACGCGCTAGCTGTTCATGAGCTAAAAAATGAAAGTCCTCATATCGATTTTTAACCAATGCACAGTGATTCTTAAATGTCCATTACATTCGAAAACGATAATATTAATTAAAGTTATTAAAAACTCTCGTTACAATAAGCGTTCAAAGATCAAACTTTTCCAGATACGATTTATCACCGAAAAAATTCCTTTTCTTCATAACGATGTCCTGGAAAACCTACTAAAGATTAAGTGCCCAATTTTTTTTTTATGAAGAATGTATATCTATGTTGGGAACGCACCAGGAACTAAACATTAACGTTCATAATTTGTTATAAAAAAAATACTTAGTCAACTAAGGAATACCGTCAATGTTTTTCACCTTTGACAATGAATAAGTGAAAAGTGTTACAGAGTGTCGCGATCTAACAAAGTAGAACATTTTCAGCAACGTCTCCTCTTAAAGATCCTGCAAATTTCACATCCAAATCGATCCAAACTTGGAAATTATGACGGTTTAAAGCGCCGCGTGTCACTCAATTCCGCGGCGAATCGCGTTGCACGAGACGCATTGATGACCACTCAGCAGCTCTTAAGAGTGTAAAGACCGAACCCAGACCTATCTTATGAATTTTTTAGATTATACAACCATTGATAAACATTCGAACTTATTACTAGCTCACAGTTGAATCATTTGTATTTGAGAGATTATAGTAACAGCATCGTAGTATAGCATCAGAGCAGTTTTTCCATATTAAAGATCTGTATTTTACCTTTGTTAAGAGGAATTATAGTATAGATTTTTGTTTATTCATAGATAAACAGAGTTATAAGCAGAAAATCCGTATGATCAATCGAATATAGTCAATAACTTTGTAAAATATAATACTTAATCTTGTTTGAATTTTTGTAATATTTTAAATAAGACAGTAATAACACATTTTTGTTATTTCATTAAATATAATAAACTTCATTCATTCAATAATTATGAATTACTCTTGTTTGAATGCCTGAATAGCCAGTTTTCAAATATTATTCATTATTCACACGAGTTTACAGACATTTCCGGTGGTGTAACAAAAAAATGTTTCCTACAAAAAGTAATCAGTACTCAGTCTTCTACAAATCTCAATACAAAAAATTTCAATAATTTCTTTTTTTTAATAAAAAATTGTGTTTATCTTCATTGTTTATTTATAACTATATATTTTTTATTCAATAATATTATAGCTGATGCCGAGACGAATCCGACGATATATTTAATGTGGTCTTTATGTTTTGAAATAATGGTGAAATACGCGTGAACAGCTAGCGCGCCGATCTGGCCCACTGTGCGCCCGCCGTACGGAGAGCACGCAGTCTTTTGTACAACAGCGGGAATTTTTAAAAGTCAAAATGTAAAATCTTTGAAAGGCCGCACGAGAAAGTGTGGTGGGCCACGGGTTGCTCATCCCTGATCTAGATCTAGGCTGTTTGATATTTCCCCTAGCTACCTTCAAATTCTAGAAAGCGAGCAATAATGCGTGAGAACACATCGCATAATCTTCTGCAATCAATTTAAGAATATTTCAAAACGCTACATCCGATCACAGAATTCTGAGATTCTGAAAAAAGAAGTAGAAACATGAAGAATTGACTTCTGGCTACGTTTTCAAGGTGCCCAGACCACCGCGTGTCCAGAAGTCGGGCCCGCGGGGTTAACGAATAACAGTTTTGAACAGTGATCGTCGTTTCCGCGGCATGTTACCGCGGAGGTTCTTCAGCAAAGTATACCTGAAAGGAGAGCGGCGGCTCGGCGTGCAGTTCCCCGCGCTATCCTCGTCGGAGCATCGTCGATCCGCGTGTCTGGAACCAGAGCGAAGACCTCCCGGCGAGTTTCTCGTCGCGCATCCAGCACGGGATCACGAAGAGAGCCTGCCAGTACTTTAGAAACGGTAAATTGTTCAAGGCCGCCGGAGAGCCGGTGCAGGTGAAAACCGCGCGCATATACAAAGACAGAGAGAACGGTCGTAGAGAGGCTCGCTGTCACGCGAGCGTCGCCGGCGCACACTGTGTGTCAGTGCGCACGGCATGGCATTTCGATGCCTATCTGCCGGTGAAGGCACCGATTCGATAACCCGGCGATTCGGGGTCAACATGGCCGCCTTTTATAACGCATAACCACCGCCGCCACCGTCGCCGCCGACGATGACGACGACGGTGAAAAGTCTCGCGATCAGTACGACAGCTGACGCGTCCGTCGAATGAGGGACGCGTGCCGCGAAAAGACGCGACGCGACGCGCGACGTCTTGCTAACGAGGCCAGCTTTTCACGCGGAAGCTCGATGAACGATACACGCGTAATTAGAGGCTCGAACGGCCGCGAACAGAAGCGAGACACATCGCCTGCACAAGTGTCCCTCTTCGCCTCTCTCCTTTCGTTTCTCTTCTTCGTCGCGAATGCGATGTCGTCGTGACGATGTTGCTCGCGGTGAATGCCACTACAGCGTCGCGTCGTTACCGCGGCGAAACACCGGGCAACACCGACAACACGAAGTTTCTAGGTCCGTCATTATGCGCGCGGAACGCTCGAAACTTATCAATGGAAATTGCGAACGACACACGCGACAAGTCCGACCAGATAAGCTTCTTCAAATCAAACGCGGCGCTGACAACTTTCGGACAGAGTGGACGTAACTAGCTAGTTAGCTCAATGTGGGAATTGGGTCTTCTTCAGAAAGGATATTAGTTCTGGGTATTAACGAGTTTATTGCAGAAGCGCCTTGCACTACCATTTATTCGACGGCGATTCGAATTTCTTGGGAGAAGCAAGATCCTTGCCATATTTCGGCCTCCGACCGACCAAGTCGCTGACCAATTTACAGTAACGTAACGACTCTTACTAGCTTCACCTCTAATGTATTACAAGCAAGTCTGTCCAGAAAAATCGAATGAGAAGGTGGAAAGCTCGCTCGTTCGATCTTCATCCAGCGCTCTTCGGTACAGCAATTTGTCTTTCATGCGTCGCAAAGACACAGCCAGAATCCGCAATGCTCGTCTTAATTGGTTCTACCGAAAAGTCCGGTGTCAAGCCGACTTGTAATCACCGTGGAAAAAAGGTCGGTGCCCGCCGCAAAAACTCATCCGACCAGGGGCGACTCGATTTTTCTCCCCCCGGTGACAAGTTTTTCCCGCGAAACCGCGCGGAAATATCTGGTGCCGCGAGCGCGTGGCCAGCCGCGAGGTGAATGACAGTTGCGGACAGTTCGTACACAAGCACGTTCCACTGACCCTGGGCTGAAACGATCCGGATGAGCTGAAACGAGCCCCGCGCTCCCTCCACCCCCTCTCGCCGTTCCCCGTCGCTTCTGCACGTGCTACTGTCGTCGTCCCCCGTGGACTTTCCGCACTCTTATCCAAAGCCGTACCTACCCGAGGTTCAGAACTGTCCCAAGAAAGCCGCACGCCGTTTCGCAGAAGATATTAGGATAAGTTTCATTCATACAAACTTCGGAACAAATCTCGACCTTCGGAAACCGCCGGGTCGGACGAGGTCTGCGAGCTGCGCTCGAGAATGAACAAATCCCGGGACCGTCCTCTGAAGTGGCGCTAAGAAACGAGTGTTCATCAATCTGGAGAGATCAATACTTCACTGAAAGTTGCTCAAAGCCTTTTGATCTTTATTGAAGATTTTTATGAACTGGAGAATCTATTTGAGCTACTGCTACCCCCAGTAACCTAGCAGCGTCGTTAGGATAGAGCAGTTTAAAAAGGATCAATTTAATCGACAATTCAGTGTCCTTCTATCTTAGACATCTTCAGCGAGTAAGCGTAGCTGTGTATTGAACCTTGCCGAAGACTTGTGCAAACTAGAGAAGCCATTTTCAAAAACGTGGAGACTATTAAATGAAACTAGACTAGATGATCTTCGCGAAAGTGTCCCAAAAGTCAATCCCGATGTAACGCTACAAGCTGAACTTTGCCTCCACTTTAGACACCTTCGGCAACAATAGTAACGGGTAGCAGTCTTTCGAAGCTCATCAACAATTTCCATGATTGAACCCATTCGGAGTAGCGTGTATGCAAAGTATAATTTGCACTCGTGATCGACTCGCAGCTGTTCCTAAGTGGAGTCGGAAGCTCCGAAGTTCACGGCGCACAGAAACAAGTTGGATCTGCGGAAAGGCACGGAGGGAAGGCCAGAAGAGCAAGTTCGTGGTTGGCTGGAGCGGGGTGGCACGAAGAGAAGGTGGTCGAGAACGAGCGACGAGGGTAGAGAGAAAGAGAGGGAGAGCAGCTAGGAGAGAACACGGTGGGGACAGGGGATGGAGTAGGTCGATACGGTAAACTATTGTTTGGTGGGTGAAGTGTTCACGAGAACCTGGCCAGGAAGACGACTTCGCCACGGTTACGTGCATTCCGCAGTTCGCATGAAACGCCGAAGATATGACGTGTTCGGAACCGCAACGATGTTCATCCGCCACGATCCTCTGACCGTGGAATCATTCCTGTCCCTTAGCCCTCGATCGATGTTAGCTCCCGGAACGTATCAGTCGTCGTGGCGTTACCGACCGAGTGTCGGACATGTTGCGAATAATAACTCGGAACGGCTACCCTGGCGAGACCGCCATCTTGTTTCTCCAGAAATCACAATTCTTTCGAAATTATCGCGTAGATCTAGGAAATGCTGAATGGAACCGTCAATTTTCTACAATGTACTGAAAGAGAACAGCCCGGAGATCTTTTCCGGGGGTGTTGTTTAGCTCCTGGATGATACAATGATCAAATTATGCTAGGCTAAGTTAGGGAAGTCCTCTGAACTGCATAACTCCAGCAGATTCGATAAATTATTCCCCAAGTGGTTTGGAAAGTATCTTCCTAGCTCCTAGATGCTGTAATGATCAAATTAACCTAGTCTAAGTTACGAGAGTCACCTGAATCGTCATCGGCAACCGCATAGTTACGGTGGACTCGATAAATTAATTTAAAGATGAGGAGTCGCAGGATTCCCCAGATTTTTTGCTAGCTTCTGGATGCTGTAATGAACAGATTAAGCTAGTCTAAGGGAGTCCTCCGAACCGCTATTGGCAGCCGCATAATTCGAAAAATCGACTCGACCAGCGGCCGGATTCTCGAAGACGGGGAATCGCTGGATTTCGACGAGTTTTCGGGAATGTCGTCTGTGAATGCGGATCCGCGTCAGTTGGCTACGTACACAAAGGCGGTTTGGCATGCGACGATGCACGACCATCCCGCACAGGAGTGTTTACACCGATTGTCATCGTGGGTGGAGTAGTAAACACAATTCCATCCTACCACCTTGTTCTGCTGGCTGCGTGTGCGATCCGTTCGCGTTTACGTTCGTCTAAGTATGTCTCGTGGCAACGTTGCCAGCGACGTTGCTGTGAATTCCAAGTTTCGATCGTCGGGATTGAGCTCTCTGCCGCCCAGATAATTAATGCCTCGAAGTATCTGGTTCAGCCAGGTGAATTAGCATTTCGCGGCTCGGAAAAAGCGTCGATCGACAGTTTCTCTCGGCGTTGAGGTTTTTGCGAGGGATCCCACGAGGATCGGCCGTTTTCGCGATCGGTAACGGTTCTGCGAGAGCATTTCTCATACAGCGCCGGAAAACTGTGCCACGGAATCGGGATGACCAGGAGAAATGATTTCGCTGGATGGAACATTCTTGTGTCTCTACCATTACTAGACTGGTTAAACAGGTTAGCAGTTTATGACCACCATAAAAATATTTTATATTTCGCGGCTCATGCCTGCGCATTCCGCGCCACCGCTCTTTTTCCTTTTCTTTCGCAGCCACTCCGACGACTTTATAAAGTCGAGGAATTTATACGACTTGATTTACTCGACGCACTTTTCAAGAGATACGGTTAATAGATGAAATAATTGTTTGATACACTTACCGGTGACTCCCGGGCCTCCGAACGACGAACAAAATGGCGCAGCATCGGACGAGAAGAAAATATTGAATCGCGAACACGTCCGAGATATTTCTGCGTCGAACTCGCCCGAACAATAAATAGATCGTTCGTGGTAGATATTTTATTTCCAATTTAGGAACTGAAATGCCCATATAATAAAAAATATTTTGTATCGTATAATAATAATAATTATTATTAAATTGGGAAACGAGGGGTTACGCTAAAAAGTCACTTGCTAAGTATACAAAAATGAAGAGAAAACTCGCAAAATAAAAACAAAAGAAGAAACGAACATAGACTTTTTCTTTTCATTGAATATTAATCGTTCTCTAATTTTCTCACGCTATATCTCTTTCTCTCTTTCGTTCGTGCACTCTCACACATGCACTCTCACTCTCTCTCTCTTTCTTTTCACACATTCTCGTCGCACGCAATCTTAATCTCTTACGCACACAGTGTTCCTGTCCCGGCGAGCGGGCGCGCGCACTATAAATTCGAGATTAAACAACAACCACGGTAACAAAACAAAAAGAAAAAGGTTGAAATTACATAAAATATATTCCGGCCATGGAATTTTGCACTTCCGTGAAATTTCTTCGTCGCCTACCCCCTTCTTAGTCTCATTCTATAATTGGTAAAGGGCTCGTTTTAAAAGCACATAGAAACGACCGTCGTCATCGTTCGATTTTCTTTCTTTCTTTTTAGTTTCGAAGTCACTACCTAAGCAGTTTTATGGCACGTATTCTCGTACAAATCCCCTCCCTTAGCCTTCTGTCTCTCTCTTCCTCGAAAAAGAGGAAGGGGTCGGTTCTCATCTCTATGCCGGTTCCCCGAACAACGCTCCCTTGTCTTTCATGTCCCGTCTCAGAAAAGAAAAAGCAACGCGAAAACAAATTGCGGAATTGTGACGTACATATCCGTCGATTTTCTTTTTGTACACACGCACCACGTCGAGCTCGGAAGCTCAGCACACACCATCGGACAACGGTTCATCAGACTTTGACTCGAGGATCTATAGATCGCATACATGCACAACAGTCGACGGTCTCCGTTGATTCCCGATGATGACATCATTTCGAAATAAAGATAAATCACTGCGCGGAAATGATCGAATAAATCGGTAGAAAAATTCGTTGTGTCTCGAACCAAATAGGAACGTGTTTTGCTCGGAGCAGACCGGACGAACGGTCAACGAAAGATTTTTAATTCAGAAAGCGTCGGGCGTCACCGGAAGACCTTCTTTTTCTTTTCTTTTTTCCCCACCTATTTTTTCTTCTCTTTCTTTTAACCGTTCTCTCTCTCTCTATCTCTCACACGCACACTCTCGCTCGCGCCAAAAGAAAATAGCTCGGTCAGCAATAGTCGCAAACAACGCTCGCCACAACACTCAATTGTCGCACAACATGAACAACTTATCCGTGAAAGACATCGATATAGAAATCTTGATTTTTCTCCTAGGTAAACGGTCCGCGTGTCCGCGGACCGGTCTTTAAATTACACTCTTGTACTCGCGAGAGTACGCACGTCTCTTAGGGTTACGAATGCTTTAAACGTTATCTGATATTTAGTTTTTACTTAGTACTTTTTTTTCACTTTTAATCTTTCTTTATCAGAGAGTATCCTAAAACGAACAAATTCTATCGATACGTCTACGTTTAACATGGATATTAACCGTCGTCGTCGTCGTCATTATCGGTTTTTCTCTTCCATTTTGTAGAATGTCGGTGGCCCGCGATGTTCGATCGCCTTATGGCAGCGATCGCGCGCATGTCCTAGAAATCAGTCGATCATGATGGTGCTCGTTAACCGAAAACTAAAAAACAATCGTTTTTTATTTATCTCGCCTCTCTCACACATGTACACTCTGTCACACTTTCTTTCATCCATCCTTACTCATTCATTGTTTCTTCTCTCTCTCTCTCTCTCTCTCTCTCTCTCTCTCTCTCTCTCTCTCTCTCTCTCTCTCTCTCTCTCTCTCTCTCTCTCTCTCTCTCTCTCTCTCTCTCTCTCTCTCTCTCTCGCGCGCGCGCACACACACACACACACAAACACACACTCTCTCTCTCTCTCTTCATTTTTTTGTCGCCATTGATCGGTGATACAATATCGCACGTAGACGAGAACGAAAGCGTACGTTTTTGCCAGCGTGTTTCGTCTTTCTTTCGCACGGTTATGTGTGTCTGTGTGTGTGTGTATTATCTTCTTTTTTTGTTGTTGTTGATGTTTTGTTACTCCTTCGTCTCATTCTAAATTGTACAAAAACGACCTCCTCTAAAAAATGTAGTCTGCAAAATATTACACGTTGCACCCTAGCAAAGAATATATTTATACAGCGATACGACTATCGTTGGCCACACAAAAATGTCGGACAGCCTGTACACACTTGTTTACTTGTATTATTTTTTTTATCGTTTTGCTAAACCTTAACACGTTTTTTTTTCTTACGTAAAATGTTGAAAGATATAATGCATGGGGACTTTTTTCTTTTATCTAGCTTAACGGATACGTGATTATATACACTATGTACAGCTTTTTTGTTTTGTCTCGTTGCTAATAACACCGCGATGCGTGCACTTAATCATTTCTGTTTAGAGCTGACTACACAGATCGGTGTATGTATATGATCTCGTGTGTGCACATGTACATGTATTTCGTATGATTGTGTATGGTGATCGCATATGCTTGAAGATGACTGAGTGTATGTGTGTTCGTATGAGTGTACATGTTGTGTAGGTGTGTGTATGTGTAGGTATTTGTGAAGAGATACAATGAAAATTTGTCTATAAACTTACACAATTAGAATAGGGTTCTCGCGATCGCATTACACACTACGATAAGATTTTTTCATCGTTATACAATAAACAATTATACGATTCTGACGCGATCCGTCGGCTAAAGATCTCGCATATACACATATACATATATATATAATCATTTATTTATTCATTTATATATATATATTTATTTATTCATTTATTTATTTAGTTATCACATCGCACGTTCGAAATGAAGGAATTACGACCCTACCACGCGACAGAGAAGCGAATTTGTCGAACCAAAAAGTGTCTCTGTAAGAAATCTGTCTTCTTCGGGTGCGGAGAAAAAGTAAACAAAATAAGAAACGTCCGTATCAAAGTGAAACGGTTACACGAATGAAACGAGTGGTTCGTCCGAATCGTTCGTCGATCGTTCGAAGTCGCGCATGGTACGCGCACACGCGCGCGCGCGCCATAGATTGTGACAGAGAATGAACGTAAAAAAGTCGTATCGTTTGCACAGTTCATTGTTATCCCTCGTGTATGAAAAAGAGTCGACTGCCATCGTCGATCGTCCAATGAGTTACGCAGCAGCGCGCGTTATCATTTTTGTCTCTTCCCCCTCCTCTCTTTTATCCTCAATTTTTTGATCGTTATCACAGTGCTTTTAGTACGTTCTTTCTTTAATTTTCTCTTCTTTTTCCATTAAATCCCCCATTTTTTAAATATCGAATATTCCTCTCGATATATATATTTTTCTGTATATATATATGTATACATATAAAAGAAAAATGAAAACAAGACCGAAACATTGTTCTCTTTCTCCCTTCATCCCTCGCTCAATCTCTCGTAATCTCTCTCAATCTCTCGCTCTCTCAATTTACAACGAAGTGTATCTTGCATTATTGTTATATATAAAAAATTATTACCTAATTTATTGCATAATATATGCATGTACACGCCTACGACACTGCGAATAATTCGTTCGCCACCTCGAACTCACGCACAGTCTTCAACCCTCTTCGCTAACGGGGCGTTCAACGATCGGCACGCGATTTCCCACGAAGAAACAGGAGTCGCGGTGGAATAAAATCGTCTACGGTGATCCACGCGATATCTGTGAACGCTGGATCGTCGATCGCCCCGTGTAGGATCGAACAGGATCCTCGGATCGACGGCCGATTTTCGCTCGGCGGACTTGAACGCAAGAAATCGCATCAGGGGCTCGAACATTCGATTCTCGAACGAACAAAACGAACTGAGGCGAGGAAACCCGACGGACCTTCGTCTTGAAGAGAAGAACAAAACGAGAATAAAAAGGAAAGAACTGAAGGGAGACTGGCAACGGAAGCTTCCCAGACGAGCAATTCATTTAAAAGAATTAAGGGTTGAAGTTCTAGGACTGTACTTTTCTTTGAGAATTTAATCTGGATAGAAAGTGTACCTCAACCCTCTTCAACTTACTAAAATTTTTGAAGTTATACAATGATAGATTTTTTAGCCTAATTTAATTTTTAATCGCAGTGAGATAGAAGTGTGAAGAAATTGTTAATTTTGACGTAGAGGTTGATGTCTGCTGTTCTTAACATTAATAACTAAAATTAAACAATAAAAAGAACAAATATTTCAAATAGTGGGCGTTAAAGGTCATTTTGATCCATCTTAACCCGATTTTTAGGATTGCGTTTAGGTATGCTACACTATTAACCCCTAGCTATTATTCAGGGAAAATGATTTCGTACGCATTTTGAATATACCAATCGACGAATATGTGTGCATACTTGTGGTGAGAATGAGAAAGAAACATAATGAGAGTGAGAGGCAAAAATGTATGCAGCAAATTTGTTAGTGTGAAATATAAAGACATGAGTGTGCACGAACGAGCGTTTGTTTAAACATTTGTCAGTCGTTTGATCGATTGATGATTACTTTTTAGCGTATACTAGGTGAAGAAATTATTAGAGACACTTGCACGAATAGACAAATTTACATTAAAACGATGAATTTCTAACTGAAAGTCTAGCTACATTGAATTCTTATATTTTTAGGAAGTATTGACGTTTGCAAATTGCAAATATACGTTCACCAACACTATAAGGAACATTATCCGTCACATAAACAATAAATATATTTTTTCGTTCTGTGGCTCTAATAATTTAATCACTTTCTGTAAGTGTCTTATGTTCTTTAACTTAAAAAAAAATTAGTTGCGTACAATATATATGTTTTTATACCAACTGAAAGAGATTACCCTAATAATGAATTAATATTAATAATGAATCCAGACATATGTCGTCTTTTAAAAATAGAAATAAATTCTAAATAAAGTGTTTCTCCTTTCGGAAATAGTAGCAAATAAAAAACGAATCATTGTAGAAAACCATACAGTGACAAGGGGTACCACTAAAAATGACCATAATACATAGAATGCGGATCTATTATATAAGCAAAATAAAAATTGTACATATCAGTGACAAGAAAGGGAAGTTACATAAAAATGAATTTCTCATCTTAATAATTTTAATAGATTTCAAACGACGTACCATTAGTATTAAATCTGATGTTTCTTCTATTTTGTGTTTCAAAGATAAATTTTCAAAAATGTAGAAAATCTAGTAATATAAATCCGTAGTTTACTTACAATACAGTTGAAAACACTGTGTTACAAAAAATCGAATAATGTAGAACACTAGAATTACAACCCCTATCTTTTTAACATCATCATGTTTTCAAATACTTCTAATTTACGATTATTGAAACTGTAAAAATGCGTCCACGAAGGATTAGTCAAAAAATTGAGTTCTTTAAGTATATACGAGGAAAAGAAATGACTAAGAATTTGGATAGACAAGCGTTGAAGTAAATCGCTCGTCTGGGAAGCTTCCGTAGTGAGAAACGCAATGAAACGAACGAAAATAATCGAGACCGACGTTCGCTACTTATTAGTCGGACACCCTAACGGTATGAGATCCCATTGTCTACTTAGACGTTGGGGCAGCCGGCTGGTGCTGCCCCGCCATCCCCAGTCTTGGTTGCGAGGAAGCAAGTAATTCTTTGTAATACGCGCTGAACTCCGGCGGCAGAAAGGACGCGGGGGCCGTGGGCGGAATCGGCGGCGGGAACAGACCGTTGTAGAACGCGGAATAGTACATCGGGTCCAAAATCGGTAGGAACTTGCCGGGCGTGTTCGTTGGCAGTTGAGGGAGGAAGGCTGGATTGCTTTGCGGCACCTGGGGCACGAAACCTGAGGGTATGCTGGGTACGCTGTGACGCCTCCCAGCTTCGTTTTGCCTGGCTTCTTGTTGCTGTTGCTGCTGTTGTTGTTGCTGCTGTTGCTGCTGAGCGATCAACGACTTATCGCCTTCGCTGATCCGACGCTGTTGATGATACTGCTGTTGCTGTTGTTGCTGCAGCTGCTGGTGCATATCTTTACCTCCAGTCTCCACGTTTTTTCTCCTGTCTATACTAATCTGCTGGTGCATCGCTGCCTGCATTCTAGAGTAGTTCCCGCTGTTCAAATGGTTCAGATTAGGTACGTTCGGTATCACAGGGTGACTACTTGGCTTCCTAGGTGTATACGGTGAAACCGGTTCGCTCCTCGTCGTGTATTTCCCGTTCGCCTGGTGCCTTCTCTGTCCTGGTACAGTATGATTCCGATTCGGTGGACTTGGCACACGCACGGGCGGACTCAAGTGATTGCTCTTGTGTTTCGGATTGACAATCGTGATCTCCAGGTTGTTCGACGCCATCGTTCGACTGTCCAGAACGTTCTGGTAGCCAGGATAGCCGCCGCCACCGGGCGGACCGCGTTTCGAGCAGTCCGTCGGCTTCTCTTTGATCGTGGACGAGTTCCTCATCTCCAGGTTCAGTGGATTAGGCCTCGGCACTACAGGTACTTTAACTATTTCTAGGCTCGGTCGCGGGAACACCGGCTTCTCGGGGGAGGACTTTTGCGTCAGATCGAGAACGCCGCCGTGCGCCACCATCTCGTTGTTGTTGTTCACCGGGCCGTGGTGATGATGGTGGTGATTGTGGCTATGGTTGTGATGGTGGTGGTTATGGTAATGATGGTGCGGCGGCGGTTGCAAACGGTGATGCGTGGGCCGATACTTTGGAGGGACGAGAATATCTTTCGGGTCCCCGTAAACCGTCTTTTCGTTGTGCGCGAATATCGACCTCGACTGCATCACCTTTGGCGGGAATATCCTGCCATTGGGAACCGATGGTGGGACGAACCGGTGGTTTGCTTGATGATGGATGGCCGAGGCTGGTGGTGGTACATTGGCATTCGCGTACAGTTGCAACAACGCCGCGTTGTTGGACGTGCCGAGGTTGATCACACGACTGTTCACCATGTTGTTGTTGTTGACGGTGGTGGTGTTGTTGTTATTGTTATGGTGAGCAGGTGGTTGCTTGGTAGGCACCTGGAGCCTCGCCTGGTGATGAGGATGCTGGTGGTCTTGCGGCGACGACAGCATGTGGCCGATGTCCGGCGTGACGGTTACGGAGATCAGCTTCGGAATGGAGTTCGGCGTGACCGGCAACGGGTACGAGATCGGCGGTTTCTCTTCGGTCTTCATGGTGGCAGGCGCCGGCGGATTGCTTTGGATCACGCTCGGCCGGGTGTCCAGATCCACGGCAGTGACCTCGAGACCTCCCTCGCGAAGGATCTCGAGCTTGCGCTTCTTGAAGCTGGGAATGATGATCTTGTCCCTGCTGGTGTCGCTCTCCGACTCGAGGTCGATCACTTCCGGCGATCGGGGCGGCACGGTCGCCTTCTCCCCGAACATCGGCTTCTCCCCGAACAGAGGTATGTTCTCCTTGCCCTGGGCCAGCAGGGACGTCTGCTTCGGATCTAGCTTGATCTCCTTCATATCTTTCTCCGGCGGAGGCGTCAACGTAACCACCGTGGTGGCGTTCGTTGCCACCGTAGTCACTGGAAGCCCCGGCGGCGAACACGACGGTGGAACCTGTTGAGATATCAAGGGGCTGTTCAACTGCCTCTCCAACACGCTCTGGCTGTTCCCGTTCGTCGCAACGTTCGTCGGTGTCGTCGATGGCGTACTGCTCGGCGTCGAAATCGACGTGTTCGACGAAGGCGGCGGACTTGGCAGTTGGCTGGCTTGCTGGCTAGGAGACGGCGTGCTGTTCGCGATCATCGTGTTCAACGACTTCAGCCGCTCGGGCTTCACACGCACGCTACGCAACGACGACGTTTTCCCCGTCTCCGTCTTCGGCTTCTCGCCTGGCAGGAACGGCTGTGGAATAAACAACATACGTCTTCATCTTGGATAACAATCAACCGATTTTTTCAAGTCGAAATTAAATTCATCTATTCATTCATTGATACTCGATGGAAAGGTAGCATTTCAAGATAACGTAAGAGACGAGGAGGAACAAGATAATGACGCACCGCTGTCGTTATAATTGGCTGTAACGGGGGAGTAGTAGTGGTAAGACTCGTTTCTACAGGCGGCGGCGTTTCCGAAGGGTACGGATCATTGGTTTCTTGCTTGATTTCTTCAGACTCGTCGGAGACGCTACTAGATTTGGTTCGTCTTCCATGGTTCAGTCTCACTTTTGCTTCCTCGCCCCTTTGGTACCTCTCGTAAGGTAACAGTAACCTGAAAACAGGACAACGAATCAGACCAGGCACAATTGTCTAAGCGACATACTCGTTGCTTCTCCAAATTTAAGTACCTATAATGTAAGAATATGTTAATTAATCGATTGTCTTGTAATGTGCACCTGTGTGCTCGATTGTTTTAAAGATAGGACGAGCAACGAAGGAGTTTAACAATGGTCAAGACAACTGTACCTTTCGTAATGTCGACGAGTAATGGTGGCGGCACTGGTGGACCCTGTGTTGCCCCCGATGTCGTCGTAGATCGTTTTCCACAATCGTCCGGCGCTGACGTTGTCGTAGCCGCCGAGCATTTGAACTTTCGTATAAAACGGGAAAAGATCGACTGAAAACGAAACGAGCCTGGTTACTGAAACCGATCCGGGGCTGTTGGCGAGCTTCGATTACAGAACTTGACTCGTCAAAAGGAAACACTGCTGTATATCAGCTTCGAACAGTACCAATCACTGTTTCAAATACAAAGGTCGGGAAAAATGAATGATTCTATGACTGACAGGGAGAGGTCCGGCCGGCAGTGTCGTCAACCCTTCAACAACCATACAAATCAAAGAACTACTTTAAGAGGAAGATCCTAAATCTTCAAACGATCTTCAATCGTATGGCAATCTAAGTGCACAGAAATTTCAATGAATCCGAATTCTATTTCTTGGGAAGACAGGTGAGTTTGGATCACTACGACCAGACACCTTCCGTTGCTTAAAACGCATCTAGAAGCGGCGCAGTCAATTCAAATCAAAGAGAAAAGCACAGATACTGACTCTGCCTGTAGCCCAGCAGTGGCATCTTTCCGACAGGCGTACCCCTCGAGTTCATGAAATTCTGCACGTCTTGGAGAAACTTCTTCTCTTCCGCGCTAGTGTTCCTCTCGCTCCGACGTACCACCGACGACGGAGGCCTTCCGACGTTCGAAATCAAGCTCCCGGCGCCCGTCGACGTCGCACTCTTCGACGTCGACGCCACAGATGCTTCGCTTTCATTGCTCGACTCCCCTGGCGATGCGCTGCGTTTTTTACGCTTCCTTCTAGGTCGTCCTTTCAATTTTGGCGCTGAAAAAATAATTCCATCAGTCTTTGTTCAACCGCCAGAAATACATATTTTCGCTTGATTGTAATACATAGTCTGTTCAGAACTTGTCGAATTTCGTGTACTTCGCACGAGTTTCATTTGTTTTCGTTCGTGGAAGCAATCGGCGTTATCGGATAGAAAAGACTTTTTAGAAATTAATAAAAATAACAGGAAGTACCTAGTATTACTTTATTTTTAAAAGTGAAATTGATGTATCCCCTTCGTATATGAATCAAAACTATTACAATAATTTTTGTTTAAGATAGAGAAAACATTAGTTAAAAACCTTATTTCCCGAGACAACGCAATCTTTCGCTAAGATAAAATTGCTAAAAAACTGTGATACATAGAGGATAATAAAATATTGATTTTATTGTGTTACGGCATAAAAAAAATTAATTACTTAATTTGCTATCACAAATTTCTTGTGTCTGGTAAATAGGACCAAAACGTCGGATTAAAACTCCGTTAAAAAAGAAGGTTGATAATCAATCTTTATCACAAATAATGCAAAATAAATTACAGAATGCCTTCACATTAATAAAAAAAACTTCCGAGTCGTCATTAAATATCCAGTAATTGATACCTTCACCCTAGTAGTAACAAAATAAAAATTGTATTAATTGTAACGAGCAGTTGCTAAATTAAATTGTCATTCGACCTTGAGAACATCAACAGGATGAAAATAATATATTGATATTCCTAAAGCAATACAATGATGGCGGTCACCGACCACCAAGGCGTTCAAAAATATTTCGATGCATTTAAAAAATTCGACCTTGAAAATAGAAGTTTGTAGAAAATCGGCTACTATTTTAAAGCAATTTATCTAATTGCCTTGATGACTGACGTAAGTTGAAGAAATAGAAATGGTAAAGTGGGGTTAGGATGAAATTCGTATTCGACACGACCTATGACTGGATTTGTCTGTGCATTTGCTTGTTAACTTCCCGATTTCATAGGGAAGTTATTGTAATTACAGTAATTTTTCGATCGGAGCCCCAACACCCGTGTGTTGAACGGACTTGGGTAGCGTAGAGAGGCTATTTTTTTTATGACTCCGTCGACCGCGCCGAGACTTCAAACGACGAGCCGAACATAGAGAAGGACAGAATGAAATAGGATCGTGTGGCCGAAGCGTGTCGTTGGTACCAGTTTAATCAGCGAAACGCCAGGAATAAGCTAGTTAAAGTCCCATAAACCGATCATTAAAATTAAGAAGTTTGAGACTTCGATTCAGTCGAGTCAATGTGTGGTGTTCACACCGATATACCCGAGCCTGTTTATTACTGTTAATTACTGTACCCCGAAAATCGAAAATCGATTTTTTAGCAGATCTTCACGTTTCATGGTCATTGGAGTCATTTTAGACTATTTTTATCAAAATGTCGGTGTGTGTGTGTGTGTGTGTGTGTGTGTGTGTGTGTGTGTGTGTGTGTGTGTGTGTGTGTGTCCGTTTCTATGGTATCAAATTTTTCGTTAACGTTTTCAGAAAAAGTAACAAGGCGATCGGAATGATGAATGATGCAATCGATGTGCCCCGCTGTAACTTAGAGCTGATTAGATTTTGGTCCATTTTGGTCAAGTAGTTTTTTAGTTTTTTTAGTTTTTTTCGAAAGAAGTTTATTCAACAATGCAATTTATACGAGAGAACGGAAAGTTTCCACCGAAGAAACAAACGTAATTAAACAAAAAAATTTTTTTTCGATTTTTTTAAAATTAGAAAAAAATTTTTTTTTTTAAATCTCTTTTGTACCTTAAGATGATGTTTCCGCTTACAATAATCGAAAATTATCCCAATGCAAGAGTGAGTTAATCATCTCTACTCCCGAGAATACATTTTCAAAGAATATCGATGAAAGTACAAAAACATTTATATTACAATCTTTAAATAAACAATCAGTTCAAAACGAATTGTTAACTGAGATTAAATTGAAAATTAATATAAAATATATGATAATTAATAACATTGATGTTGAAGACGGATTGGTTAATGGAGCATGCGGAATATTAAAATTTATTACTTTTCAAGAAAATACTAAAATTCCGTCTATATTGTGGTTAGATTTTCAATTGGCCATAGTAGGAGTGAAAGTAAGAACTCGTGATTATATGAAAAATGCAAATATAAATCAAAATTTAACACCAATAATAACAAAATATCGAATCAAGTAAATATTTCGAGTGAAGAAAAATAACAGATCACGCGTAGTTCATTTCCAGTGGTTCCTGCTGAAGCGATTACGATTCATAAAAGTCAGGGACAAACATACGAGAAAGTAAGTATGGATTTTAAAACATCAGAAATACGAACTTTACAAATGTTGTATGTAGCACTGAGCAGAGTTTCAAAATTGAGCGGTTTATATATTTCGAGAAAATTTAAATTAATAGTATCGAAGAAAACCAAGATCAATACTGCAAACCCGGATAATGATGAGTTGTATCGTTTGCGAAAAACTAATTAAGACAATTTATTTTGCAACATTAGTATGCTATAACAAGGAACCAAGCGAGCAACGGGCATACGATATTGGTTTAATGCGACGCCATATAGCAAACATTTTGATAAGTAGAAAACTATTAAATTTCCCTGAAAACGTATAATCTTCTTAAAACGTACACTTAATATATAACTAGAGGGCTATTGTTGCTCGCTCGCTTCGCTCACTCGCGAGTAGGGTTGTTTTTGCTCGCTCGCTTCGCGAGCTCGCGGGTAGGACTGCTCTTGCGAGAGAGTTAGTGATACGCATGGCTAGTAGGGCCTACTGCTATTAATGTTTTTTATTTGGTGTGTGACTCTCCAAGAGTCACACAAAGAACTTCCCGATTCGTTACTCCTTCGCCAACATCGCTAACATCGTTTTTTCTTTTTGTACTTTCATCGATATTCTCCCAAAATGTATTCTTGGGAGTAGAGATGATTAACCCACTCTTGCATTGGAATAACATTCGATTATTCCAAGCGGTAACATTAGCATCACTTAAAAAAAAAAATTTTTTTTAAATCTAAAAAAAATTAAGAAACAAATTTTTTATGTAATTGCGTTTGGTTCTTTTGTGGAAAATTTTCGTCCTCCCTTATAAATTGCATTGTAGAATCAACTCTTTTCGAAAAAAACTAAAAATCTAAAAAACTACTCGACCAAAATGGACCAAAATTAATCAGCTCTAAGTTACAGCGGGCACATCGATTGCATCATTCATCATCCTGATCGCGTTGTTACTTTTTCTGAAAACGTTAACGAAAAATTTGATACCATACAAACGGACATACGCGCGCGCGCGCGCACACACACACACGCGCGCGCGCACACACACACATACAAACATTTTGATAAAAATAGTCTAAAATGACTCCAATGATCATGAAACGTGAAGATCTGCTAAAAGATCGATTTTCGATTTTCGGGGTAATTACAGTAACTTCCCTATGTGTCGGGAAGTTAATATATACAAATTTTGTCATTAATATAAGGCAATGTATGCCAATTGCGTTTAGTGCTCGGTAGTTAACGGCTTCTGCAAAATCCTGCCAAGTATGCGAATGACTATGGGCTGGTAAAAAAACAAAACACTTGTCGAAAAAATACTGCCAGACTCTTGTTAGTCGAGTGGAGGGCGGATCGATAAATCCAATATGCAATTAAACAAGGGTACAATGATTTGATGTCTCGTTAATTACCAAGATCCGAGCTGCAAAATATTTACTGTAGAATTTCAATAATCCGACATGCTTGAAACTTCAACGGTACCGATTTACCAGTTATTCCGCATTATTGGACTACATTTGTAATAAAGTTGAAGTGGTGAAAATAATTTGAAACTGATTGCAATGGTATATTCAGAAAAATAACATATGTATCGATTGTACAGGGTGCAAAAAAGTAATGGTCATCCGTCCTAGGGGTGAATCTACACCTCTGGATCGGTGGACATTTGTAAGAGAAACTTGCCGCAAAATTGTTTATAACACAGACAATTAGTGTTAAAGTTTTTTTTTTGCATCAACGCATTCTACTCATCGAGAAGAGGAAAAGTTTGAAAGGAGCCATATGTCACAAACAAATAGTTATTGAGATATAAGCTGTTAAAGTTTTTGCAAAATTTGATTGTTTGGAATTATACTTATAGACAAAAGCCTACTACTACAGTCCACACGTCCGTGTCGATGAGACCGACGATGATCGTGTGCGTGCCGCGAGACAGACGAATTTTAAAGGCGCATTCGTCGTTAGGCTCCTTTAAATTTCGTCTGTCTCGCGGCACGCACACGATCATCGTCGGTCTCATCGACACGGACGTGTGGACTGTAGTAGTAGGCTTTTGTCTATAAGTATAATTCCACACAATCAAATTTTGCAAAAACTTTAACAGCTTATATCTCAATAACTATTTGTTTTGTGACATATGGCTCCTTTCAAACTTTTCCTCTTCTCGATGAGTAGAATGTGTTGATGCAAAAAAAACTTTAACACTAATTCTCTGTGTTATAAACAATTTTGCGGCAAGTTTCTCTTACAAATGTCCACCGATCCAGAGGTGTAGATTCACCCCTAGGACGGATGACCATTACTTTTTTTACACCCTGTACAATATAATTTCAGTTTTTTAAGATGATGTTTGTAAATTAAATTCTTTATTGGATAAATCATTTCACTCACGGCAAGTAATATTGCAATCGCACGATTGCATCATCAGATCCGTGCTGCAAAATATTTACTGTAGAATTTCGATAATATGACATGCTTGAGACTTCAACGGTGCCGATTTACCAGTTATTATTGGAATTATTGGAATACATTTGTAATAAAGTTGAAGTGGTGAAAATAATTTGAAACTGATTGCAATGGTATATTGAGAAAAATAACATATCTATCGATTGTACAGGGTGTAAAAAATGTAATGGTCATCCGTCCTAGGGGTGAATCTACACCTCGGGATCGGTGGACATTTGTAAGAGAAACTTGCCGCAAAATTGTTTATAACACAGAAAATTAGTGTTAAAGTTTTTTTTTTGCATCAACGCATTCTACTCATCGAGAAGAGGAAAAGTTTGAAAGGAGCCATATGTCACAAACAAATAGTTATTGAGATATAAGCTGTTAAAGTTTTTGCAAAATTTGATTTTGTGGAATTATACGTATAGACAAAAGCCTACTACTACAGTCCACACGTCCGTGTCGATGAGACAGACGATGATCGTGTGCGTGTCGCGAGACAGATGAAATTTAAAGGAGTCTAACGACGAATGTACCGCGGGTAGGACTTCTTTTTAAATCAAAAAAAAAATTAGGAAAAAAATTTTTTATGTAATTGCGTTTGGTTCTTTGGTGGAAAATTTTCGTCCTCCCTTATAAATTGCATTGTAGAATCAACTCTTTTCGAAAAAAAACTAAAAATCTAAAAAACTACTTGACCAAAATGGACCAAAATTAATCAGCTCTAAGTTACAGCGGGGCACATCGATTGCATCATTCATCATCCTGATCGCGTTGTTACTTTTTCTGAAAACGTTAACGAAAAATTTGATTACATAGAAACGGCCATACGCACACACACACACACACACACACGAACATTTTGATAAAAATAGTCTAAAATGACTCCAATGACCATGAAACGTGAAGATCTGCTAAAAAATCGATTTTCGATTTTCGGGGTAATTACAGTAACTTCCCTATAAAATCGGGAAGTTAATGATAATAATATATAGCAACTAACGAATCGGAAAGTTCTTTGTGTGGCTCGTGGAGAGTCACACACAAAATGAAAGACATTAATAGCTGTGGGCCCTACTAGCCATGCGTATAACTAACATTCTCGCAAGATCAGTCCTGCCCGCGAGCTCGCGAATCTAGCGAGCAACAATAGCCCTCTAGTTTACTAAATCGTATGATAAAAATAATTTCGACGCGCTTCAACGGATTACGCAATCTGAAGGATAATATAACCGGAGGATAATATCAATATCGTTTGTTATCATAACTCGAGTCTCGTAAGGTTTCCGATTCACCGCTGTGTAAATAGTTCCTGGTTGTGTTTTTATGATTCCCCCTAATGGCTTGAAATTGTGCGGAAAATATTCGTTAAAAGTAGCGGGGCTTGTCTCGTCAACGTCCAACTTTGTTGCAGGGAACGATAAAACAGTAAACTTTTCATTCTCGTACAAATTCGTTAATCGTGGTGAAACTTTTAAAACTTGAATATCAAATTCATGTACAACAACGAAGAAGCTTCGTTACGAATTATACACTCACGGCAAACAACATTCAGTAATTACGAGACGTCAATTAATCGCGAGACGTAACAACAGTTTGCAACCAGTAATTTTTATTAATGGCCAGTCTTGTTTACGCTGCGTTGTAGCACAATGTTGCTGTTGCGCGACGCTCACTGTACGGGATAATGAATCATTCTACGTACAAAAAAATTAGAACCGATTAGAACAACTGCACTGTAACGAATCCTATTTAAAAGAAGAAGAATTGCGAACAATTGCGCTACAACCAGTCCTAACAAAAATTAGGACAGTTGCATTATCAATTTCGCAATCACGTGTCAATCGTTAGTCGTTCGTTTCGCGCACTTTCCCGGAAAGAAAACACAGACAAATGATAAACATTAATAGTAGAACTTTCAGGCACTGAAATTACTAGTTTGTACCGTTAAAAATATCAATATTTATCGAGAGAAGGCACGATTTATTTTACAAAATACGTATATATGAATAAGCGCAGTCCGCATTTTTAGAATGAAAAATCTATTTAGTCTTCTACTATTCAATATGATTGATCCATTCGGCAGTGAAAATTGAATTGAAACAATGTATAAGATGACAGAACCGGTGTCGACCATGTGGCCATCGGCAACGATCACCACGTGCACGCGTCATACAAAAATTTCAGTCAGAAGCAGAATATGTAAATAGAACAATAATAGAAAAAAATCTAGAACACTTATCAAATTACGTTTACTTGTCAATTACGAGCTCGTTCGTCGCTCGACAATCCTTCCCGATCGTTCCACGTGCACAAGACAATGATGCAACGTTCATAAAATCCACAGAATCCGAAAGACAATTTCACTCACCGATCACTTTGAAGTATACAATCTTGTTTTCCCTAATTCTCATTACAATTGCCATTTCGTCACTGCCGATCTTCGCGAATTTACCGTGACAAGCGTCTCGAACGAAACACAGTTGAGGAAGAAACCTGATAAACTATGAAACACGTTCTAAACTTAGACGACGGTTTGTTTCCGTCTGTTTTAATCCGGATTATAGTGTTCGCGTGGCGTTGCCGGCGGAACAACAGCTCGGCGACAAAGAATGAAGCGTTGCGGACGGAACCTTCTTCTTGCACGCGTTCCTCGACATGTTCTCTTGTTTTTTAAACTGCCCTCGCATGGCGAGCCTCTCGCGATCGTAGCGCTATCTTTCCTCCGTTGGTAAACTGGGTCTCTACAGTGATGCCAGAATCGTGGACGCGAGGATCTTTCCCTCCGGCGCTGGGCCCCCCACTCTGACATACCGTGGACGTACCGTCCTCGCCACGTTGCTTCTGCTGCGCACGCGTTACACACGAACGTACTTCTACTCTGCCCGTGTGAGTGCCTGCTCGATTGCACGCGCGCTACACACACAAGCGTACCTCTACCCTGTCCGTGTGGACTACCTGCTCGCTGGTCGACGCCGACGCGTCCCTTCGATTTTCACGTTACATACCGAAGTTTCGGAAGCATGAATCGAAAAGTCAGCATCTGGAGACAGCGCGCATTTGAATCCCGGCACGGCGCGGCGCAATGCACATTTTGCTATAACTTTTGATCTAAAAAAGATATCGAAGCGAAATTTGGACTAAATTTTTTTTGTAAAAAACCGGGTTTAATGGTACATCCTAAAATATGTTTTGTATTACTTAAATAATTTTTTTCGTTGATTTTTGAAGTTAAGATGGTCCAGCGGGCCCCCAACACAAATTGATTTGTAGTCGAACCATGCTCAATAAACAATTACGAAAAAATTTATAAATATTCTACCTAATAGCACACATGACTGAGATTTTTTCAGATTTTTCAGATTATGCAAACATGTTAAAAAAATTGAAAATCTCCAAGCATTCGAAGAAAATGCATATTTCGTATTGAACTTTTCGAGATACCAGTTTTATAAAAACTCAGTAGTCAGATATTATTGAAACAATTGTCCTTAATTTTTTTCAGAATTTTTTATAAATTGTATCGGTGTTAAAAAAATCCAAATCAATTTTTTCGATACTTCTTTACTTTTCGTAGATGTATTATGTAATATCGAATATTTTTATAATCAGAAAAGTAATGTACAGACTTAATAATGCAATATAAAATATTTTATTTACGTTATATTTCAATATGTGAGCAGAACTTCGAACACTTTCGGTTGGCGTAGGCGGTAAAGTCTTCGGCTGCGAACTTTTTGGCCCTTGATCGAATCCCGCACCGAATAATTATTTTTTTCCTTTAAACACATTTTTTTGTTCTTTGTTTTTCATATAATTATAGCAATGGCATTTTACTCATATTTTTAAAGTGTTATTATTATTTTTAAATTGCGGGTGGAATATAGTAAAAATAATAGTAAATCTTTATAGTAAAAATTTATTATCATTTTAAAGAATTATATTCTTGTGAATTATACTCCTGTGACACTGTATCCTTTATGGTTTTATTTCTAATTACCTGTTTGGATTACCATTGTTTGAACGATTGGCAAGTGGAGTTCGAATCTTTGTAGACTCGGTTCTATTTTTATCATTAAAATTGGAAATTGTCTGTTCATCTACCGTAACTTTAAATTCTGATTTAAAGACCTTTTTTTTCTTTTTATATACAGCTGTCCTTCTTTTATTAATTTCACATTTAGATAATTGCAGCGATAGTGTATCTTTAGCAACGCTATCGTCGTCGAACGTTATGACTTCTTGTTTTGGCAGATTCGATATTTTCTCTTCAACGCGTGCATCTTAAAATTCAATTGAATCCGATTCTGTGGGATCGTTCAATATTAATGGATCTCTCCATATTTTAATCATATCGCTATCGGTAGCCTGAACATCCTTACCATAGCAGCACGAGATATTGTATACACATTCATATAACATCAAAAAGAGATTCAATCTGTTTTTAATATTCAAATATACATACAATATTTATTTTACATTAAGTACCAAATATTATTTTTTATATAAGTTAGGAAGAAATATTTTTCTCATATGAAAAAGTGTGGCTTAAAAAATATTTATCCAATATTTTTGTGCTACTAGGGTATGTTTTCTGTTCTTTTTAACATCATTGTAATTATCTGAGATTGTTTTACTTCACTTCCACTTTCTACTTTTTTGTCATCCGCAGAACCTGTCTGAGATGAATGATTGGAACTTGAGTCGGATTCATTTAATTTCCCATTGACTTCGTTGTTCATCACATTCGAAGACCTCACTTTACACATAAATACCATACATGACCATCTATCTATTTCTC
Source organism: Lasioglossum pauxillum (assembly GCA_933228785.1). Lineage (NCBI taxonomy): Eukaryota > Metazoa > Arthropoda > Insecta > Hymenoptera > Halictidae > Lasioglossum > Lasioglossum pauxillum. The sequence continues at coordinate 14,296,290 of OW121706.1, read as the reverse complement.
CGTTGGTACTTTGCCGTTTCTTGAGTGTTACAACAGCTATAAATGGTTCGAAATCGTAGGAAATCAAACTTTGTGGGCTTATGATACATCAGTTGCCATTGCGAAGATAACAAAACACCAAAATGTCTAATGTTTGAAAATTAAGAGTTCTTCTAATGATAAATGAAAAGAAACTAACTAATACACGGCGAAGATACGTCATACAGGTGTCATCTGCAGCGACCGACAATCGGCTGAAGTCACAACGTTACAACGATATGTACATGTATTATTGCGATCGCGAACCATCAAATGTTTCATATCAATTAATTCGTCTCGCTAACTCGATCAATGGCGCGCTAATTTATGCGCGTATTGCGTGACGCACGGGAACGTTCCCGTTGCAATTGGTCCGTTGCCGACTTTAAAGTGCACTTCACTTCAAGGACGAAGCAGTTCTACAGACGAGATAAATGCGTTCATCGGTAAACAATAAACAACCCAAAAAACAACTCAACGAATCCCGTTGCAATTGGTCCGTTGCCGACTTTGAAGTGCACTTCACTTCAAGGACGAATCAGTTCTACGGACGAGATAAATGCCTTCATCGGTAAACAATAAACAACTCAATAAAGAACTCAACGACTCTACTGTAAACGTATCGGTCCGCAGCTGATACAGCTTCGATGATACTTTCCGATGCTGTGGAATGTGGAACATCGATTTTGATGGTGCCTTCAACAGCAATTTTACGCAGCATCCGGCGTGCTTCAATCTACACGTTCATGCTAATTTTGGTTGCAAATTCTTTCAAAAATAAGAACATTGCTTGACCCAGAATTTTTATAGAACGGTGCCATTGGCCCTCTGTCGAAAATCATGCTGCCCTCGTTGCAAAGGGCAGACTTCAATCTATTAATTGTTGTCACTTTCAGTCAGTAAAAGAATTTTTCAAACTATGTAGAAATTTTTGAAGTGAAACTTCTTTGCTGAAAATTATTTAAGAAATACAAAACATATTTTAGGATGTACCATTAAACCCGGTTTTTTACAAAAAATATTTAGTCCAAATTTCGCTTCGATATCTTTTTTAGATCAAAAGTTATAGCAAAATGTGCACCGCGCATGTTCATGGGCCAAAAAATCAAAGTCCTCATATCGATATTTAACGAATGTACAATGTTTCTTAAATGTCCATTACATTCGAAAACGATAATAATAATCATGTACGCAATTACATTATTTGTCTGCAACTTTACAGAAAAATAGCACAGTCACGATGCCGCCAATGTGATAACATTCGTCCGCAACTGGTCAAATGTGACTTTATTGTGGGACGCGAATACATAGTGTGTATGTGTTGAGAGAAAGAGTGAAAGAATGATCAAGACGCGGTGCGATAGAGATTCGGCGCGTTTGAATCCATTTGTGGAAGAGCGGCGACCGATCAAACGCCGCCGCCAGTGGCGGTGTGATTGAGGTGCGGCTTGTTTGAAATTTGAAGGCGCGTCTGCGGTGTTTCGTCGAAATGAATGGTATGTATTTGGTATTTAAAAAGGCCTTGCGTGCGAATTTCTAACTGAAATTCGAATTTATCTTATTGCGAATTTATTTTAGGTTATTACTAGACTGCGGATCTTTATGCAAAATAAAAACATAGGCGCGGAAAACCACGCGCGGCGTTAGTAAAATTTCTTGCAGTCTAGTAATGTTTAGAAGTAAATTAAGATTGGAAATGGTAAATAATCCTAATGAAGCGACGACAAGATCAGGAACAACTGTCGATGCAGTATTTGCAAGACATTTAGACAAAATTGAATCAAGAATATTTATTTATATCATATTTTAGCTATCACAAGCCAATTGTTTCAATGATAGGATCATAGAAAATCATAGAAAAAATAATGAACGATCAAAATTTGCGACGCAAAGAAGGAGAGCGTATGGGAAATGCTATGAACTATGTCTCTTTCTTTCCCATACACTCTTCTTCTTTGCGTCGCAAATGATCGTTCTAAAATATGAAATAAATAAATATTCTTGATTCAATTTTGTCTAAATGTCTTGCAAATACTGCATCGAGAGTTGTTCCTGATCTTGTCGTCGCTTCATTAGGATTATTTACCATTTCCAATCTTAAACATTACTAGACTGCAAGAAGTTTTAATTCTGCCGCGCGTGGTTTTCCACGCGTATGTTTTTTTACTTACCTGACACCTGTCAAAATTTTTCAGGTTAGTTTAGAACAAGGGTTCGGATAATTGTTTATATATCTTTCAGTCGGAACAAAATCCGATGAGAAACTGCATGTGAGAGTAGCTGGAGGTTGATTCTATGTTATCCAATTGCAAATGTTTACCAATTAACTCTGGTTAATTAGTTATTAACAATTGTTTGCGCGGGCTGATTGTTTCGGAAGTTCCCATAATGCGTAAGATAAGGAGGGTCGAACTGTGCGACAAGGACAGACATACATAACATACCACTTCTCCAAAATTTGTTAATAACTAACAATTTAAGCATCAAACCTGCATAAAACTGAAATGGGAATATAGTCAAGGCTTCATTTTACATTCTACAATCTTAAAAGTTCACCAATGAAGTCTTTAAAGTTAGTAAATTAATTATGAAAATGTTGTCAAACTATTCGAGGTTATTCGCGAAATGGTATAGCCGGATAAGCATGGGCCAGCGGCCTCCGCTCCGATTTTCCTGATTCCTGTCTTAAAACATCGTTTTATGTCTAAAAAAACATTGTGTAAAATTTCAAATGTCTACCCCCACCGATAGGGGTGATATCGAGGTAAATTCCCCCGCACTTAAATGCAATTTGTCCTAAAACGAGAAAAGATATCGACATGGGATAAACGGCAAACAAAAGATATAGATACACTCTATATTTCAGATTTTTTTCAGAATTTTTTGCTAATTATTTGTAGTTGAAAATAATTAATTAATTAACTTCCCGATTTTATAGGGAAGTTATTGTAATGACCCCGAAAATCGAAAATCGATTTTTTAGCAGATCTTCACGTTTCGTGGTCATTGGAGTCATTTTAGACTATTTTTATCAAAATGTTCGTGTGTGTGTGTGTGTGTGTGTGTGTGTGTGTGTGCGTGCGCGCGCGCGTGTGCGTGCGTGCGTGCGCGCGTGTGCGTGTGCGTGCGTGCGTGTGCGTGTGCGTGCGTGTGCGTGTGCGTGTGCGTGTGCGTGTGCGTGTGCGTGTGCGTGTGCGTGTGCGTGTGCGTGTGCGTGTGCGTGTGCGTGTGCGTGTGCGTGCGTGTGCGTGTGCGTGTGTGTGTGTGTGCGCGCGTGTGCGTGCGTGCGTGCGTGCGCGCGTGTGCGTGTGCGTGCGTGCGTGTGCGTGTGCGTGCGTGCGTGTGCGTGTGCGTGTGCGTGTGCGTGTGCGTGTGCGTGTGCGTGTGCGTGTGCGTGTGCGTGTGCGTGTGCGTGTGCGTGTGCGTGTGCGTGCGGGTGCGTGTGCGTGTGCGCGCGCGTGTGTGTGTGTGTGTGTGTGTGTGTGTGTGTGTGTGTGTGTGCGTATGGCCGTTTCTATGTAATCGAATTTTTCGTTAACGTTTTCAGAAAAAGTAACAACGCGATTAGGACGATGAATGATGCAATCGATGTGCCCCGCTGTAACTTAGAGCTGATTAGATTTTGGTCCATTTTGGTCGAGTAGTTTTTTAGATTTTTAGTTGTTTTCGAAAAGAGTTGATTCTACAATGCAATTTATAAGGGAGGACAAAAATTTTTCACAAAAGAACCAAACGCAATTACATAAAAAATTTTTTTCTTAATTTTTTTTTAGATTTAAAAAAATTTCTTTTTTTTTTAACTGATGCTAATGTTACCGCTTGGAATAATCGAATGTTATTCCAATGCAAGAGTGAATTTATCATCTCTACTCCCAAGAATACATTTTGGGAGAATATCGATGAAAGTACAAAAAGAAAAAACGATGTTAGCGATGTTGACGAAGGAGTAACGAATCGGGAAGTTCTTTGTGTGACTCTTGGAGAGTCACACACCAAGTAAAAAACATTAATAGCAGTAGGCCCTACTAGCCATGCGTATCACTAACTCTCTCGCAAGAGCAGTCCTACCCGCGAGCTCGCGAAGCGAGCGAGCAAAAACAACCCTACTCGCGAGTGAGCGAAGCGAGCGAGCAACAATAGCCCTCTAGTTTTTTGGGAATTTTTTTAACTATCTTCCCCTCGGTTGATACCTACCAAAAAATTCTAAAATATTGCTATGATTGTAACCTATTTTATAAAAACATCTTAAAAGTGTCCGTTTGGTGGAACAGTGTCAAAAAAAATAAAGTATGCCGGCGAACGCTTGGTTTGATCAGTAACGACGCAGCGACCGATTCCCCTTGCGGCGGCTAGTGACGGGAGCGAACGGGAAGTCGGCGCTTGTACGGAAAAGCTGATACATATAAAAATGCGAATAAATCTTCTAATACATGATTACAATTAGAAGTCTAAACAATTATATTCTAGGCAATAAAAATCGTTTCGTTTATAAATACATATAAAACTAGAGGGCTATTGTTGCTCGCTCGCTTCGCTCGCTCGCGAGTAGGGTTGTTGTTGCTCGCTCGCTTCGCTCGCTCGCGGGCAGGACTGCTCTTGCGAGAATGTTAGTGGTATGCATGGCTAGTAGGGCCCACAGCTATTAATGTCTTTCATTTTGTGTGTGACTCTCCACGAGCCACACAAAGAACTTCCCGATTCGTTAGTTGCTGTATATTATTATTATTATTTATTAAGTGTACGTTTGAAGAAGATTATACGTTTTCAGGGAAATTCAATAGTTTTCTACTTATCAAAATGTTTGCTATATGGCGTCGCATTAAACCAATATCGTATGCTCGTTGCTCGCTTGGTTCCTTGTTATAGCATACTAATGTTGCAAAATAAATTGTCTTAATTAGTTTTTCGCAAACGATACAACTCATCATTATCCGGGTTTGCAGTATTGATCTTGGTTTTCTTCGATACTATTAATTTAAATTTTCTCGAAATATATAAACCGCTCAATTTTGAAACTCTGCTCAGTGCTACATACAACATTTGTAAAGTTCGTATTTCTGATGTTTTAAAATCCATACATACTTTCTCGTATGTTTGTCCCTGACTTTTATGAATCGTAATCGCTTCAGCAGGAACCACTGGAAATTGACTACGTGAGATTTGTCATTTTTCTTCACTCGAAATATTTACTTGATTCGATATTTTGTTATTATTGGTGTTAAATTTTGATTTATATTTGCGTTTTTCATATAATCACGATTACGAGTTCTTACTTTCACTCCTACTATGGCCAATTGAAAATCTGACCACAATATAGACGGAATTTTAGTATTTTCTTGAAAAGTAATAAATTTTAATATTCCGCATGCTCCATTAACCAATCCGTCTTCAACATCAATGTTATTAATTATCATATATTTTATATTAATTTTCAATTTAATCTCAGTTAACAATTCGTTTTGAACTCATTGTTTATTTAAAGATTGTAATATAAATGTTTTTGTACTTTCATCGATATTCTTTGAAAATATATTCTCGGCGATGATTAACTCAGTCTTGCATTGGAATAATTTTCGATTATTGTAAGCGGTTACATTAGCATTAGTTGCATAATTGGAAAAAATTTTTTTTTTTAATTTTATAAAAAATTTTTTTTTAAATTTTATAAAAAAAATTTTTTTTTTTAAATATGTCTAAATATATATATATATATAGTTACGTTTACTTCTTCGGTGGATACGCCTTTCGTATAAATTGCAATGTTTAATCAACTCCTTTCGAAAAAAACTAAAAAACTACTTGACCAAAATGGACCAAAATCTAATCAGCTCTAAGTTACAGCGGGGCACATCGATTGCATCATTCATCATTCTGATCGCGTTGTTACTTTTTCAGAAAACGTTAACGAAAAATTTGATAACATACAAACGGCCACACGCACACACACACACACACACACACATACGAACATTTTGCTGAAAATAGTCTAAAATGACTCCAATGACCACGAAACGTGAAGATCTGCTAAAAAATCGATTTTCGATTTTCGGGGTAATTACAATAACTTCCCTATGAAATCGGGAAGTTAAAAAAGAAAAAAACAAGAAAAGCGCCGACTTCCCGTTCGCTCCCGTCACTAGCCGCCGCAAGGGGAATCGGTCGCTGCGTCGTTACTGATCAAACCGAGCGTTCGCCGGCATACTTTATTTTTTTTTGACACTGTTCCACCAAACGGACACTTTTGAGATGTTTTTATAAAATAGGTTAGAATCATAGCAATATTTTAGAATTTTTTGGTAGGTATCAACCGAGGGGAAGATAGTTAAAAAAATTCCCAAAAAATTAATTAATTATTTTCAACTATAAATAATTAGTAAAAAATTCTGAAAAAAATCTGAAATATAGAGTGTATCTATATCTTTTATTTGCCGTTTATCCCATGTCGATATCTTTTCTCGTTTTAGCGCAAATTGCATTTAAGTGTGGGGGAATTTATCTCAATATCACCCCTATCGGTGGGGGTAGACATTTGAAATTTTACACAATGTTTTTTTAGACATAAAACGATGTTTTAAAACAGGAATCAGGAAAATCGGAGCGGGGGCTGCTGGCCCATGCTTATCCGGCTATACCCTTTCGTCACTTCCGTAACGCTAGAAAATTGTAGTCCCCTCAGCAAAGAAGTTCCACTTCAAAAATGTTCGCATTGATTGCAGGACACAGGAGTCAAATAAAAATTGTATTCTTCTTTTAATTATCCTATTAAGCTGAGACCACAGTGCATTATATAGGTGTTCCGACTAAGCACCTCTGTAAGACTGAAGTTTTGTGGTAGATAGAGGTTAGTTCTCTGGTCGCCGCCAGATGGAATAACAGTCATCCTCACAGTTTTCAGTATGTTCATGTAGCCCAGGCATGGGCAAAAATAGCACGCGAGCTAGGGAATTTAAGGAATACCCGTGGAATACCCCCACTTCTCCCGGCCGCGCGTCTCGCTCCCCGTGGCGGCCCTAGTGCTTGGTGCAACTACGGCTGCCAAGGGGATTGAGACTCGCGGCCGGGAAAAGTGGGGGTATTGCTTGAATTCCCTAGCTCGCGTGCTATTTTTGCCCATGCCTGATGTAGCCTATGTTATGGTATGTACCGTACATATACCTTAGCACGGGCTACATGGACACCATGGACACGCTGCTACACACAATCTCATTCACACACGTACATGAAGACTGTGAGGATGCCCGATATGCCATCTAGCGACGAACTAACTTCTATCTATCACACCTTTCCGAGAGAAGTTCGAACACCTATATAATACACCGTGGCTGAGACTAATAGATCGATGCCCTTAAATAGCTTTTACATGTCCACTGCTTCAAATTGTACGTGCCCATTTTTGTCATGAATGCATAAAATCCGCAGTCTAGTTATTACTTCGAGGGATTTAGAGAGAGCTTTTAGGTCTTCCCGATCAAGGATACAGTTAGGTAAGGTCTGCGATTACCCTAAGTAAAAGGGAGACCAACTCGGTAGGTAACTCACCTAAATGGTTGCAGAGCAGCTCGTGCGTTTCAAGGTCCGGATAGTCGAAGGTGTCCCTGCAGAAGAGTACCCTGGTGCCCGGTGTGGCCATGAACCCTCCCAAGGCTGCAGCGACGGAGGAGCATAGCCAAGCAGGTTCAGCCCCTTCGAGCCTTCGCAACAGGGCCCGGTACCGACAGTACCTTGGGTAGGAGAGGACGACTACCTTGGTCTGCGCGCCGTACTCGGTCCTCCTGGTGTTGTGGTAGGACTCGTACTCCTTCTGCTGCTTATCGACGTCGGAAAAATCGATGCCGGGGTCGGTGAGCACCTGGGGCTGTGGTATCTCGTACCTCAACGGACTGCTCTCCGGGGACGAGGTAGGGGTCGGCGGGTAAGAGACTTCCCGGCCCCATGACCACTCCAACGCCGGCGACAGCCACGTGACAAGGTCGTGAACCCGAACTACCACCTTCTCTGATATCGTCAGCACCTCATCCTGCAATCAGAACGATCGATTCGTTATCGTACATGTCCAAACACAACTGCTACATACTTAGGAAAACACTAGGACCTTCTATATAGGGTGTAAAACGGTGGGTAAAGAGTTCTGATATCAACATCTTTATTAATAAACAATTGAGCTGAATTTCCTTCTAATGTTTAGAGCCAGAGTTAGCGGATGGAGTCCTTCTTTGTCTTCATGGAAAAATGAACGAAGATTTCCAAGCAGGGATCTTGAAGAAGTATTTACCCGCCGAACTTTCAGATGTACCCTACCCTACCCGTCGCAAATTCGTGCAGCAGCCTACTTTACCGATCGTAAGAGAGATCTGAATTATATCCTGGCGTACCCCACGTCAGATGGAGCCACCCATGGGAATCCCCTGTTTCACCACCCCTGTAATCCGATCCCCGGCTACATAGGTACACTTATCGCGAGCAGTGAACTAAAACACCTATGTGCTCGTTACCTATACATATAATCCAGGCTACGTAACTCGTGGTTTATGTTGTACCTCGAGTGCATCGTTATCTACTCGGCTCCGACGATAATTTAATTGTCCGCTGATGCCAGCGGCGACGTCATTTTCACAAAGTTTCGACCCGCCACTTGGACTCGCTGATTTGTTGGATTTCGGGGCTCGAATAGGGCACGCTTGTCTAACGCAAACCCCACGAGTTTTCACGCTCTAATCTCTTCAACTTTTACAGAATGTTTTAATACTTTCAAATATTTTTTGTGCGAGTTAGAAAAGTTTGGAAATTTGTTTTTTAACAACCCTTCGGGGACCACGATGGATTGTCAATTTACATGTTTCAATATAATAATCTCTTGATGAGTTAGATTTCTCCTCGGACGCAGTACGATGCACTGACGTCATCCCTGAGAGGTTTAAGTTATTAAAGGAAGAATAAACTTCCTATTTGGTATGTATTTCCTACAATGAAGACAATTTTCATTTCGCATAAAGACCCGTTTACTTATCAACCCTCAAGTATTAAGCTTCATGTTTATTCGTGAAGCGCTCGGTTTCGAACTGGTTCAATTGACAACAGCAGCGCTCAACTGAACCAACATCGAGCTGCTTCAGGGTCGAAGAAAAGGACTGAGGTTCGACGAGCAATCGCAAGTTGCACTCGAACCGCAATCGCACTGCGAGTAAATCCGTTTACCCGCGGTAGAAAGAGCCTCGAGCCACAGATTTAAGATCCGTACAGACGTTGTATCTTATGGGCTTTTCTGTCTAGGCGTTTTAGGGTTCTAAGAGCCCCAATACTATCTCGGTGTCGCGCCCAATGTTACCGATACTGGAGAATTTAGGTGTACATAGCAGCAAGCACCGAATAATCTATTCACCCTGTCCATTAACACTTTACCTACCGGAAGCATGTTAATAGGATTTTCAAATAATTATGCTGTACCAAAAGAAAGCATAGATATTTTCTTTTATATTGCAATCTTAAATGAAACTATTAGATGACGTTATTGAGGGTGACTTGTTAATTCACAATGAAAATTGCTGTTGCTATTGAAGGTTCCATTAAAAAGTATCTAGCCATGTACCATAGATTTTTCAAAATTATGCTACAATCACCGGTCGGTAATGTGTTAATACTAGGGATTGCAATCCCGTAATCCCGCAGGAGTCCGCGTCATTTTTTGGTCCCGCATATCTTAAACAGGTGTTGCGGAATCCCGCAAATTATGCGGGACTATGCGTCCCAAAATTCACGAATGACGACGCGCACGATGAACTATTTCGAAGGTCTGTCATGAAGATATCGACAAAACTTAAACAAAAGAGATGATTTCCTTTGAGGGCGATGGCAAAAAGGGGAAATATTTACGTATGGCTTACGAATATTTTTTAACTATTCGACCTTCAAGTGTAGAGGCTGAACGAGCTTTTTCCGCTGCAGAATATCTTTTGGTAATGACTTGAGGACCTAACTAGAAGACACAACAATTAATAGACTTTGCTTTTTACGGTCATATTTTCAGTTCTACAAATTAAAATTTGTTGTTATAATTTTAACATTTTCTAGATTTTAATCTAATTAAAATTATATTCACAGACAGGTTGATTACATATGGTTCGTTCTAAACAATTTTTATAGTTTTTTTTAAGGGATTGAAATAAATCCCACATCAATCCCGCGGGATTGAAAATGGCGCGGGATTGCAATTCCTAGTTAATACGTTATTGTCTCGAATTTTTGGTGTTCGGTCCCCAATGTTTATCGATTGCATCTGCCTTGGGACCGGCCGGCGCGGAGGGTAGGGGAGGCTCGCGTAACGAAGAACACGATTCCCTTCGATACAAAACATTACGTCACGTTCCGAGAACTGTCCCACCAGGCTACCTACTCACCCGGTTTATTTATTGATACGTTAATGGATGGGATAGTTCGCGGAACGTGACGTCAATGTTTGGTGCAACGCAAGTATGAACCCGCATTCTCGATCGCGCGCAAGGGCCAATCGGCGATGGACCAATCGCTGAGCCTCCCTTCCGAACCGGTCCCAGTTCGGCGGCAATCGCTGAGCGTCGGGGACCCAGTTCGGATCTCTCGCCCCTCTCCATCAAAATTCGCGAGGGTAGCCACCCCACCGCCGCCCGTGGCGTACCTGCAACCCCCGCGGACTCAAGGGTTCGACCGCGCTGTCATTAGTATAATGAAAGTGAAAGTGAACACACGCGAGTTTCTTTATTTCCGAGTGTGACACTGTGACCGTGTCAACCGCGTTATTTGTTATCCAGACGTAGAAAGTGTACAAGTGTACGACGCATTACGGCGACCGTTCCGTGGTGAGTACGGTTTTCTTGTTTCATCCTCTCGATAGCTATCAAGATTATTTATTTGGATTTTTATTATGTTTAAAATTAATTGTTTATGTTGCGACGTCATGGAGTTCGATAGTTGACCGTTCCACTTCGGTGTGGCTCTTAAGTCTGTGCTCGCGCTGAGAGAAACCGTTGGGTGTCAACCCCCAACAAGACCAGCTGAATCAGCTGCTGGAAGTTGGACCCCCTCCGGCTCCAACTGAATCGATGACATCGACCGCGAACGGCCACTTGGTATTTATACCTGCAGGTAATAGCGTTTCATCTGCGAGATCTTCGACATTGTTTCGTGGTCGTTCGTTGCAGACACAAGTGTTTCTTATATTGACAAGTGTTGGCGTCGAGGGGTTGAAAGGGGGTCGAAAACAATTTCTTGGGGAGTCTGCTTACACACGCGACACATTTAGAAATTTTTATTGACGTCCAATCGCTTCTATTCATACTTCGGGTGCTGTTCCCTTCCTTCCACTAAATAAATTTTGAGATATTCATCATAAATAATCGCATAAAATAACGCGAGAGGCGAGGAACGACCGGCGCGAGAAACCGGTCGATCAATTAATTGAAAGGATACGGGTCCGGGAATCGATAAGGGCGAAAGGGCGGCGACAAGGGTGAAAGCCCTGAAGTGGCATCGGCTATGGTCGGACAGAGTCAATACAAGGGGTTCGCTCTTCAGGAAATCACGACGATAAATACGCGGGAGGGTGCCGACAAAAAGCAGAGAGAGAGAGAGAGAGAGAGAGAGAGAGAGAGAGAGAGATACGAATCATCAAAGAAATAAAAGGTCGCGTGTCCGAATGAGTTTTCTTTGCGTTGGCTTCCGGTTTATACCTTCCGGTTCCGCTTTGCCCGCGTGTTCCGCCGATTAAGACGCCGGGGAGTTTGTCTTCGTCGTCGTGATTCGGGGGTGGGAGAAAGGACAACGGCCACAGAGAGAAAGATCGGACTGAGTGAAAGGAGCAAGGTCCTCTAAACAGAGGAGACTGACAATGAAAAGAAGCCAGCTTCTACGTGACCCGAGACTCGTGGCCAAGTGCACGAGGATCGATTCTCTCTCTCTCTCTCTCTCTCTCTCTCTCTCTCTCTCTCTCTCTCTCTCTCTCTCTCTCTCTCTTTATCGCAACTGGTTGCTGTAATGAACAAGCTGAATTTGGAATAATCTCAGAATGCAGGCGATCCGAAGGGGGTTGAGAATGCGTTGGATTAGCTTGGGGGTGGACAAGTGGCTTGTAAGGGACGCAGGATATTTTTTTGTTGACGAACGTCCTTGCAGAAAGGGTGGAAACAGCCCTCGAAACCTGTCTCGAATTTCGAACGCTTCAGAAATCATAGGACATGTAGAAAAAATTTCAAAACTAACTTTATAGAATCATCACACCTGTGATACTAAAATTAATGGAGTACATCAATTTGTTTATCCCTTGTTTATCGAAGAGCTTTTAGTGATCTTGAATGTTTTAGAAATCATTGGACATGTAGCCAAAATTTCAAAATTAATGTTATAGAAAATCATTGTCACATCTATGATACTCAAATAAATGGGCATATTCATTTGTTTATACGTTGTTTATAGAAGAGCTTTCAGTAATTTCGAATGTTTCAGAAACCATTGGACACTGGCAAAAATTTCAAAATTAATTTTATAAAAATCCATCGCGTTGCATCTGTCATACTAAAATAAATGGGCATATTCATTTGTTTATATCTCGTTTATAGAGGAGCTTTCAGTGATTTCGAATGTTTTAGAAACCATTGGACACTAGCAAAAATTTAAAAACTAATTTTATAAAAATCCATCGCGTCACATCTATGATACTAAAATAAATGGGCATATTCATTTGTTTACACCTGTTTATAGAAGAGCTTACAGTAATTTCGAATATTCCAGAAACCATAGGGCATGTAGCAAAAATTTCGAAATTAACTTGGATATTCTGATTTTAAAACTAATAGAGTATATTTATTCATACCTTTTTTAAAAAAAGTGCTTGCAGCACTAATCGAGGCACGTTCCACGAAAAATTCAGAATAAAACTCTCACTCCGAGGAACGAGAATGGCGTACTTTTGATCTCAATGTTTAGGCAATCGTATTGGTCTGGACTGTCTCCACAGATTTTCTGGCACAGTTGAAAATTTCTGACACGTGTAGTCGCACACCCGGTATAGTGTACCGGCGTTATACGCTGGCTGTTGTTCAAGCGCGACTGAGTAAACTGTGGCAACTTCGTAATCACGTTAAAGCCGCCAGTGAAACTGATGGAGGCGGTTTCAACTTCGCGACTCGAGCCGATTTAAATATTTAAGCGCGCGCCCCGGCCGGCTTCACTTTCGCCGAACTTCCCTCGTACCTGTAATCTATTGTTTCTCTTCTTATCGTTCTGGTGCGTTACTTCGCGCGGTGCTAATAGAGCAAATAACAGGACAGCACTTTGCGATTGGTTCGACGTTTCAGGATGTTCTTCACCCATTCGACGATTCGACGTTGGAAGAAATTTCGGAATAAAAAGTTGCGTCCAGCGTCACACATGTGTACCGGGCACCACAAATTAATTATATGTCGTTACTTAAAATTTTAATGCGCGTGTATTCAGAGAATTTGTAACTTTTTTCTGAATTTACAAGAGGCGAAATTGCATTTAATTGAATAACATAACGATGAGGACTGTTGCAGAAATAAATTCTGGTAGCGACCGTGTTAAAAGAAGAATTTTACGGGACACCCTTTTCTTGTAATTGACACAGACAATTCTTATTTTGCAGGAAGATCACCCGTCTAATCGTCAATTCCGTAACGGGTTTAACGGGCACACGCGATGAGACCTAATTAAATAATCCGATGGAATTGTCGATGGTGGCGGGGTCGCGAATAGGAGCTTAAGGAGTCGCGGGCCATGTGTTTCGCAACTTCAAAGGCGATTAAGAGATCGCACGACCGTCTCCTCGGATTTTATTAGCATCCCCGCGACGTCCCCGACGTCTTGAAGAGCTGGTGAAAACGTTCGCGCGCGTTATGCGATCGTTACTTGCGAGTCGTTATCGCGAGAGTTCCATTAATCGGCATCGAATCGGACCCGACCGGTCGAGTTTTGTTTTTGCCGAACGCTAAAAGCCACCGCGGGGGTGATTTACGGCCGCGTTCGGGTTTCTCTCGTGTATGCATAAGTAAATTTTCAGCTTGTCCACGGCCCATTTAAATTTTTAATGAAACCAACGCGGCCGGGACAGTTAAAATTACGTTTTATTAACGGGGAGAATCTGTGAATCAATAAATCGTGTTCTCTCTCTCTTCCATTCTATTTTTTTCTCTCTCTTTTTCAGCCAGGTGTTTTATAGGCATAAGAACGTTCAGACGCGCGTATTTCAAACAGCCGGAAGTGTGCGCTGGCAGAATTCAATTTACCAGGGACCAGGCTCCTTTTGAGGCGCGAACTTTTTCGCCATGGACTGCGGAGAAGAGAGAACTACCAAACAGGTAAAAATTACTTTAACGAAAAAATTAAACATCTGCCATTATGCGGATTTTTATGGTCGATAAAAATTGTCTGCATTTATTGCAAGATTCTTTTTACATTATATGCAAATTTATTTGTATTGTTATTGTATTTGTATTTATATGGATTTTTACATTATTGAAATATTTTCATTGTTCCGAATTTTTTATTGTCGGAAATTGATAAATGAACTAGTGAATGGTTCCAAGCACCCTTGAGTATATATTTATGATAAATAGCCACTGTGTAATAACTAGACTGCGGATTTTTATGCAAAATAAACAATGTTCCCATTGATTGCAAGACACAGGAGTGGAATAATAATGTCTTCATTCGTTTAATTACCAGATTAAGCTGAAACCAATACGCTGATGTCTTTAAAATCGTTTTAATATGTCTACTAATTGAAATTGTTCCTACTCATTTTCGTCATAAATCATAAAAATTACCTGATTAAGCTGAAACCAATACGTTGATGTCTTTAAAATCGTTTTAATATGTCTACTGATTCAAATTGTTCCTACCCATTTTCGTCATAAATCATAAAAATTACCTGATTAAGCTGAAACCAATACGTTGATGTCTTTAAAATCGTTTTAATATGTATGTCTACTAAATGGTCTAAATGGTTCTTACCCATTTCTGTCATAAATCATAAAACCCGCAGTCTGGTAATAACATTTAGAAAGAAGACCGATGATATTCGTATCTAGTGGAGTTTGTTTAAAATCTTCATCACGAGTCTGCTATCGCACGGTGTGAATATAAAAATGAATATAAAAATTTCACGAAACGAAGAAATAAAATGATCTGTTAGCGGAGATTGCATCGCGTCTTTTAAAATTCCGCAGAATATTATATATCATATCGATCATGGCCGCGCGGCGCGTCGTGCTCTTCGACTCTTTTTCATCGGAGAAGTATGTTCGCGATGTTTGATCCCGACTGCGACTCGTTCGATCACGGCGGACTCGGGAATATTGCATAAATAATTTATAGAACGGCCGAACGATTAAAACGCGGGAGAGAATTTTAATAATTCCAAAGTTTCTTTATTCATTTTTAATTCAATGAAAGTTTTCATAAAAGCGTCCAAGTTTCCATTTAATTCCACGCTCTCCCCCTGTTACGCTTCGTAGTTTGTTAATAATCGTGGTCTTTACTGTTCGAATTCGATTTTATGCAAGGTAATCGAATTAGAGTTATATTACAGGCGTTGTCGGAATCGCAAGGTCAGCGTGGATGAAAAATTGTCGCGAAAGAGAGAACCCGTTAAACTCAATTTTACACGACGTTAAATAATGTGAATAGACCGTGGAGACCTTTATTCTCTCTTTCTCTAGTCGTTGCAATTTTTTACAATATCAGTTATTAAACATTCTTTCTGGCAATTACGCGGCGAAAGGGAGTATCAAGAGACCCTTTTGCGGAAAAAGGAAGCCATCCGCGAGATTAACATCTTAATGACTCGATATTACGTCGAGTTTTAATAACCTGATCAAATTCAAATCGAATATGCTATGAACAGGAAAGCTGAAAGAAATTATTTCCGACGTTTCTGTTGGCCGACTCAACGCCAAAGATCGTAGATTATCGGAAAAGTGTTCGGAGTTCTTCGACGATCGTAGAAGTTCCTGTAAATTGTTAATCGATTCGGAGAGAGTCTACGTATACAGTTCATTAAAAAGATTATTGTACAGTCAATTCATTTTCTACATTTAGAAATCATTCTACATTTACAAAACATCTTTTTCAATTATTCTCTGATGTTCTATCATTTCCTTTTGCTCTACTTTTCCAAGAAGCTGCTAAGAAGTGCATTGCTGCGTTCATTCATCGAATCAACACAGTCAATAATTATTAATATAAACTTTTACTTCTCTGAAGGGTGGTTCACAAGCAAAAAATCGAAATGCAGAGGCTGTTCCTAGGATTCGTGATTTCGTAGCAAAGCGAAGACCACGAAATCAGGGCGAATATCCGAGGGGTTGTAGCTCCGCAAAACGACAGCTAAAAATGCCAGCACGAGTTCCGATGAAATTACAACGGGGATAGTCGTCTGGGACAAAGAGGGGTTGGGTGGTTAGTCCGCGAGAGACGATTTACACTTGTAAAATTTGGCCAACTTCCGGTGCCCAGTCGTGCATTCAGAAGATGAGACAAACTCTCCACCGCCGCTCTCTACCTCTCACTCTCTCTCTCTCTCTCTCCTGTTCTCCCTCTATGCAGCGGAGTATTCCTCTTGACTGCACATATGCGAGATGTGTATCTACAAGAGGGGTGAATAGAGGGTGAGGAAGGGGAGAGTCAGCGCGATAGAGGGATTAAAGGGGAACAGAGAGGAGGACTTGGTCGCAAGAGGGTGAGAAATGGAGACTGAACTAAGAGGGAGAGAGTTAGGGAGAGTCAGAGAGAGAGAGAGAGAGAGGGATGAAGAGGGTGAAAGAGACGAACAGAGGGAACCCGTGGTCTCTCGCGTGTATAAGGGCAACAATGTGCCAGAGGTAGTGGCAATGTTGGCACAGACACAGACGCAGATCTAACCCCAAACTCATGACACGGACAGTATGCACGGAATCATGTGGAAATGTATTCCCGACGTTGCTATGGGGATTCGCTCTGGCACCCTAAACACACCGATAACCTATCAATTCACCAACACCGAACGACCCGACGAAGTATAACAGGCGATAATGCCCCGCGCTAAATAGGACATTATTCCAGTGGGTTTTTGGTCGCGTTTCCGCCGTGTACAATCGAGCCCGTGGAAACTGGCTCTAATCAGTCAAATAATGGGCTTAGCGCGGATCAATTGTCGCTCTGACTTGATCAAAATCTATCTCGGGATTTTCCGCGGGGTGAAACACCGAGAGCAGTCCGGGGTCCGAGTTTGCACCCCTGCCGAGCTCCCAGACACTCGAGAGTCTTCCCATCGATTGTCGAGAACAATTGCATCGATTCCACGAATCCCTCTCCTCGAGTGATCGGAATCACTCTAAGCGGATAGATATAATCAGACTGCGGATTTTTATGCGGAATAACAATTTTCTCGAGACTGCTGTAAAATGATGCACTGAGAATATTTTGTGCTTTCTTCAGCTGTTATTGAGATGTTTAAACGGAGAAATAAAATTATTTGTTCCCAGCGTTTCGGCAATAGCTTCGGAAAATTTTGCTTTTGAAATGAGGCCCGTCGTCTACCGTTCGTTCTTTCGGGCTTGTTGTATGGGTCTGGAGAGGCCCGACCTCCGCCAGGGGAAGGTTAGAGGGTGGATGGAGCCGAGGATGGGTTAACAACCAATAACAGGGGCGGAGACGTACGGGGTAGCCGGTTTAACTGCTAAACCAGCGAAAAGATAGGGTAAAGACGAGCCGGGGAATGTTTTATGGCAATGGTCCAAATGATGTTTGCGGCTCGGCAGAGAATACTAAGAATTGTTAATGAACTTCTGGTGGGTGTATCAAGAAAAGTAATTTGGAGTTTGCGTAACTCTCTCCCCCTCTTCTCCCTGGGTTCCCGAGACTTGGGGGATATAGCGTTCGTCGGTTTTAAGACCGATCGTTCCCACTTACGTCGCGCGGGCAGATTAATCGAAGCGAAAGCGAAAGAGGGAGGCAGTCATAGAAATTAATAATTAGAGGAGGATAGTGGGAGAAAATTGAAGAATACAGAGCGGGACAGAAAAATTGCAAATAGAGACAACGCAAGGGGGAGCGACGCGTATCTTATTAAAATTGATTTAAATCGTTATTACAACGCGTGTAGCGTCGCGCGATCATGCCACGGTCGTTTCGGCATTAATTTCGCATTACCTCTCATAAATTACCCCCTCTCCGGCGGAGGAATTCAATTAAATTTTACAGCAAAAGTCATCCCGCTTCGATCCGCCGCGGTTGTCCAGTCGTTTTGATTAATTCGCCGGCCGCGGCGCGGTGGCGCGGGAAAAATAATAAATAACACCGGGAATTGTTTATACCCGGGGCCGGTATTAATTTTGTCGAGCGAGGTGTGTGCGCGTCTCTCTTTCTTCCGATCGATATAATCGACGTGTACGATTTGTTTGTTCGGCCCGTGTATCGTTTTAATAACCATATCTCGCCGGTGACACACGATGGACCTTAATGCTTTTCGGTTGCGACTTTCTCACTCACTCTCTCTCTCTTGTATCTCCATAGCGCGAGCGCGGATGCGCGCGCCATGTTGGTCCATTTACCGGGGTAAAATTTATTACATTAAACGTAATAAACGACTTGTATACTCGGAGAGCATGGCCGCGTGATATTATTATCGTAGCCGGCGGGGTGAAACTTTCTATCTATCTGGGTAATCTCATCTTGTGCAAGCCACCTCCTTTATCTCTCGTCTTTCACTCAACTTCTTAAGTAGTCTTTTGTAACTTAAATTAAAATAGACGTCAGGAAGTATTTCCCGCGGACGACGACCGGCCTCTTTCCGAACAGGAAGAAGAGAAGGAGAACAGATAGGCGAGAAAGAAAACGGTCTCGCCGTGTAAAAGAACTAGAAAAGAAGTAGGCAGACAGTACGTTTGTCTCGGGACGCTCGCAGAAGTGAACCGTACTCGAAACACACCTTGGAACGGTGAAACAGAATTTTTTAGCAGACTCGTAATTCGTTCACTCCGTCGTTTCATTGCTGTCTTATCGCGGAAATTAGTTTAACGCGTTCACTGCCCCCTGTGTCATGCTCGGCTCAAAGTAGACTGCGAATAAACTTGGAACAAGTTGCTGGGGAAGGGTTAGTTAGGGTAAGAAAAGTCTCGTATCGATTCAATTAAATGAACATCATCGGTAAAGGCTAACTACAAGAAGTACCACAAAAAATTTCTATAATAAAATGTTTAAACCAGTGAAAGTAGTCCTAAACATGAACTAAAAAATTCTAAAAATGGCCCTACTTTGGAGAGTTACTTGTTCGATAATGATGAACGTAGAAACAACATTTTATCAGAGGCTAGCGGGGTATATCGAGAGCGACGGTTGTCGCCGAAATGAAGTTACACGCGGCTCGGCTTTCGCGGGAGAGAGACGCTCCATAAAAGCTCGAAATCGCATAAACGTCTGTCGGCTACAAATCGTCGTATCAAAAACCGGGCGGAGGAGAAAAGCAGAGCCGCGGGGAAAAATAGAAACATCGCAAGATCCCGGTTAACCGACGCACATACACAGATCATCTCCGGATGAATATGGGGAACGAACCGCGTGAAATTGACCCGTATACGGGGCGGGACGGCAACGAAACAACATTGAAGACGAAAAGCCAGAGGCGAACCGGAAGGGGTTGCCTAGAGAGAAGAGAGAGAGAGAGAGAGGAAGAGAGAGAGGGAGAAAAAAAGTTCCTGGAGCCACCGTATAAATCCGCAATGCTGCAGTTGACATATTCGCCGAGCGTACATAATACATTCATGGCCGCTATCTGGTGGTAGTAAGGGCTGCGGAGGGGTTGGAGGAGAGAGAGAGAGAGAGAGAGAGAGAGAGAGAGAGAGAGAGAGAGAGAGAGAGAGAGAGAGAGAGAGAGAACGAAGAGGGAGAGAGAAGATAGAAGGACGGGGTGGGGGAGAGACGAAAGAGCAGGCGAATAGGGGAGGAATGACACGATGGTCGGGGGTGTGGTACAATCGTAGAGCAGAATGTGTAGCGTGTTGGTTTTAGAGACGCTCAGCCTTCGTCGGCCGAGCCCAACCATTCCCGAGAATTTTCATTTTTATTAATTGCCTATCGAATCCGACGAGGTTAGAATCCCCTTTAACCAACCCCCTTCTCCGTTCGTTTTTAGCCAGGGTTCGAAAGGAGAGCAAACAGAGGGATTTGTAGAAATCCGGTTTCAAAAAAGAAAAGAGAAATTCGATGGATGTACATACATAGAGGATATAGTGTACTGGGGAAAAAGAGCGTGTCACGATACATGGATGGCGGTCGAGAAAGATTAATTCCACCGGCCGTGACAGGCTTGAATCAATAAGTATGAGAGTCACTGGGAAGCATAAATCATTGTTAGATTAAAGCCTGGAGCGCGCGGTAGTAGACGGGGCAGTGGCGGGCTCTCTGGGATACTGGGTGGCCCGAAAGTCTCGATCTTTATCCCACCATTCGCCGCCGACGTATGATCTCTAACTAATAGAGTACTGAATCCCTGTCCTCCCCAAAAAAATTAATTCTCCCATCAATTTAAGACACGAATGTGGTTGATTAAATTAATGGGAGTGTAAATTAACTCGTGGCTTCTTCTACAAACAAACGAAATGCATTTAAATATTATGATAGAACCGAATACAAATTTTATAATAACGCAGTGACACTATTAAATTATTTTCATTATTTCACTGTTCTATGTTTTATATATTTTTGCTATACACACGTGTAAAGATTCAAAATCTAATTTCAAGAATAATATAAAATTCTCTAATAATGTCATCTGCCACGATAATTGAATTTTCGTTATGTAACAACAGAAATATTCGATCCGACACAGACACAGGGTATATGAAACGAGAAGGCTACCTTCGGCTCAGAATTTATTAACAGAAACGTTCTAAATGACCATTTTTCGCGAAAGGTTATTTACCCAGCTGTTAAAGAGGATGTTGCCCGGGAAAAAGACGAAGCTACACCTTTTTATTTTCTCGATGGCAACCTGTTCTAGAAATCGGCGACCAGGGAGACGTTCCACGGGGCGTGTTCCGAGAACAGAAAATTATTAGTGAACAGCGGTAATTAACGGTGCTGGTAATTAGCGCTTGTAGTGCTCCTGATCCAGACTAAGTTATCCCTACCTCCTGCCTTCCTATGGACTCTCGTGGACAACGTGTTTGTGCCCGATTTAGTCGAGTTGAATGAAAACAGTGCCACTTTGCAACTGATACGCGGGGGATTGAAGCTAAAAGGAATTTGATTATGCTTGGTAGTTTACACACGGTGTTTCTGGATCGATCGAGCCCACCCGCTGTCTCCTCGCTTGCTCCCTCTCGCATATACTCTCTCTCTCTCTCGCTCTCCTCTGTCCTTCTCTTTCGAATGCTTTGAACCTTCCACTCTCCCTCTCTCTCTCTTTCGAGATCTCGCCGCTCCGCTTCTTCCTGCTCCCTTTCTCTCTTTATCTGTCACCGCAGTAGTCGCGCTCTCTCTCTCTCTCTCCGTGTTTCCGTGTCTTCGTGTTGGTTCAGGCAGGGTCATGTGTGAGGAATGGGAATTACTTTTTAAGGAGGAATAAAGCGGAACGACCGGGGTTGCCACCTATCCGCGAAACGAAAGGAATGCCAACGAACATACTCGCGACATGAGTTACACCCCCGTATGCAAGTTGCCTGACATTGATTTCGGTGGAACAGAGTTGGATGGATTTTCTGACATTTTATGAATCGCTGTGGTAAAAAAACAATCGCTGCTAATAATAATCGAACACCAAAACTGGCTATTTTAGATTCCTTTATGAAAGTAATAATTATCGAAGCCTGTAGCATATCTGAAAAATGTCACTTACTCAAATGTTACAATCGAGAGATATAGTTTATGCTATTTAACACTTTACCTACCGAAAGCCTATTAATAGGATTTTCAATAATTGTGCTGTACCAAAAGAAAGCATAGAAATTTTCTTTTACATTGCAATCTTAAATGAAACTATTAGATGACGTTACTGAGGATGACTTGTTAGTTCACAATGAAAATTGCTGTTGCTATTGAAGGTTCCATTAAAAGTGTTTAGTCATGTACCATAGATTTTTTAAAATTATGCAATAATCACCGGTCGGTAATGTGTTAACACTAGGTTTGCTAAAACTGACTATTTTAGATTACTTTATAAAAATAATAAGAACTCGTCTATCCGAATTTTTGTTCATTATTTTTTATAACGTGTACCCAAAGAGATTTTGTTGAGTAATGGGTGCATCCTTGCAATCTCAATAATCGTAATTTAAAAATAGTAGATCCCGTCGTTTCGACCTCGTTTCAAAAACATTCGAAAATAGCGTTTGTCAAAAATAACGTTCACGGTATAATATTCACAGACTGAACGGTAATCATTCGGTTAAACATCTTTTTCAATAGAATTTTTTATGACAAGCTGTGAATGGACCGCGATTTATTCGAAATGAACTGATCCCCAGATTCGCAGAGAGGTGGTCAACACTTTTTGAACAACCATCTAGAACAGTTCCAGACCGCAGCGAGTAATACGATTTCATTTAATCGCGCTTCAAAGTGCTTTCGCTCTGCGACTTCATACGCAAGTACAAAACCATTTTGCAAAAGCCTTTTGATACTTCGAGTTAAAATTACAGTGTATTCACAAGCTGTCCGTACTAAAGTGAATTCTACCATTATGCTGAATGGACATAATGCAGTGTAGAATTTATTAAAGCAACGTGTTTTTAGCGCCGACGTACAGGGTGGTCCACGCAACTTGCAGACCTGTATAACTTCCAAAGTATGCGTTGCACGAAAAAGTTTTGTATACAGAAGTTGCATGGTCTGAAGGGGTACATTATGTAGTGTATTTATTTTTTTACAGGTGGAAGCGTTTCGGAGATTTGAAGGTCGACTTTGTTTTTTAAGTGGAATACTATATTTTTTATTCCGAAATATAGAAGATGTCGAGTTCTGAGTAAAAAAAAGTATTGACCTTCATTAGCCCTAGAGCTAATAATTAACGAGTAATTTCACTTTATTACCTGAAAATTTTAATCGTTAATTATATAGGGTTAAAGTACGGATGAGTGATGTATGTGTGTATCGTATGTGTGCGTTGTTGATAGGCAGCCCTATATATAACTAAATTTGTAATAACAAAGAATCGTAATTAACAGAAGAATTATAGAAATACGATCGCCAACGAATCGCAAAAAGAAGATCAGACGGTAACGAGCGGCCGCGACAAAAACACGTACGTCACGACGGTTATCCATGTGTCTTGTACAAATAAATACGGCTTATTAGCTCTATTAGCTCTATTAGCTCTAGGGCTAATGAAGGTCAATACTTTTTTTACTCAGAACTCGACATTCTTCTATATTTCGGAATAAAAAATATAGTATTCCATTTAAAAAACAAAGTCGACCTACAATTCTCCGAAACGCTTCCACCTGTAAAAAAATAAATACACTACATAATGTACCCCTTCAGACCATGCAACTTCTGTACACAAAACTTTTTCGTGCAACGCATACTTTGGAAGTTATATAGGTGTGCAAGTTAAGTGGACCGCCCTGTATATTATAAAAACTCTTTCATTAACACTAATCCTTACACGGTCGATTGACTAGTTTCGCATTCCGCAATTATTAATGTTTCATTAGGAAATGATGAATTTCTTTATTTAAGTTTAATGAAATAAGAAAAGAATTTCTCACTAGATATTTTCCAAATCCTTCGAAAAATACAAATCCTGCAAGAAATTTTATCGCCGATCTCAAGCAAGATTCCATTCACGTTAATTCTTTTCGCGGTCTTTCCACGCACATAACCGCGCCATCTTTGAAGAACGGACTCCCGATTGTTCGAATAAAACGCGGCTCGGCGTTTCGCAAATTAACGCGGGACACATGTTCGCGCGTTAAATCTCAAGTCACAACCCCCCATTCTCTATGGCGTCCCATTCCCTCGAAATCTTTTTCTTTCACGGTCTATGGGGAGGGAGAAGGAGAGAGTTGAATGCGCGACTAAAAATGTACATCATTACCGGTCGGGTCTCGCGAGTGGGACGATGGAATAATCAGCGACCCTCCGGGTCTATGTCAATGGAAAGTAATTAAGGGTTCTTTTTAATCGTTTCAAGCCGTTCCGTGTCGCGCCCTACTTGCGCCCATAATGCCCCGCCGGTTTTTTCTCTCAACCGGCTCGTGAAAATTATATTGCGATCCGTTGGGGAGGAGATTGCGCTTGTGCAACACCGTTCACGACTTTATAATAATGACTAATAACTCTTCCGGGCACAGAGATCCCTTGTGTTTCCCGCCGTTGCAATTAGATTCCATGAAACGGGGGTGGAGCGTGGGTGGACAGGTTGGGAGCAGGTTGCCGGACAGGTGGGAGCTTCGGCGGTGGCCTTGAGCAGTCAATTGATTTTGCGAACACTGGGGATCCGAATTAAACTCTATTTTCGCTACCCAATTAGCAAATATTCCAGCCTCCTACGAGCAAATGCCAAATTATTAGTCGACGCATCTGGGAACATGAAAATCCTTTTCCTCTTTTTCTGTCCATCGGCTCCTGGATTCTGGTACCTGGTTCCTAATTATTCATAAATCAGAGTGCTCGACATCCTATCTATCAGCTATTTTTTAATAATTCTTCACTGTTGAAACTTTCTTAATCGATTGTCCAAAAGCAGAGTTGGGCAGTAATTAATTACATGAGTATTTAATTACATCTTCAATTACATGTGCAGAAGTGGACCATAATTACAATAAGAAAACGGTTAAATGGTCCAAAACATAAAAATTAGTGGTTTAAAAGAACAATTACACTGAAGTAATTGTTGGACGCAATTACAATTACTGTAATCGTGTTAAGTAATTGCAATTACTCCTTTCACAATTACTGTAATTGTAATTGTGGTTCGCAATTACAATTACTGGTTGAGCCAAAGTAATTGCGGAAATAAGATTACAATTACATGTAATTGTAATTTCAAGTAACTTTAATGCAATTACAAGTAATTGTAGTTGGCAGTTACAATTACTTAACGCCAAAATGGTACTAAAAAAAAGTAATTAGATAAATACCTACTCGGTGAAAATGTCTAAAAAGAACAAACAAAAAGCATATGTTATATATTATCCGACTCCAACATTGAAATGAGAGTAATTTTGAAAAGTAATGGTAATCGTTTTTGTGAAATATCAAATAATTAGCTACAAATAAATATTTCATGAATAATAAATATTTCCTAACATATGCTTTTTGTTTGTTCTTTTTAGACGTTTCCATTGAGTAGGTACCTAATTAATGTTGTAATTGTGGACCACAATTACAATTACAGTGATTCGTCAAGTAATTGCAATTACCAATTAATTGAAATTACATTTTGACCAACTCTGTCCAAAAGCGACTAAAATTTCGTTCGTGATATAGAAAGTAATGTGGATGAACAT
Organism: Lasioglossum pauxillum; assembly: GCA_933228785.1. Lineage (NCBI taxonomy): Eukaryota > Metazoa > Arthropoda > Insecta > Hymenoptera > Halictidae > Lasioglossum > Lasioglossum pauxillum. The sequence continues at coordinate 14,270,797 of OW121706.1, read as the reverse complement.
AATGTAGCAACTTTTCACATTATTATTCATTGAGATTCTCTCAACTTGGTCATTAAAAAGTCTATGAAAAAGGAATTGTACGTCCCCAGTTCGTGGTCTGGCAATTCTGCTCTGATAAGTATTTCACGTGTATTTTATAGCGCTTATCAGTTGCCATTCAAATCTAGGATTATTCACTCTGGAACACGATGATTCCCTCGTTGATTCAAACCAAAGTGATTTTTCCAATACAGACAATATATTCGACCAACCGTAAAATAAAGAAAACTCTCGTGCACCGAAGGTGAACAAATTACATTTCCCAATGATTTTATAAGAAAGTCGTGCAGCACTCGAATGGTGCCTTCTGTCGAAATCGCGCCGGAACTTCGAACATCTAATATTGTAGTTTTCGCACAACGGCCGTAAAATCTTCGAGCAGTTTTGTGAAACTTAAACATCCCGCTTAAAAGTTATAATTCGATGCAAAGAAAAAGTTCGGTTGGAGAGTTCTGCGGGGGAGGGGGGGACTCCGGGGTCGTTTTATGTTTCATTTCTATTCATTATTCCAATGCTCCTTGAACGCGCGCCGATGCAAATTTGATCTCTTAACGCGAGGCCGGAAGTTCCGGCGTGGGACAGGTCAGGTTCTAAGCAGAAATCCGCCGATAGAGGAATTACGAGCGTTAACGAAGTGGTCTGCAACGTAGCGCGCGTCGATTGAGCTTTCCCCGGTAACCCTACGGGTTAATTCGCCGGTCGAACAACATGGCGAACATTCGTTTTGAATCGGCCCCGATCTGCGGATAGATTTCGTTTGAACCCGCGCGATGCTTTCAACAATTCGAGATCGAAACTCGATAGCTGAACGGCGACGCGTCAACTGCTCGAACTGACGCTCAATTTATTTTTTCACGGATGCGCCACGAACGCTGAACAACATTATTTTGTTCCAAACTGTGATTTAAACGATCGATTTTGCTGTCCGAGGTAATAATTGAGCCTCAGTCTTCATTTTCTACGAACAACCTTTCGTCACGGAACCGTCAGTTCGTCAGTTCAGAGTCTACCGGCATGGAATCAGTTCGCTTTTAATAATTTCCAATTGTATTTCTTCTGATATGGCAAACGCAAAATTTACTCTTGAAACTAGGGTTTATACAAAAACCGACTTTTTAAAAAACCGGTTTTCGGTTTTTAACTTTTCCATGAAACCGGTTTAAACCGGTTTCGGATTTTTACAGATAAAAAATAAGACATGTTTACAACTTAGAATAGAAGTTTAAAATTTTTTTTTATTTATTAAAGAATTGACAAAATAATACCCTTAAAGAATCACAGAAATTAACAAATATTTATGAACATTATTATTTTACTTCTTTCTTTGATTAATAAAATGTGATTTTAAAAAGCAAAGAACGTCAATTGATTTATTGCTTAGTCGTGTCCTTATTTTGGACACAAAATTTCCAGAAATAGAAAAAACTCGTTCACTTGCTATTGACTGGGCTTAATTGTCTTTAAAGCATTAAATAATAAATCTAAATTTTTTGTTCTTCTATTTGTAGCCTCTAAGATCAAAAACTCCTTCTTTAATGTTTGAGGACTGGAGGAAGTCGCTTCCTCAGGTTCTTGCAGATATTTATTTATTGCTATTTCCATAGCATTTTTCATCACAGTCTCTATGCGCTGTTTTCATTTCCACATATATATGTATACAGGGTGTCCCAAATTTCGTGATCGTCCCGGAAATGGGAGGTTCTTGAGGTTATTTGAAGCGACATTTTCCTCTACAAAAATGTTCAAGGCAATAATGTTCCCCGACCTTTCTCCGCTATACCACTAGCTGTGTACTTTTTGATTACATCGAAATCATTATAGCGGATTAATATAAGTGTTATGTATAAATTTAAAACCGGTTTTTTTCAGTAAAAAAACCGGTTTTCGGTTTGCAAAATTTTCTTTCAAAAACCGGTTTTAAAAAACCGACAAACCCTACTTGAAACGTTGAGTTTTTGAATTAATTTGCAAAATTGCTTGTGTTTATCACTGATCGAACCTGCGCGCCGATTCCATCACACATTTATCGTCACGGAACCATCGTGCGTAAAAATAGCGACGCCAAATCTATCCTTCTCTTAGACAGTTCCTTGCGGCAGGAATAGTGACACACATTCAGAAGCAGAAAGTGAGTTCTAATTGAATCAGATTCAGTTGGGATGCAAATGAATTGTTTACGTACTTTGTCACACACTATATATCTATGTATTTGTTTATAATATATCCAAACGTTGTTCAATACTCTACCACGGCGAGGTACCAACGCTACTCTACACGCCACGACGCACAGTGGGGTATTTCGCTGAAAAACGGCAATAAAATATTGTAGCGTTTTCATGGGCTCAGGGTCATAAATAAGTAGGTCGTTGGATTCGTCTTGACGCCAGCTATAACATTATGAAATAAAAAATGTATTTTAACATTAAAAAATCAAAATATTTTTTATTTTTTGTAGAAAAAAAATTTTTTTCGGAATTTTAAATATAGAATTTTGTACATGTTTAAGTACTGTTCAATTTTTATTCGAAACATTTTGTCGTCAGATTATTTGAAACTCTTGAAAAGTAGTGATAATGAAATGCTTTGAGTACGATGTACAGAGTTCAGTTAGGTATAAAGGGCACTCACAGATTTTATTCTGTTACCATCTAAATTAATATTGTTATTAATATTTGAACATTACCAATCATTCTGTAAGTTTTTTTTCGATTTCGAAACGAAAGTCACCACTTTCGACGCTCATTTCTACTTAAATTAGTTATAACTCTCCAATTCGGAAAAATCCAGAAGAAATTTTTATTGGACTATGTTTGCAAAGCTTTATAGAATGTAATGGTACAAGAAGGAGTGCTCAGTTCAGTTCAATAGTATACCAAAATCGTCAATAAAGTTTTGAAATCGAAAAAGAACTCACAGAATGATTGGTAATGTTGAAATATTAATAACAATACTAATTTAGATGATCTTTTGTAAATAGGTTTCTCTCTCTCTCTCTCTCTCTCTATACAAAAATTAGGAGTAAGCATAGTCTTAAGTTAGTCTGTAAGTTAGAATAAGTTTAGGTTAAGTTGTTAAACCGAATGGCGTTGAAAAATACGGAGGGAATTGTTAAAGTTATTGTAACCCCAAGGGGAACCAATAAAGTTTACTACTGCTACTACTACTACTAATTTAGATGATAACAGAATGAAATCTGTGAAGAGTTTGTACACCTATCTCAACTCTGTACATCATCGTAATCAAAGCATTGTCGTAATCATTATCACTACTTTTCAAGAGTTTGGATAATCTCACAACGAAATGGTTCCAATAAAAGTTGAACAGTGTTGAAACATGTACAAAATTATATATTTAAAATTTCAGAAGAATTTCTTTTTGGACAAAAAATGAAACTTATTTTGATTTTTTTAATGTTAAAGTACATTTTTTATTTCATAAACTCATAGCTGGCGTCAAGACGAATCCAACGACCTACTTTTTTATGACCCTGAGTTCATAAATAACGCTATAATATTTTATTGCCGTTTTTCGGGCAAATACCCCACTGTGCAACGCACAGTGGTCCGGTAGCTCGCTTTTTGTGGCCAAAATTAGCGTTTTTGTATAATTCTTTTCAAAGTTTGAAATGCTATTAATTTACGCTATTTGTGTATGGACTAAACAATGCTTCAAAATGCATTAAATATTTGAAATGCACTTACTAATATATATAACACCATCATTAAAATCTATTTTCTGATATTCGTTGATTGAAATCTAAAACGTTTTATTTTACTTTGAATTTTCTGATTTTGTCTTTCGAACGCTGTATTTTATCACAGAGTGTATTTTACATATCTAAAATGAATAATGTTTTAGATTTGGGAGCTTTAAAGGGTTGTTACTTTATAGGAAAAAAAATTTTCAATGCATTAAAGTTGAAAAATTGAATTTAGGCCACGAAAACAGGGTCTTCAGACCACTCTGCGACGCGCCGCGACATGATTGGTCCATATTTTTCGTTAATAACTCCTCAACGAAGCCGAGACGAACATTTTCTCAAATGAAAATGTCACTTCACTAATGCAGACAATTTTTATTCTGCATAAAATCTCCGGTTTAGTCACATATGATATAATTCTTCGTTCCAGAGGTGATTGTTCGGCAGTATCAACTTAATAAATCAATGTCCGTAACATTTCGAAAATGTTTCGTATGCAAATTTTTTCTGCAGCTCGTTTAATTCGCTTCGAGGCTAAGACAGATCGATCCGCATTATAATACAGGATATGAAAAGCCAGGGAACACAGTCGGCGATGGAAAAAAGGAAAAAAGTTGTGCTTTTCCGCAGCGACAAATGCTCTCTGATATTTGTTCTCTGTTCCCATTCTGAACGAGAATGGCAGGAGAGAGAATAGACGGGGGTTTATCGATCAAATGCATTTCCATGGAATTCGCTGCTCTTTGTATTTCAAACTCGAAACTCTCGAAAGCGGGACTCTCGCGAGCGCGCAACGATAAATTTATTGGATAAACAAAATACGGCATTCGGTTGCGTAAATAAATCGCGAACGCTGTAGGGCTGATAGAAGGGGAAAGAGAGTGAGAGAGAGTTCATTTTCGCGAAATGCCACTGCGGATTCCATGTAAAAGCGTTTCGAGGTACACCGCCCCCTCCGTTTTAGGGCTGCCGGAAATCAAATTATCAGGTAACCAAGAAAGTTCGTGCTGCGAGCAGATTTTGTCGTTATTAAACTGTACGTGCGTGTCGCTTGAGCTCTCGGTTGTTTACCTAGATTTTCAATAGCAACAAACATGGAGGGTACGCGAAATAGAGGCGCTGCAAAATTGAATTATTAAATCGCTCTTCCGACGGTAAAAGTGAACACCCTGAACCCAAACCTAAGTCCATTTAACAGAGAACTGGATCATTAATTAGTCTAATCCTTGCACATTTTTCAGAAATCATTATACGACGATTCTGTTTGCATAAACATTAAATCAATAAATTGTATTAGGTTGGTGCATATGAAATGTCCGATTTTGAACAGTAACATTAAATAACCGTAACTATTTCTTATTGATCAAAGAATCACACGTTTCTTGATTGTATTATGGTAGACATTGAATTTTCTGGTCACTCACATGCCTCATTTACAAGATGGTCATCTCTATTTTGTAGTTCTTTTTACTATCAACAAACAGTGCATTGTTAACTGCAAGTGACTGGAGCCACATAAATAGTTTATTCTTACTTTAATTATTTTAACACATTAGCAACCGGTGATTATTGCATAATTTTTAAGAATCGGTAAAGATATGGTACATGCCTAAACACTTTTTAATGGAACCTTCAATAGCAACAGCAATTTTCATTATGAACTAACAAGTCACCCTTAATAACATCATCTAATAGTTTCATTTAAGATTGCAATATAAAAGAAAATTTCTATGCTTTCTTTTACAGCACAATTATTGAAAATTCTATTAATAGGCTTCCGGTAGGTAAAGTGTTAATAAGCTGAGAAAAATTCATAGATTAGCACTCTTTAATTATTGTAACCTTTTTACTATTTTAAATTGCACCCACTCACTTATTCAATATGTTATTTTTCCACACATACAAAAAGAGCACGCGACAATCGCACTGATTGATGTTGATATCAAATTTATTTAAAAGGAAATTTATATGTGTAAATTAAAATTGAAAATAGGATCGTAAGCTTCGTACCTCAAAGTGACGTACAATGAACCTGTCAACTGTAATAGAATTTCTTGATCAAAATGCATTAGATTTGCGTTCTAAAATCGGACATTTCATATGCAACAACCTAATAATTCTATTTGTCACATTATCAAGACAATTCCTTAAGTAATTAAATAGACGTTTATTAATTGCAACTGATACAGACCGTTTTTATTTTGGATAGTGATCATTGTGATTTTATGCAGCTACGAAAAAGAAATAGGTCGAAACAAAACAGTAAAAACATGATTAAATTATTAATTTTCAACTCGATGGCAACATTCGGAAAAGGAATAAATGTGTAAGTGGTTCCAGGATCATGAAACGAATATAAATAATTTTTATTTTGTATGAAACAAGCGATTATTTTTTGGAGTAAGTCAATGTTCGATCTACCTTGTAGATTTGTAGTTATCGATTAGAACCGCACCGAACTTTCTCGGCTAATAAATGTCCGCTCACTGTCGATTGCTCATCGAACGTGTTCCGAGAATGATTAAGCCACCGGAACATCATGTCGAGTAGAGTGCATTGTGTACGGGCGAGCGAGAGAACATTTCTGGCACTAAAGTATTGTGTAAATCCTTGTGACCCCATTTGCAGCGCGCGCAGTTCTCTCGAGTTTGTGTTGTAGAAGTTAGAACGTTCCAACTGGGAGCGTGCAACATGGATCCCCCGGGTATTAGAGCACTGTCATTAATTTCATGATTTTCACAAAATTATTGATCACCGCTACAAATCTCGCTAATCCAGTTACCGGTGACTCGCAAATTTGTTCGACGGCGTGCGCCGCGTATTTATTTGGACAATTACGAGCTCCCTTATTATCATAGAATTTCTGAAACTCCATCGAAACCATGGAAATCGTATTTGTCATTTCACAAATCATTCAGTGGATTTTATTGTATTATTATACTGATTGACAGTAAATAGAAAATATGAAAGAACTCTGCTCAGATAGAAGCACTTTTTCATTACAGACAATCAGACAGTTTGTAACGAGGTGATAAATTTTTGCGGAATTTCGCCACCGAATTGCAGGAGGAACGAGAAGAGCGGGCTAATTTTCACGTAACTTCCCGGCAATGCAATTTACGTAATTCGTTGATAACGCGCGAGATTCGGGCCCATCGCGAATTCCTAATTAAAGCGTCGACGAATAATTTTATTATTTCGGACACAGCGGTGAGACTGTATTCGCGATTCTATGAGATACACCCCCGCCGTATCCTCTTCGCCATTTCCCCCCGTTCCACCTCCCGCCCCGTTGCGAACTTGCGGAGAAGTTGGCGCGTTCTGCAGAACCCGCGTAAAAGCATACATTCTCCGGTGGCAAGATTGTAATGATAATAATAAAGTGACGTTTACATTCCGCGGAACAGAACCTAGGAGGGAGAGAGGATCGCGAGGGTTGAAGTTGCTCGACGCGAATTTTTGCAGGGGTGGAAGAAGCTGCTAAAACTCTCAAGGAACTTCGGATCTATTATTTGTGACGCGCGGAACAGGGGGATAACAAAGTTTTTCTCCTGCGAGGTACTTTTTGATAAGGATCCTCGGGAAACGCGAAATAATGGTGTGGTATTGCGAAACGTATCGAGCCCCAGGCTCATTGTTAACCGAAAAGTGGAATAATAAGGTCGGCGCGTTCCGATCCGTTGCATTAAATTGCAACCAGCGTTCCCGAGGAATTCCATCTCGCCGCAAGAATGGGTTAGGTTAGTCGGGAATTGCAACTGTTGTTGCAATACGAAATCTTTGGTGTAACTTGATAAAGCGCTCGCACAGTCGCGAAAACCGTTGGAATTCTACAAATATGTTAATTGGTCTTTAAATGGATTCGTCCGAAAATCGCGAGGTGAAGCAGCCTGCGGCTATGTGCGCGACCACTTAGCGTCAATATGGCGGCTCCATCCTGCATCAAGACCTATATTTAAATTGCAATCCTTGCGAAATACGCGAAATCTTTGGTGCAATTTAATGAAGCACTCGCACCGTTGCGAAAACCGTTGAGATTTTACGAACATGTTAATTAGCCTTTAAACACGGTCGTTCGGAAGTCGCAGGTGGAGAGTCTGTGGCACTATGGCAGAGGCAACATGGCGGATCACTTAGATTAATTTAACAATTATACTCGTTCGTATTCTTCTGAACTTGTTCTTCATATTTTGGCAAAATGACTGGTTTCTAATTTTTTTCTTTCACAATTACTGAAACGATAAAAATGTAAAACATCGTAAGAAAAATAAGAAAGTTTATATTACAATTAAAGGAAATTGATAATATACATATTTAGGGGGTTAAGGACAAATTATGCTGAAAATTGTACGAGATCTGAAGAGTCTTCCAATTATTCCAGACCAGTATCTTTTTACCAGTCGTGCCAATTACTAGGTAGTTCTAGTGTCAAAATGAATTCAAAAATGAATTAATTAGTGTCGAAAGACAACGTACAACGTTGTCTGTCATTTCACAGTTCGAATTCGCAGCCGCATGCATTTTATAGCAGCGTCGAATAACGTGCGCGATTCGTTTCGCAATTTGTTTTGCAATTTGTTTCGCGCGATAATTAGCAATATATTACAATAATTACATTCGGCCCGGGGAAATCAGGTATGCCGGGCTATTGCCGTGAACGATAACGTCAAAGCGAAATTAATTCGACAAAGCACGCCTTGCGAAAGCCCGTTATTACTAAAGCCCGGTTTAAAAACAAATTCCGTGCGCGCGAGAAAGAGAGAGAGAGAGGGAGAGAATTGAATGTTGAATCGCATTACACGACAACGTTGTTGCGCATGCAAATAACGCGCGGAATAATGACAAAGAGTTTCTCTTCCTTTCGGCCTTGCGTTTTTCACAAGTTCAAGACGAAAACGTTTGTCATGCTTTCTGTGAACACTCGGCGTTACGTATTCTGATCCTAAGTAGGTCCCGCTTATTGTCCGTGCAAGATCGGAGATTAAAAAGTGCTAGATTTATTTATTAGCCCCAGTTCCTGTTTATATTATTAGCCTACTAGCCTCAGTTTTAAAAATGGAGCTGATTTAAAAGTACGGGGAGGTCCAAATGTCACTGTACCATTTAAAGATTGAACTCTTTCATGTTTTATTTGAACAACAAATTTAGATTTCAACATCTATCCGCTTCAGTTTTAGTTTAAAAATGAAGCTCGTTTAAAAATACAGGGTGGTCCGAAAATGAGTACACCAATTAAAAATGGAAGAGTCCTTTTATTAACTTCCCGATTCTATAGGGAAGTTATTGTAATTACCCCGAAAATCGAAAATCGATTTTTTAGCAGATCTTCACGTTTCATGGTCATTGGAGTCATTTTAGACTATTTTTATCAAAATGTCGGTATGTGTGTGTGTGTGTGTGTGTGTGTGTGTGTGTGTGTGTGTGTGTGTGTGCGTATGTCCGTTTCTATGGTATCAAATTTTTCGTTAACGTTTTCAGAAAAAGTAACAACGCGATCGGAATGATGAATGATGCAATCGATGTGCCCCGCTGTAACTTAGAGCTGATTAGATTTTGGTCCATTTTGGTCAAGTAGTTTTTTAGTTTTTTTAGTTTTTTTCGAAAGAAGTTCATTCAACAATGCAATTTATACGAGAGAACGGAAAGTTTCCACCGAAGAAACAAACGTAATTACACAAAAAATTTTTTTTTCGATTTTTTTAAAATTAGAAAAAAAAATTTTTTTTTTTAAATCTTTTTTTGTACCTTAAGATGATGTTTCCGCTTACAATAATCGAAAATTATCCCAATGCAAGAGTGAGTTAATCATCTCTACTCCCGAGAATACATTTTCAAAGAATATCGATGAAAGTACAAAAACATTTATATTACAATCTTTAAATAAACAATCAGTTCAAAACGAATTGTTAACTGAGATTAAATTGAAAATTAATATAAAATATATGATAATTAATAACATTGATGTTGAAGACGGATTGGTTAATGGAGCATGCGGAATATTAAAATTTATTACTTCTCAAGAAAATACTAAAATTCCGTCTATATTGTGGTTAGATTTTCAATTGGCCATAGTAGGAGTGAAAGTAAGAACTCGTTATCGTGATTATATGAAAAACGCAAATATAAATCAAAATTTAACACCAATAATAACAAAATATCGAATCAAGTAAATATTTCGAATGAAGAAAAATAAGAAATCACACGTAGTCAATTTCCAAGGGTTCCTGCTGAAGCGATTACGATTCATAAAAGTCAGGGACAAACATACGAGAAAGTATGTATGGATTTTAAAACATCAGAAATACGAACTTTACAAATGTTGTATGTAGCACTGAGCAAAACCAAGATCAATACTGCAACCCCGGATAATGAGGAGTTGTATCGTTTGCGAAAAACTAATTAAGACAATTTATTTTGCAACATTAGTATACTATAACAAGGAACCAAGCGAGCAACGAGCCTGCGATGTTCGTTTAATGCGACGCCATATAGCAAACATTTTGATAAGTAGAAAACTATTGAATTTCCCTGAAAACGTATAATCTTCTTAAAACGTACACTTAATAAATAATAATAATAATATACAGCAACTAACGAGTCGGGAAGTTCTTTGTGTGGCTCGTGGAGAGTCACACACAAAATGAAAGACATTAATAGCTGTGGGCCCTACTAGCCATGCGTACCACTAACATTCTCGTAAGAGCAGTCCTGCCCGCGAGCTCGCGAAGCGAGCGAGCAACAACAACCCTACTTGCGAGCGAGCGAAGCGAGCGAGCAACAATAGCCCTCTAGTTTTTTATTTGAACGAATTAGATTTCAGCATTTATTACCTTCGTTTCCTGTTTGAAAATAAAGCTGATTTAAAAAAATAGGGGGATCCAAAAGTGACTCATCATTCAGAAATAGAACAACTCTTTGATTTTATATTTGAAGCTCGTAAAAAAATACAGGGTGGTCCAAAATTGAGTAGGTCTCCTAAAACAATTGATATGAGACGAAAGCCTAAACGAAATAAATATTTCCGAGTCTATCAGCTTGAATTTCCGTTTAAAAATGCAGCTGGCTCAGAAAGCAGCGGCGGTTTAAATAATACATTCGCAGTTGAACGTTCATTTATTTAATCGATCGGCGGCTCTCGTCGAAATTGCAACGGGTTCGAAGAGCAGGTGAATCAATCGCCGCTAATGACAATCGATTGGTCCACAGTATACAACATTTTCCGCCAGCCGTGTCTCGAAAACCGGTCTTCGTGCCTCGACACACACCGAGACATTCGCCGGGGCCCACACCGTGTTTTAACAAGTATCCGAGAGCGAGTTCGTTCCTCGAGGCCCGTTAATGACCGCTCTCCGCATCATTCGATCATTGCTCAATTGCCGTGGAACATTATTATCGCGATTCCCGAGAGCGGAACGATAAGTGCAGCAGCGTCCCTCTACAGGCTGCATAGTGCGGTGTGGCGATGGCCTCAAAATGCTTCCGTCTCGGTTCACCTTGAACATTCGTGGAAACAGTAACGTCGACATCATCGTTTTTCTGCTGCTCGCGAACACTTTTGTCGTGTTCTGCTAAGATACAGTCGCGGTCATCGAGTTTCCCAGTCGTTTGGGAACGTGTTTAGAGACTTTCTGTTGAATGTTTGCGCACAGTTAGTATAAAATTGATGGAATTACATATGATTTAGCGGTGTGCTCGAAGACAGGTGCATGAATACATTTTGAGTTGACTCAAGATTTAGAAACGTTTCTGCGTGGGTCTAGAAAAAAAATATTTAGCTATGTGTTTTGAAATGAATGAACGAAGACGAAGTTTCTGAGTTTATTTAATATTTAGAAATGTTTCTGTACAAGATTAGAAAAAAAATTTAGCTATGTGTTTTGAAATAAATGGAGGAAGACGAAGTTTCTGAGTTTATTTAATATTTAGAAATGTTTCTGTACAAGATTAGAAAAAAAATTTAGCTATGTGTTTTGAAATAAATGGACGAAGACGAAGTTTCTGAGTTTATTTAATATTTAGAAATGTTTCTGTACAAGATTAGAAAAACGAATTAGCTGTGTGTTCTAAAATAAGTGGAAGAGGACGAAGTTTCTGGGTTTATTCAATATTTGGAAACTTTTAGAAACTCTTAACAAAGATTAGAATACAATTAGCAGTGTGTTTTAAGATGAATGAATGGACACTGGGTTTCTGTGTTTGTACAAAATGATTATTTATGTATAATATATTTAGCTAGGTGTGCTAAGGTAAATGAGAAATAATAAATTGGATCAGGATAATAATTTGCATGGTGAATAAAAATTTAAATGAACGAAGATAAAGAGATATTTTACGATATTTTATGGAGTTGGAAGCTTATCTAGTTGAAGATCAGTTTTTTGTCCACAGCATACAGTCATCCAGTGACTTAGAATGATAAAAAGATTTTTACAGTGAATCAAACTGGCACATATAAAATAAAAGTAACCTAACACAGTATTAGCAGAGTCCAATCCCTGAGAACTATCAACATTCCTGCAGCGAATAGAGAATAACCGCACGAGTTTACATTTTCCCTCGCGCAGTTTTATTCCCGGATCCAAGTACCTAAACGTCGTAAAACTAATCGAAACGAATAAAATCTCACAGAGGTCTCTCTACTCGATTCCATTCTTAACAGCTTGGAGAGCCAGTTTCGCTGAAAGATTCACGATCTAATTACGATTCCCGACTCGTGGGACTTCTCAAAGGCTCCGCGAAGTGTAACCAAAGATCGCCGGGCTAAAACGAGCGAGAGCCCGGAAAGAAATTATCGAAGGACGTTGACAAATTAAATATTTCCGCTGGCGGGTTGTTCGCCGGCCGTGGAAACGGCTCGAGAAAAATTGATCGACGACACCGATAAATTGAATAAATTTTTCTGAAAGCCGAGACCCGTCGAATGCCAAAGGGAACGCGGAAACGCTGGATAAATAAGCGAAAAAGATCTCCGGGGAACTGGATAGTGGGATAAAGCAGTCGCTAAATGCGATACACTTGTGTGTTATACATGTGTACTTGTATTATTCATGCGTACGTGTGTATACGTGTACGCAAATGTTTGTACACAGAGTGTATCGATCGCACAACGGGGGTGATTTTACATGGAAAAAGAAGTGAAAAATATGGAATAAAATTCATTCATACGGGGCTTTGTTTTCGATGGGAAATCAAGTTAAACCTTTTTTATTCCGAAACGAAATGTTTCTTCTGAACTAGGATATGTTCTAATTTCTTTCGTTTTATGGATATACGGAACTGATTATAAAATGTGATAATTAGACATTTCGTGAACGATTTCTAGCGGTTGAAAGATTAAAAGAGTCGAAGAGTTTATTATTTTAAACTCGCCAACATTATCAAGAGAATCTTTTATGTGACAATTTTTATTTCGCATAAAGATACGCAGAATAGTCCGTATAACAATTTTTAGTGGCGCCTCGGAGTCGCTACACGAGTGCCGAGGGTTAATAGGCATCGTCTGGCGCGTCTGACCGTGACCTACCAATTCTACTTGCGATGCTAGGCACGCGACAACTTGGATTTTCGAAGTCCATTTTCTCGCGAACGAGGGGTCCGATGGAAAAAATTGATTTCACCTACTCGTCGTAATTTTCCTTGTCAAATCACCCCCTGTAGATACTGGGACATCTTGTATCAGTAGACTGCGGATCTTTATGCGTTTATGGCCTCCGAAAATGTTCGTAAAATGCTACAACATAAAATTCCACAGAATTTAATATGATTTTTATTTATTTCAAACCCACAAAGTCTACTAGCACTGAAAATGAAATTTTATTGGTTCCTACTCTCTTAGAATTTAATAAATGTCGAATGCTTTCGGCGCAACGATTCGATCGTATACTACTCATTATGAAGCAATTTTGCTAATTATCAAACAAAATCAACGTTTCGATCCTAGTTTGGATCTTTTTCAAGATTTATTTGAATCGCGTCTGTGAAGTAAATATGTTATAATAATTTCAAAAACTATTAAATGGTTGAATATAGGGAATATTGTTCATAAAAACTCACTCACTTGCTTTGGGGAAAATAAATTTATAATAATTGTGTGGCACGTGTGTTACGTGCGTCGGACATGCTTGTTGTCGAGACACACTGATGTAAGACTCTTAGAATTTGCCTAGAAAAATTGAAAATTGCGTAAACATCCGCAGTCTACCTATTAGCTTCGACCAACCGATTCTACTAATAATGCAGGCATTTGGACTTTCAAAGTCGATTTTCTCGAGAACGAGGCGTTAAATAAGAAAGGTTTGTTTCATATTTTCGGCTGATATTCTCCCGTGGAATCGCCCGATCCAATACTGGGACACCCTGTATACATATTAGCCTCGCTCGAAAAGGATCGCGTCAGAAACAGAGAAACGATCATTGACCTAGGATGCCCGTTGAGGCTGGTTCGCCATTACTCCAATATCGTTCGCCAATAAAGAGGCAGGGAGCGGGGAGCAAAAGAAAAACATTCGCCAGCTTGCTAGCAGAGAAAAGAGACAGAGAGGGGGGCAGAGGAGGGAAGAAGGAAAAGAGACAGAAAGGAGGGAAAAAGAGAAGAGAGGAGAGGGTATATTCCCAACGAAAACTGCGACGCGATAAACCTTCTAACGCGTACACGTTAAAACCGGTATTACATACACGCGTCTCGGGCCCCGCGAATAATAATACACGTACATAAGCAAAAGTGGAGGGGGGGAGCGAGAGAGGAGAAAAGTTCACGGAGTTTCGCCGACCGTGGAATTCATCTCGGTCTACGATCCTCGGCACATTGTGTGAGGCCATTGGGAACTGGTTTCCATCGGGGACCCCGAGTAGCTGTTTCATTTTTTACCGGGAAACCGAGAGCGCATTTTAATAGATGCGGCGCCAGCTAAAGCGCGGTTCTCGGTGCGAGCCTAATCCAGAACTGGCAAAAATCGTTCCGCGATGCTGCAGCATCCGACGACTGCAGTCACGCGATCTGTCTGTGACCCGGGATCGGCTTTATTGGAATTAATCATTCACTTTAAATACTTTTATTTGAGGAACAAATTTCATTCTGTGTTTAATTCGAGTCAATTATTATTCGAGGTTTACACTCAATTGTCTGTCTGTTTGTTGGGTTATTAAGTGAAAGAATGTATATCTATCCACGCTTCCTATTTTCAATTTGATTGACAAAATCAATGTGAAGGAATGGTGAATAATTAATTTTATGAGTTGCCTCTTTTAAAGTAAAATCAGATAAGGTTAGTCACGTCGTTCAGTGTCATTAAAATTCATAGTTGCAGTGTATTTTGTGTAAAGCAGAATATATTTGTTCGAAACGTCCTGGAGAATATATAGAAGCCTGTTGATTTTTAGCCGGAAGCAAAAATGGATAAAATGGATTCTTTCGTTGCATCCATTTCTGAAGCTCTGCTCGACAGGCAGATCGACTAGGACGACTCATAAATCGAAATAAAACGTCCGTCGCTGTACAGCGTTATCTGGAAGGTATGATAATAAAAGAATTGACAGAATTTTGAGAACGAAACAATTGATAGACGAATTCCCTCTGCTGACAGAGAAAATCGGTGTCCTTTCAAAATGACACGGTTGACAGAAGTATTTGATTTTGTTCATGCTGAAATAAACACGTTATATACATTCACTGCAGATACTCTCGTGCTGCCGTTTATTTTTCAGATTGATAGACATTTATCTCGTTAACTGCTTCAACGATCAAATCGGACGGAGCGTACGGTGCCACAGTTCGATGTAAATAGAAGCAAAGGGGAATGAGACGTTCGAGGTCAGACCGTCCCCACCTCGCGCGGGAAGGTATTAACCTTTTAACCGGGGATGACCACTTCACTCATTTGTGTATCATCTTCCACGTATCTTCGTTGAGAAGATCTTGCTGGGGAAATCTGGTGAGTCCTCATTTTCAAAAAATTCTTGGACCACGCAATCTGCAGCTTCTTTCAACTTAATTCAAGGTGATTTATCATTAGACAGCGGATTTTATGCATTTATACAAAAAACGAGTAGGTGTAATTTAAAAAAGTAAAAACATTCGACGAATTTAAAAATTCTGTTGTATTATGAAATTCAATTTCACTTCAGTTTCTTGCAACTCGGGTAGAAAATCTTTATTTTGCATAAAGATCCGCTGTCTGAAAAATGTAATCAACAAATTACATGAGCTTTCTTTAGGGATTATCGAGGAGTGAAACGTTCAATATTAACAATTTTTGTTCGAGCAACAGAAATGGCGAGCTTCTATGCGAATTTACTGTTACAATACGAAGAAAAATGCGAAGGCAAATCACATCGGAAAATCGAGAATACCGTAATAAAGTAAGTAATCACGATCGGTTCCCAAGGCAACGACATCGCGGCATTTCATCCCCCGAAATACATTCCCGAAACTATCGACGGGCGTTCGCCTAACCCCTCCTCACCTTCATCGCGTAATATTCAGTACTCCGTCCCGAATAGTTTTCCAATAACTTTCTGTGTTGTATAAGCGGGGGGCCCGCTACGAGGCTGAAATTCTATGGGGGTTGGTGAGGAGGGCCGAGGGGCTTGATACACGTACCTATATAAGAAAGAAACGCGGCGGCGGAGGAGAATGATGGAACTCCGTCAGCAGCGGCGAGATAAATGATGACAGTGATAAAATGTTTATCCCCGGGACCCGGAGGGAGAGAGAGTACGTGCCGCGAAAATCGTTCGAAGCAAAGCCCCCGTTGTTGGAACGAATTTGAATTTATACGTGTAATTCCACCGCACCGGGCTATTATATCGGCAAATATCGGCATTCGTAAATTCGAGGTCCGATATCGGCAAATATACGTTTTAATTGGCTCGCGGCTCCCACACAAACGCTCCTTTGCACCCTTTCGCTCGGGAACTGCGCGAAATCTTTCGCGAAATCGCATCGGCGAGATCGAGCATGGCCAACGAGGTTTAAAGTGTTCATTCGATATCCTGGATTTTTCGTCTATTGTCAGTGGAAAATAAATTTCATAACATTTTTGCCGAAAGATCTTGAGGTCTCTGAATATCTGGTAAGAATTACTTTGAAAGATATAAAGAGATTTTATTCAGATATCTAGGGATTTCTGTTAGATCTGCGGATCTTCATACGTAAATTATTTAAATGAAAAATAAATTTTTCAAAAACACCACGTTTAAAAAACAGACTAAAAAGTACAAAATAATTTTTTCTAGCCCCGTACAGATAGTCCTGAAAATTTGTGATTGTGATTTTTGAATAGCTATGAAAATAGTTGTAAGATTTGAAACGAAAAACGTGGGATGCATGCAATAGATAATTGACGCATGAATAGTGGACCTAAATCACTAACAATTTTATTTCACTGCAAATGATATGAACTATTGTGCGAGTTTTCTCAACGGCAGCTACTCTCTACACGCCTTACTATGTAAAATATTATCTTGCGCCCCACGTTTTTCGTTTTAAATCTCACAAGTATTTTCATAGTTATTAAAAATTCACAATCACAAATTTTCAGGACTATCTGTACGGGTTTAGGAATCTGTATGGGGCTAGAAAAAATTATTGTATACTTGTTAGTCCGTTTTAAAAACGTGGTATTTTAAAAAAATTTATTTTTATTTAAATAATTATTTTCTGCTTTTTAGTCTTGTATGTGTGAAATTTTACAATCGATTTTATCAGAGTGGGAACGCGTAGTGGAGTAGGGAGCGCTGTCATGCGGAGTGGGGATCGCTGAACGCGACAAGTAAGTACTACTGATCGTCGCGCGGGGAGGTGTAACGGTTAAATTTAATAGTTTATATCTCCTAAACGCATAGGCTTTTCCTAATTTTTTTTTCAATATTGCATTGTCATCCAGTTCTGAGCTATGTTTAAAATTTCAAGTCTCTAGCTCATCGGGAAGTTAGTTTAAAATCAATTGCAAAATTTGTACCGAACAAACAGACAGACAGACAAGAAAGCGAGCTGATAAAAACGTGGTAAAATAAAAGCTTGTTCCGAACCGGATATAGTCGAAACCAACTGGAATGCCTCCGAGGTGTTACAATCTGAATTCAATTCTTTTAGCTCCGCGCTTCGAGAATGCGGTCAAAAGCGCGGCTAGACCGGGCACGGTCGGATTCCCCGCGCAAAACTCAATAGAAAGTGTAGAGCGAGATTTTTCATCGGAGGAATACTTTTCAAGAAAATCAGATTTGAAACTTGAGTGAGCGCGCGAGAAGGGGAAACGGCCGGTCATAGTCAGACGAGTCAGCCTCGAACTTCAAGCTCGATTTCCTCGGAAACTGAGCCACGTATCGAAAAACAGTACTGCAGTTCATCCGCTGATTTTTGCTGGAGGAACCGCATCGTGCCAGTCCGAGGCCCGTACAATGTCTAATTAAGCTTAATTCTCTGTTGTAATCTATTATCTGTCAGGAAAGAATTATCCGTCCGTTCTGCTCTTCTTGGCCGTGATCATTCTATTGTTAAGAACCGGAAACGGTGTAATCGTCGAGTATCCTTATCTCGATGGAAAAAATTGTTGGAAAAGTTTCCATTCAATGCGTGGGAACGGGTTTTGATGAATTGGGACGATTTATGGATCGTGAATAGTCGGGAGAGGCGAGACACATGTCGTTCGTTCTGTTTAATAGGTCGTTTATGGTCGCGGGAATCTGACGAATTTTCGGAGATCCAGTCGGAATTATGAAATCTGGAAAATTACTGATAGTTCGCGGAACGATATAGAGAGGGAGAAGAGGGGTCTCGGCTCTCGAGGATCGAAGTTGCTGAACTATCGACCCGATCGGTATGTTGGCGCAGCGCATAATAGCGAGGGAAGTGTTCCGGGGCAAAGTAAACTGCAGTTGTGACAGGACCTTTACGTTCCTCAACCTGAAAGCTATTCTATAAGTCGCAAACATAATAGACCACATACATAACAGAGTCATGCAACTTTAGCGTGGAAGCTATTCCTGCGGTATGACTTGCCGCAGGGGCTCTCAATCGACGCGGTTATGGCTTCGCGGAAAACTGAAATTCCATCAGAAACCCGTCGAAATATATCTTCCAGTTTCATGCTCTCTTTCTTTCTGTTTATTTGCTGGCCTGGATTTCCATTTGCTTTTTATTTACCAGTTCTTCTTTACTGCTCGTTTCTTCTTTGTTTTTGAACGGTCGAACTTTGTTTGTTTCTGGTTTATTTTACTTCGAGTGGACTTCATTCGTCAGAGTTGAAAAACATTTCGATTCTTTGCTATTTATCTTTTTATCTCGAGTGAATCGATTCTCAACTTGTCGTTACTTTGTATTCAATTTTCTACTTCATTCGACTTTTCTGAAATTTAATTTGTTGTTCAAGGAACAAAGAATCAAAAGGGTACAAGTTTCATATATTTCATTCATTTTTAAGAAGTGTGCATTCCAGAGCGTATCTAAATACATTGAGAATATTCGTAGTATTGCTACTATTTTTATACACGATTACACGAGAATAAATATTGGAAAAACATTTATCCAACCAGTCGAAGCCCGACGAAACGACAAATCGAAGACGAAATGTTTCCGTGAAAGCTTTCAATTCACCGGCGAACTTTTAATATCAGGAATTATTGCTCTTCGGAGAACTGTATGATAAAACACAGATTCGCCTGGAAACTATCGGTGGAATCGCTATAAAGTACAATTCCATCGAGGAGACAGCGTCTTCGCGGAGCTTTTCCAAGGAACTATGGATCCAGAGTCTCTCGAACGGAAGGAGCAATGTCCGAAACTTTTCCCGACGGAGCTAATGGTCCCGGATTCAAACGCGAAATATCATGCTCGTTTCAGAGAGTGGTTAACACGATTTAACAGGACAAAGCCGTGGTAAACGCTGCATTAGAGCTTAACAGGCGCCGGGAAGCACGGTTCCCCGCGCGCTGGCAAATCTCTTTGTTAATAATCTACCAGTTGCACAACACCGAGGATCATGGGCGAAAAGTGAAATCGTGTCAATGTGTTCCGGAATTGATGCGACGAATTCCAATCGGATCTCTCGGCTTCCGCCACGATCATTCGAAAATCTTCATCCACGTTAGCTATCTCTATTTTGTGCAATTTGAACACAAATCGCTTGCTTTACAATTCCATTCTCAGGTTTTAGACTGTACGATAATTTTTGTTGTCCCCTCCCCCAAAATCGATGTAAAATGGTTAAATTGTTGTTAAATGTGGCATTACACTCTACATACGCAATAGTGGCAAATAAATTAATTTTTGTTGCTTCAAAATCAATGTAAAATGATAAACTTGTTGTTACATGTGGCATTACACTCTACATAGGCAGCGGTGGCAAATTAAATAATTTTTGATGCTTCAAAATCAATGTAAAATGGTTAAATTCTTGTTACATAAGTCAATATGCTCTACATACGCAATGCTGGCAATTAAAATAATTTTTGTTGCTTTAAAATTAATGTATATTGGTTGAATTGTTCTTATATGTGTCATTACACTCTACATATGGAATGGTGGAAAATCAATTAATTTTTGTTGCTTCAAAATCAATGTAAAATGGTTAAATTGTTGTTACGTTTGTCAATACGCTCTACATACGCAATGCTGGCAATTAAAATAATTTTTGTTGCTCTAAAATCAATGTAAAATGGTTAACTTGTTGTTACATGTAACATTACACTCTACATAGGCAGTGGTGGCAAATCAAATAATTTTTGTTGCTTCAAAATCAATGTAAAATGGTTAAATTGTTGTTACGTTAGTCAATACGCTCTACATACGCAATGCTGGCAATTAAAATAATTTTTGTTGCTTTAAAATTAATGTATATTGGTTGAATTGTTCTTACATCTGTCATTGCACCATTCATACGCAATGGTGGTCTCTATTTTTCCCTCTCTCTTTCTCTCTCTGTTCTTGATTCTTCTCCGTTTTCCAGAGGGTGGCCTACAGCACGTCGAACTCGCACAAAAGAATGAGTCATAAAAAAATCATTTTCTTTTTAGCGGGACAGCGCTATTCTAGTTTTTACGACGACCGACGCGATATTCCCGAGATACGAGCGGACGATACACCGAAATAGCAAATATCCAGTTGTCCGAGCGTTCCACATCACCGAGGAGAATATTAGATTTCGCGTTTTCTCATCGAATTTTAAAAACATCTAGCCACGAGCTCGTCAAAAATCCCCACTTTTCGCCCAATAATAATAAATAGACTGCAGATTTTATGCATTTACGATAAAAATGGGTACGACAAATTTCTGACAGTAAAAAAATTTGAAGAATTTAAGTACACTGTTATACTATTTTCAACCTATTGAACATATCCAACATGAAATTAAATATTTATTTCATCCCAGCTCGTTGCAATTCAGGTAGGAAGTTCTTATTTTGCATAAAGATCCGCAGTCTGATAATAAACATGATCCTTTTCATTCTCTCTTAAAAAACAAAGTTTAGCAATTTATGAAACACAAGGGCATTTAGTGAGAATTCCTTTAAATTATACTACAGTAATTCTTAGTGGTGCCTTATACAACTCGTCAAAATCCCCCACTTTTCGCCCAATAATAATAAACGATCTTTTTCTTCTCTCTTAAAATTCCTTTATGATAATATAATAAATTCCTTATAATTCTCTGAGAATTCCTTTAAATTAAACTATAGTAATTTTTAGTGGCGCCTTAGAGAACTCGTCAGAATCCCCCACTTTTCGCCTAATAATAATAAACACAATCTTTTTCTTCTCTCTTAAAAAACAAAGTTTAGCAATTTATGAAACACAAGGACATTTAGTGAGAATTTCTTTAAATTATACTATAGTAATTTTTAGTGGAGCCTTAGAAAACTCGTCAAAAACCACCACTTTTCGTTCAATAATAATAAACACGATCTTTTTCTTCTCTCTTAAAAAACAAAATTTAGCAATTTATGAAACACAAGGGCATTTAGTGAGAATTTCTTTAAATTATACTATAGTAATTTTTAGTGGTGCCTTAGAGAATTCGTCAAAATCCCCCACTTTTGGCCCAATAATAATAAACACGATCTTTTTAATTCTCACTTAAAAAACAAAGTTTAGCAATTCATGAAACACAAGGACATTTAGTGAGAATTTCTTTAAATTATACTATAGTAATTTTTAGTGGAGCCTTAGAAAACTCGTCAAAAACCACCACTTTTCGTTTAATAATAATAAACACGATCTTTTTCTTCTCTCTTAAAAAACAAAATTTAGCAATTTATGAAACACAAGGACATTTAGTGAGAATTTCTTTAAATTATACTATAGTAATTTTTAGTGGAGCCTTAGAAAACTCGTCAAAAACCACCACTTTTCGTTTAATAATAATAAACACGATCTTTTTCTTCTCTCTTAAAAAACAAAATTTAGCAATTTATGAAACACAAGGGCATTTAGTGAGAATTCCTTTAAATTATACTATAGTAATTTTTAGTGGAGCCTTAGAAAACTCGTCAAAAACCACCACTTTTCGTTTAATAATAATAAACACGATCTTTTTCTTCTCTCTTAAAAAACAAAATTTAGCAATTTATGAAACACAAGGGCATTTAGTGAGAATTCCTTTAAATTAAACTATAGTAATTTTTAGTGGCGCCTTAGAGAATTCGTCAAAATCCCCCACTTTTGGCCCAATAATAATAAACACAATCTTTTTCTTCTCTCTTAAAAAACAAAGTTTAGCAATTTATGAAACACAAGGACATTTAGTGAGAATTTCTTTAAATTATACTATAGTAATTTTTAGTGGTGCCTTAGAGAATTCGTCAAAATCCCCCAATTTTGGCCCAATAATAATAAACACGATCTTTTTAATACTCACTTAAAAAACAAAGTTTAGCAATTCATGAAACACAAGGACATTTAGTGATAATTCCTTTAAATTACAATATAGTAATATTTGTGACAACTGAAAAAATTGAAAGCCTTTTCAAATAGCCCGATGAGAAATTCCACGTTGCTTCCGAAGAAGTAGGTTCGAAAATCTTAAAAAGATAATGTTTTGAATGCATCATGCCACGAATTCGTTGAAAGCGCCCGTAATGGTTAATATGGTTAATAGCAGCCGCGAAAGGACAAGGCAGAGGTCGGTGGTTCGTTAGGTTTCGCCGTTGGATGATAATAGTCGGGGGCAGAAAGTTGATTAGGCGAGAAGCGTAAGTATCGCTGGTAGCGGACGGAGAGCCGACGACGCACTCTATCATGCGCCGATTAGATGGATTACGAGTGTCTCATGTTGTATTATGTAAAACACGGCCGATTGTTGGGTCTACCCTATTATCACTCAACGGACGTGCTAGCCGAGTGAAAGGATCTGTCGGTAAAGCAGATGTCTGGCCTCTCCGGCTCGTAATTTTTCAAACGCTTTCAGGTTATTCTCGCGGGGACGTTGATTGATGACAGAAACGCAGCCGCATAAAAGATTCTTCTGCCCTCTTCTCCCCCTTCTGTCCCTCTCCGACGTTCCAATAATGAAAAGGAATGTTTAAAGACTCTCTCTGAACGGCCATAAATTGCTGATGTTTTATCGTCGTAAACACCGCAAAACGGAACCGAGGATCGGCACGGGTTAAAGATCGCGTCGTAACTTTTCGGTAGCCGTTTTGGCGACTCCATCGTTCGTCATCTCCGACAATCGAACGTATTAATATACATGAATAAAAATGATCATGGAGGAAAATAAATTTTCACTTGGCTCCTGCAGTCTAGTGATAAGTAAAATCATTTTTATAAAAGGCAAGATGTATTTGTCCCTTTCAATGCTCTGCGGGTTAATATTGTAAAATAGATTTTTTCACTAATGTTGTACTCGAGATAATTTAACACTAAACCTACCATCAAAATGTCTGGGTTAGGATTTTTAATCAGAGTCTCAAAATGTCAGTTACTTTCAAGGCTCGGTAAGTTTATCGTCACTTTTTATTCAATTTTCTACTTCATTCGACTTTCCCGAAATTTAATTAATTGTTCACTGACCAAAGAATCAAAAGGGCACACACGTTTCATATATTTTATAATTTTTTAATATTTTTATTTCATCATTTATTATATTTCATCATTTTTTAAGAGTGTGTATGCCAAGGTTGCATAGCGTTTTTCTAAATGCATTGAGAAATTTCTTTAGCATTGTTACCTTTTTTTATACATGATTACACGAGAATAAAAATTGAAAAAACATTTATTCACCCACTCGAAGCTCTACGAAATAAAAAATCGAAGTGTTTCCGTGAAAGCTTTCAATTCACCGGCGAATGTTCAATACCGGTAAGTTTATTGTTAATGTTGATACACATTTTTCTGCTGGACGCAGCAGAGTTTTTAGCGAACAGGTAGCCCGTCAGGTAATTCCGCGAAGAATTTCCAGCCCCGTCAAACGATAATCCGCTCGCTTATCCGACCCGCTATTTATTTCGTGCAGCGTGTGTTACTTTCACCTGGAGCGATTGCGGGCTCGCTGGAGGAGATGCAAGCAGAGCTCGAGGAAGTGTACAAGGGATCACGTACTTTCTTCGAAACGTAGAAATTCTGTCGGCGATCCCGCGGCTCGTTACCGGGCGTGCGTTTTCCTCGGACCGCGCCGGAGATAATTCCGTAGAAATACACGAGTTTGTTAAGTCCCGTACTAGGTACGTTTCTGCCCCGCGACCACGGGGCTGACAATTGATTAACGATCGAAGTATGCAGCTGAACGGTACTCGACTCGCCTTCGAACAAAATGTGAACAAGAACGAATGAGATTACACGTCCCATAAATTACACGCGGGTACAAAGGGACGTTTTTGCCGGGGACTTTCTGTCCCGGGAATCATTTTTACCGGGGAGCCACCATTATCGTTTCGCGGCATTCGACTAGTATGCTCTGGTAAATATCAATTCCGATCGTGACTGTCCACAAGAACATCGAAAGATTGTCGTTGTGGCTGTAGCAAAAATTAAACAGCTCACTTGGGAGTCATTTAACATCTTTACTACAGGCTGTCCCAAAAATGTACTTTTTTCAAACGGGTGATTCCTGAGGACATTTGGAGTAACTTTTTTCTTTGTGAAAATGTTCTCCGTGGCTTTGTTACGGAGTTATTAATGAAAAACGTGGACCAATCAGAGCGCGGCTACAGCGGAAGGGTCAGCGCAACGCCACGCCCAGTGGGACCTTTAGCCGCGCCCCGATTGATCCGTGTTTTCGCTAATAACTCCTTAACGAAGCCACAGAGAATATTTTCGCAAAGGAATAAATTACTCGAACTGACCTCGGGAATCTTCTCTCTCAACGTACACCCTGTTATATAAAATTGAGCGTACTTTCTCGAACAAATTGCTCGTTAAATACTGATAAAAAAATTGTTTTGAATTACAGTGTACGGTAATGCTTAGTCGTGCCTCAGAGGGGATAGTCGAATGCAAAGGGTTAATCAGATTGTAGTTTTTGAACTGTGAAGAAGCTTGAACTGTTAATCCGCGATTTTTGCCGGCCTCTTGCTCACCCGACAGTCTAATAGACTCCGTTGAGCAATTACTAGAGCCATCACTTCCTCGTAACTATGTTGAGGCGCTCGTATTAGGACGCTAATTGCGTTCGGGGAGCGAGTTTCGCCGGCGAAATCCGCGAATGAAAATCCCTGTCAGTCTGCAGGTCGATTGCGCGTTGGCATTGTGGCCTCTCCGACCATTCTGATCGCGAAATAAGGTTAAAGAAGAAGCGAAACAGTGGCTCCGACGGTTGACAGCAACGATAAAATCTCACGGGAGAGGAAGGAGGCAGCGGTGCGGTCAGGGAATTTATTACTCTCGGTTGATCGACTAAACAGACGTCATTCCGTTTCTCCAAATGTATTAGCTGATCCACAGATCTTTCCAAATTTTTCACGACAACATCAAGCATTAATTACTTGCATTCAAATTTTTTCGTTTCCTCTTTTAACAATGCCTCTGAATTAGGAAACTCAATTTAATCCTTCGCTGTTGAATCAAAGTTTTATTGGTCGTAAAATATTTTATTCATTTATTGTAGAAATATTTTCTGTGACTTGATCTTTTCAAGTCTGAAAAGGATATATAAAACATGTTCTAAAAATATATAATACGAGTTACTACAGGAAACTAAATTACAACAAACTGGAGTAAAGGAGGAATTTATTTTAGGATAGTATTTCAAAATTCTTCTAATGTTCTTACTGTTTCAAATTACACCTACTCATTTTGTTATAAATATGTAAAGTCTTACGTTAAAGTAAAAATTCCGCTAACAAATGCACAAATTCAAAGTTGCACGGGCTTACAAAGGATTAAATAGAAAATATCGTTCAAGCACATATTTCAAACTGCCTTCTACAAAAACAGGGAGGTGAAACAAAAATTTTTGTACAAAAATCTCACTCGTACGAAACGTACGCTTATACATAAAATATACAATGTAAAATAGAGTAATGGGACTTGTGGGAGGGATCGATGATGCCAATGAATTCCGATTATTTTTCTAGAAAATAGAGCATCGCATCGCCGAGGCAATATAAGTTGTCGAACATTGTTCCGTCGTTACACGAACGTGTAGAAACTTCAATAATACTCGAACAGCCGAAGTACACAGCGCGTTAACTCTCCATGGAAATCACGAGGAAAATACATACATAGAGAGCGGAGGGCCTCGTGTGTGTACGTAGCCACGTGGAATGGGTGGTACACACGCGTCGAAAAGTATGCAGGCGTCCATTACCCAACGCGTACGTGATTTCCGTGGGCTCTGCGCGGAGCGTGTTCATAAAACTCTGATTTGCCGTTTAATATTTTCAAACGAGCCTCGTCAACCTCTTTTGCTCGCTGTTTAATTCTCCATCTCGAATTTCATGCGGACCTGTTTTTTATTTCATTCCAACACCTAATATAATCCACTTATACTAGAGCAACCGTCGTTTGGACAGTAGCGACCTCTGCGAAATACTCGCGACGTCCCCAGGTCGTTTGGGTATGTACATTAATTAAAGAATTGCTTTTTTCACTGAAACTATCGAATACAGAATCATCTTATATCACCATCTTATATTTGTTACTTTATAAAAATAACAGAGCTGCAATGATTACGATTTTGCGTGATTTTTATATCACGTGCACTCAAACTAATGCAGTCGATCCAAAAATAAAAATGTCCTGGATGGAAGAAATGCTAAATACTAGTGTTCAAATATTTAGACGTGAAAATTAGCTTGCATTACAATTATTGAGATTTTTCGCGATTCGTACAAGCACGCATCCGAATAAATAAACTTAATCAAAGAATAAAGGTACTCTCGATCGAAAACGTTCCACCGTTCAAATATTCAGAGTGCACCGTGTACACACGCCATTAAAAGTTTAGACCCAATCGTCGATTCTCGGATAGACCGTAAATATTCAAACGAGTTTCAAACTTTCGCAGCCGACTACAAGACAAAGTATGCTCAAGTGCACACCGTCATGCACAAAAAAAGAGTGCGACCATAATTCTCCATAAATTGAATGTATTCCTGACCATTTCACATTCTTATTTCATTTTCAAATTCTTTACGGTATCGTTGTCTTATTATTTACACTTTACTTACTACTTCTTAACGGATTCGATAATTGTTCCTAACAAAATCAATCGTGTTATCGGTGCCAAGAAAATCCTCGATATGACAACTGAAACAGTGTGATAAATTTGCTGACGTTTCGAAGAATTTTTCAGTTAGCGAAGCTCTCGTAGATTGCATCGTTTAATTGATTCGATTGACCGGCGGTATGGCGTAGCTTTATAAATCGCATGTAGCTCGCAAAACTCTTTCTTCTGTTGAATGGAACGGAACGAGGGTAGCCAGATTCGGGAAACGTTGAATATTTGACAGGAATAACGCTCGGCCCAGGAACGTGTCCTTCGGTTATCTCGAAAATTCAATTAAATCAACCGCCACGTTCGGTTCCGGTGAATATTTCATTTGTATTTAACGAAATGTTCGGCCGGATGTGAGCGCGGCGAACCAGGCTGGAATCTTGCTCGATTAAATGTTCTAATGAATAAAATCATCATAAACGCGTGCACCGAGTGCATTAATACAGCGCGAATTGTGCGAAGAAACGGCACCGATCCTAATCGGACAGCACAATTAGTCGATTCTCGATCGGTCCGCCATTTCTGCGTTCTTCTTGACTCGAGAAATTTTCATCGTTCACTCTTTTGTTATACTGACATGAATTTTTATTATTATTAAACGATCAGTATTACTAATATCTCATTTAATTAATTTCGGCATCAGTAAATTGATATTCAGTGGCATTTATTTTATAACCAGGCTGCGGATCAATATGCAAAGTAACAAATTACCTTCTTGAATAACTTAGAAATGTTTTAAATTATTTAAATCTGTGAACATCTCCAAATTACACAGTTGACACTTATTTTTAATAAATTTCAATGGTTGTTCGTAACATTTCCTTCTTCTTTACTGTAACAGTAACGTAAAATTGTAGATTATTTTTAGATTGTCATAATATCGGATTGAAGCTTGAAGCTAGGGCCGCGCAGTGAAAGGGTTCGAGAACTTTCGACGGTGGCTGTACAGCTTCGATTCACTCTTTTATCGTTGCACTTCTTTCCGAGAGCATCTCCTCGTGCAGTGCTGGCAACCGCTTCAGAGTTCGTTTTATTGCGAGGCGCGCTCGACAGTAATTGTTATTGAAATTTCGTCGATCAAAGGCGTTAATCAAACACACGGCGTTATTATTAATTAATTGCGTTCCCGGTGCATCTCCCGCATCGACGGATCCATTCCGCGCGCATCTTGTTTGCTAATGGCGGTGACCAGGCATAAATTACCTGCCCATTATGATCTGCTAATCAGATCAATTTTAATTACGCGAGAAACACACCGAGGCCCCCGTGTTCGACGAATATCGTTACGGGGTGCATGACCCGAAATGATCCGACGACGATGTCTCTCGTAAACAGCTGCTGTAATTATCATTTTTCAATTGTCTACAAGCTGCGCGCGCTGCGGAGAACATTTTGATTGGAACTCGAAAATATAGTCATGGGCAATATTTTAATCAGTGTTCAAGCAACAAACGAATTATTTTCTCCTGGCAGAATTATATTGTGCAAATCTCTAATTATTTTTTCTATTATTTCCGGAAAAATCCATGAAAAATCCAGGAAAACAAAGACAAACAACTTATCGAACATACTTGTTCAATTACTCTTGAACCCGTCGTGCATTTTTCAAGAGAAGCGAAGCTGTGCGAAAAGAAGGCTCGTTAAAAATTCGCATTGTTACCGACCGAGGCGAATCGGCTGCATATAAATCGCGATTGCTTGCAGGTGAGGGTAGCGAGAAACTTTCCGGAGTCTTAAATTTCCCCGTTGTTGCAGCTTTCTCTCCTGTGGACCAGTTTCGAGTGGCTAGGGTATGCATTCAATGGAGGAGTCCATCCTTTTCGTGTATTTCGGATCGGTACGGTTTCGCAGCGACTGGCGAGAGAGCATTCGCAGGGTATTCTGGGATCTAATGCTCCGCAGGGGGTAGGTCGCTTCAGTATGCATGCTGAGTAGGGGCTAGTCCCGGGGGTGGTTTGCTATAGTTGTTGGGAACCGATTTCGGAGGAGTTTCGCATCCTTAAAAGTGGAATTTGCAAACTCGCTTTGACTCGATCGTTGGGGCTGTAATCTTTCTGTTAGACTGATTCTTGCTCGCCTAACTGACCGACAATGCTGGAGGCCTATCTAGAGAGTAACCAGAGTGTACGACAGAGCAAGAGAGACGGTCAGAGAAGGGTGCGAATGCCCTCAGCCGGAAATTCGGTAATCGATAGCAGCTACGTGCTCGATTCGGTCGCACGGTTTCGAACTATCTGGTCGGAGCTAATTAATGAGATTAATGTCCAGTTAAGTTGACTCGCGTTTCCCAGAACAGTCTCCCTTTTCCACGGGATTTTTTCGGCTCTCCGAGCTACTCCGGACCAAATCCTCGGCGTGATTGCGCGCTCAAGTGCTAATTAGAGGTTACATAAACGGGCTGCGAACACGTTTATTCTCGTCCCCTGATCAATAGCCATTTGCATTAACATAACGACGTGACGAGGAGACGGCCCCGACAAGCCTCGCTAGAGATAGTTTATGATTTATGGGTCGCCATAGAACGCCGCAGCTACAGATCTTTGAGCACGAACCGATATCGGGCACTGCGACGTCATCCTGTGAAAAATTACGATCGTCTGTCTCTCTTCCTCCTCTTCTGTCATTCTGTCTGATTATGTCTCTCTCCTTGAGGCGCGCCGAATTTTAATCGAGCAAACTTGTAGTATTCGTAATTTTTGTTAGACGAAAATAGTCATTTTGAAATGTTCTTTTCGTTGCAGGAAGCGCGTCAGTTGCTACAGAAAATAAATCTTTTCACCATGAAAAAGGTACGAATAATGAATAAATGTAATTTATAATACTTCCATCCATAATTTTTATCGAATACAGGATATTTTATAACGTTCTATAGAAGACTAATAATAAGTAGTAATAATGACGTATCTTGGCGGCAACAAATTCGATAAAGAAGAGAGAACCGGGTTCGTTCGACGTCAACGCGACACGGTCGAGTGTTCCTCGTTCGCGGATAATTATCTGGTGTGCACAGTAAATTATGCCGCTGAAAAGAGATGAAAAGAGCAAGCATAAAAACGTCGCTTTCAATCCCGGAAAAATTTTAATTTAATCGTATAAACGAGATCACGAACGCGCGGAAAAACGGTTCTCGGTTTTGCTTTTTTCTCTGTCCCGTGCCCGTGAAATATACCCGGGACAAATTATCCTCTTGCCGCGTTTTGATTACCTACTCCGCACAGTTTCTATCACTGGAAACGTTCGTGTTCGGTGAAATTGTTAGAACGTTAATATTCAGAACGCATCTAGATGACGGCGAAGATATATGTATTGTCAACAAAATTCTTCAACCCCTGAGTTGGCACAATTTGCACTCTTTCATATCTAAACTGTGTGAATCAACCGCTTCTCATCGTGAACTTTCTGGAAAAAGCAAACGTTAAACTTTTAGATAAAATGTTCTCTGGCGTACTTTTCAGAAAAAGCAATCATATTCATTTTCAAGAACACTCTTCAAACCCACATTGATGGGGGATGATAAAAATTGCCAAAGAGAATTTCTCAACCCTTCCATGAATGGATATAAAACGTTCTCCGGCGTACTTTTCTGGAAAAGCAAACACATTCATTTTTAAGAACACTCTTTACCATCTAAATTGATGAGGATTATGGTAAAAAATTGCCAATAAAATGTCCACACCCTCCCCTGTGAACAAGTACAAAATTTCCCCTACCGTATATTTTTCGGAATAATCGAACGTACCGATTTTAATATGAATATTTTCATCGCGTACGAGGAGTTCCATCGTTGTATTTGAATTTAACATCGACGAGGATATTTTTGGAATAATGTACGAATAATTTCAGCGACAGTCAGTATCAAATAAGCTCGTACAGGATTCGGGAGTCTGTTCCATTGCCTCGGCTGGCATTATCGCGCGAAACCAAGTCCCGAATTAGTTTTAATATCGTGCGGGGGTGGAAGCTCTTGGGGAAGCGTCGCATCGATCGGTGTCGGGTCTTGGCGAGCTTTTATCGTGGAGTGTACAGTGTTGGTAGGTTCGCAACTTGTCGGCGGGGCTGTACTTTGAAATAGAAATGATTAAAGTTTTAATAACTGGCACGCAAGCTTTGCTCGCGAGCAACATTGTCTTTGATTACGACAGTAAAATAATCATGGCTCTCTCCGGGGGTTGTTGCTCGCTTTCTCTCTCTCCCTCTCTATTTCTCTCTTTCGCACACGTTGAAAAAACAATGACGTTACTTTACAGCCGGCGGGACGGCGGGACGGCGGAGTCGCTGTATTTTTACGGTTATCGCCGGTTATTGTTGCCGTCATTATTCCCTATCGGCGGAACGGTATTTAATGGAGTTATCGATTATTCAGACGTTAAAATTCAGCCGTCTCGTTCGTTCTCGAAATAAAACGAAATCGCAGACGACCTTCCTCCCTCCAATGGAAACATCGATGAAACCCGGGTTTTCGAATAATTAATTATTCCCAGGATTTTCCTTTTCGCTGTTTGTATTTCAAACGATCCGCCGGAAACGCCGTAGAATGGGATTACGCTTTTCACTATTTCCCCGGTGTTATTGTTATTATTATTGCCGTAACCGGAGAAATAATCGTGCTGTTGGATGTTTCAGGGTTTAAGCTCGATAAAATGTTATTGAGAGAAAAGGGGTGAGTGGGAGAAAGGGGAATAAAATACGGTTTTCTTGTATCTCAATTACGGCACGAACGGGTTCGTTTCTTTTCCGTTTCCCTTCCTTCCTCCTTCACCTTTCCCTTCCTCTTCTTCGTCTGTGTATTCTCCGTTTTTTCTTTTCTGTAAATCCCTCGCGGATATCGCGCTTTATGTATGGCTCTTATCGCTGAGCGTACCTTCTTTATCGTTAATAGGAGCCGCGTTTTAATGCTTAATAATACCGTGGCAGGATTATTCTTAGAACCTCGAAAACGTGTACCGTTCGTGACCACGGGAACGAACTCGGAACAGCAACAAAATGCTAGCTTCCCTGTCGACAGGCGGAACACTCTCGCACAGCCAAATAATACCGACACGACGGGAAAGTATTTCGCGAAATTGGTTAAGGTTATCGCCGCCCTGAAATGTTGCATAATACACAACCAAGAGCTCGGAACTTTTCGACCCGTAATATCCTCCCGAAAGAAATCGCCGGGAAGAGAACGAAAGTTGAAAATACTGCTGCGTCGAGTGGTGCTTGATTGCAATTAAAACTTATAATTATTATTTATTTTTTGAGGCAACTATACGAGACGGGAGGGGAAATCTTTCAGCTTAAAAACTCTGTAGCAAGGAATGGTTAAAGACATTGCCGGAGTTTTGCAAGCTTCGCTTAATTATTTATTCTCATGGTTGCCTCTTCTTCAAACTCGTCACATAATATCCGAAATGTTTCCATGAATGTTTCGTGATTTGTTTATTTGATCTCGAAAATTGTCCAATGTAAAAATGAGTGAAATTCTGAAGCACAGTACAGTCTTGAATATACAATATAAACTGCACAAAATAGCGGAGGCGAAATCGTGCCCGCGCCATCGCTAATTTTTGCAGCAACATTTTAGAGGGCCACGGTTTTTCCTCGCGAAATTCTTTTCGCACACGCGACGGCTTTCAGCTGCGATTTGTTTGCTCGATCAAGTGGTTCTTGCCAAGGGTGGATGCGCGTAAGTAAGCATTACTTGCCGACTAACACGAGATGGGTTCTCGCGATTCGTTTCGTTGCAAAACACGCCGCCATAAAATGTGTCGTTGACTCGTTCGATATTCTCAGCGTAATGACTGCGCTCGAGCCACCTCCACATTTCTTTTACGCTTTTCTTTGTTAAGAAAAAACAGAAAACAAGTTAGTTATAACATAGTTAGTTATCAAGATACTTAATTTTTTACCTAATACCCCTCAAATATCACGTAATGAGATGTCCGTATGGATTTCGCAGAGAAACATGAAAAAAATGGTTGATTCAGAGCAATGTAACCGGTGTCCATTATTCTTTTGTTACGGGGGCCAAAACTGAATTAATTCCCCCGTCCCCGGGTCGCGAAACTTCCTCGATAAAAGTGCATTCGATAAATATGGATGCGCGGCTCGGCCGGGTCGAATGATAAATTCAAATTCCGGCGGCCGGCGTTAAATCATTTTTCAGCGACCGGTGCGCCGGCGGGCCCTATTTGGACTCAATTAGCTCGAACAATTATTATCGTTTCATTTGCGGACGCCGGCGAAAAATACGAATTTTCGTTCGCCCCCGCCCGCCTTGAATTTATTAAAAGTCATTATTAACTCCGCCCCGTTGACCGCCCCGTCCCGCCCACCGAACCCCACTCTCGTACCCGGAGCTCGTTCAACTCGCGTCTCGCACGGTAAAAACATTGCAGAACGCGCGCATTATTCCCGACGACTATTAAAATTCGCTGCTCGGTTAGAAATTATTCGAATTTAATAAAATATAATTGCGGTGTCCACCTTTCTCTCCCCTTCCCCTCTGTTCTTGCTCGTGGGAGGAGACCGTGGGCGTGGCTTCGCGGACACTTTGCGTGTGTGCGCGTCACGGTTCGTTTTTAATTATAAAATATTATCCGTTTCGTAAATGCAATTTCATAAATGCACCGGCGTCTCTCTCTCTCTCTCTCTCTCCCTCCTCGGATCGATAACTCGAGTTCTCCTCCGACCCCTTCCGTGTTTCCTTCCGCCCTCCTGCGCTTTTGTAATTATCTCCGAGTTCGATATATTTCCGCGGGACTCATTGAAATTTCATTTAAATAATCGCGAATCCTATTCAAAGCTTATTCAAATTCAACCGGACGAAATGGGCTCCTTAATTCACAGCGGGAAAAGTTCAACGGCGACGCCATCTGCGCCCTCGGAACGTTAGAAAGTAATTTAACATATTTTTCGCGGGGTTTGAAAGATCAGCGAAATTGCTCCCTGTAAACCGGGACTGGCATAAGGAATCGCGAGGGACTTGCTCGTTTATTGAAAATTAGTCCACATTATTAGTATGCGGATTTTATGCATTTATAATAAAAAATGAGTCGATGAAATAGAAAACACTGAGAACATTTAAAGAATTTAATACTTAACGTAGACAATTTTTATTCTGTAATAATCATGAAAACATCCAGAAATCATTTTGCATAAATCGATCGCGCACAAACGACTGGCTGGCTCCATTATTTATCGCATAATGAAGACGATCGTACGCAAAAATGGCGAGCACAGTGATGCGAGTTTTTGTTTCCAGCGGAATGAATAATTGGAGCGCGTCGCGAGAATATCGAACGGGTATGTATAGAGCCTGTGCTTCATACAGCGAATTAATATATCCACCACTTCGTTAATTACTCTCGAATCTAATAATCCCCGCCCTTTCCCCGTCACTGTCTGAATTTCATCGATCTCTCGCGTATTCAATCTCTGCAAAAATAATTTGACGGTTCGCTATAATAGATAGATATAGTACATGCATACACGAGTACATCGACGAGCGAAACATTACCGATCGATGTAATTAACGGATACAGCCGTTGATCCGGCGGTTCGTTGTTTTTCATTATTTTTAATCAGCCCGTGATAGATCCTTACCCGGTACGAAATTCATATCCATCGAACAACAAACAGACTGACAGTTCATCGGCTCACGTAGTTAAAAATCTGTCATGAAATCCCCTGTAGGACAGGCTTTTTTCAGTATTCGAATCTCGATTGACGTGGATGACGTTCGAAATTAATAAAAAAATATCGTCGACCGAAAATTGTGGTGCGCGCGACGCGCCAATATTTTTTCCAGTTCCTCTGTACATATTACCATTATTATGTGTTGATAGAACTTGTGAAAATAAATATGAAAACGAAAAATGAATGATCAGGTAAATGGAAAGTTAATTTGGCAGATTGAAAAAGAAAGTGTTGGCGAGAAGAAAGTATTTTTTATTGTCTTACCATACATTATTATTTTGTTTATCGAACTGTAATAAATTTTTTGTTAGCACTGTACATTGTTGTTATTGTTTCCACATTGCGTCAAATTTTAGAATTGTTATCGAGGCAATATGGGCAGAAAATACGAAACAAGAAAGTAGTTGATAGCAACAAAAGACAGAGAAACTAGAATATCCATTGTACAAGAGGCGAGGCACAGCTATTAACCCACTCCGACTATAATTACGGTAATTAAATCACAGGAGAATAGGAACCATGGAATTGAAAGGAATTAAATAGGTCCATATGACGCTGTTAACGACACGGTTCCCAAGACTCTGTTACATGAATATCATTTACTTCAGAGCAGAATAAAATTAAACAAAAGATTCGTTTGGAAGCGAAAAAGTCTTATCAGAAAATATATAACACATATAGCATTAGCATATTCAAAATAAAACTGGGTTTGAACCACAGTTGTGCAATAACTCAATATGCAACGAATTTTAAACATTTTTATCAAACTGAAAATAACGGAAATTCGTGTTGTAACCGATATGCAAAGGAGGAGATTAGAGTAACATTTGAAATGTTATCAAAACGTTTGGTTTGTTCTATTCGTTCGAATTTCCGGAGCGCGCGCGTGGCTAACAAAAGCCGCAGCGCATTAAATTACAAAGTAACAGTTTGATAGTATATC
Organism: Lasioglossum pauxillum; assembly: GCA_933228785.1. Classification (NCBI taxonomy): domain Eukaryota; kingdom Metazoa; phylum Arthropoda; class Insecta; order Hymenoptera; family Halictidae; genus Lasioglossum; species Lasioglossum pauxillum. The sequence goes on along the minus strand of OW121706.1, from coordinate 14,234,787 downwards.
TAAAAGCTGCGCTCGACGGTCGAATAATTAATTCCATCGAGCAGAGTTTGGCCGCGTGTTTGCCGATACAAATGCAGCAATATTATTTCGCCGAGGGAACGAAACGAAATTCGAGTGTGTTGGCCCCGATGAAAAATCTACCATACAGCCGAATTTTTTATCAATTCCGCCGGAAATAAATTTGACCGGCGTTCAAAGTGAATTAAAGGGGACAATGCATCAACCTCATGTTCCATTAACGTCGTGACACGCGTCCGGAGCTGATGCATTTAATTCGCAGGAGCATGCTCGATGGCGAATCAAACGAACGACCGGAAGAAATCGGTTTCGATTGCGATCGATTCGAGGAGAAACGAACTTGTAACGAGCGTAATAGGATTAAGGTTATGTTCCGTGCGATTCTGTTTTCGAGGGCATTTGGAGACCACCGAATTCGTAATTCGTCCAAATACAGGGGACTAGAGTCGACCGACTAAGATTTGTGTCCCCACTCTACCTTCCCCTTCTACGACGCTACTCCCCACGCTTCCGACCCGGTCAAGTGACGTTCTTCACAGTGGCAGAGAGAGGGTAATTTTATTCTTCCTTGTTGGCACTGACTATAGCCAAAGAAATACTAACCAAGGATCAATCGCAGCAGAATAAAAGTTGTCTGCATTAATTGCAAGTATACATCTTTCTCTTTCCTCAACAATTTCATATATTTTTAAATTTCCTCGGGACTTCGACTGTTCTAAATTGTAAATTATTAATTGCTGGTATAAATATACGGATTACGGAAGCGTCGAGTGGAGTCGATCGTCGAGCGTTTTTGGTCGCAACCGCGCGGCGATCGTTCAATTAACGGCCACGGTTTTTGCGAAGTTGCGATCAGGTTTATCGTGATTCGTCTTTGGCGAGAGATGACGCCGATTCCGTCACCGATCATCGACTCCGCTCCTGTCGGAGCTCACTTTCACTTCTCGGCGTTACACCACGCATTCTCGTTCTGTTGAAAATTTACATTCGTTAACGTCACTCCGAGCCGTGCCTTAACCGGGAAACACATGTCGCCGGCTAATTTGTGCGGACCGATGGGAAATTGGACGACAATTAGCCGGGGGACGATATAAATTTTCATTTCTTCGACATCGACCTGTCCTCGATCCGTGTAATCATTATTAAAGACGAGTAGCTGCAATGCGGCTTATTACGGGAATTAGTAGTTCGACTAATTTGCTGCTCCTTACTTTTTAGCAGTTACTGGGAAACCAGTCTGTAACCTCTTACGTACTGACTTACATACTGGTTGGCTGACTGACTGACTGACTTACTTACTGACTTATTTACTTGTTCAGCTCAATTTTTAAATTTTGTGACAGAAATTTAAGTCTACGTGCAGTTTTCTTTAAGAAAATTTGTTATAATTTCGTCCTCGTTTGAAATTAACAAACGTTGCAGTTTTTCAAATAGCAAACGGTAATTACACTAAACCTACCGAGCCTTAATTGTAACTGGTACATGTTCCCTCATAAAAATGACAAGATTGATTTTATTTATACTTTGAGCGGCTCCTATTTTAATACGTGCTCTACTAAAGATATTTATACAATCAATGCTTATAAAATCATGTTTTATCTCAATAATTGTTAAATATTAATTTTGGAACCAGCCATCTGCACTCACTTCATTCATTCAACATTTCCCAGCAATTTTCATTCTGTTCGATATGCAAGCCATTAAAACACAGCTTCAGTGATTATCCAAACACCAACGGTGAATAAATGAGTTTCAGGAACACGAAAGGAACCCAAAACCCGCCATTTGCTAATTTCAACGGGATTTCACCGCGATGTCATTTTCGGATCGCGATGGCAAAATTGAATTTCGCGATCGTACTAAACGTTAATTGGAAGTTGAAAATAGTTTGGACAGATCCTTCGAATCGATTTTCGGTATTGGTGTCGTCAAAGACAAGATGACGTCGACACCATATGTATCCATATTAATTAAATGTTGTAGGGCCCGCCGGTTAGGTTTGTTAGCGAAACTAATTCGGTTCTTTCTGCTCGTAGAATTGAGTCCGTTTTACGGAATATATACGCAAACCCAGAGAAACAGTGAGAGTGGGAGATCTTTTGGGTCGGTATTATTTACATAAATGGAGCCGCGAGTCGTATATTGATTTTCGCAAACATTGCATGCGCTGCTTAATGGAAATTCTATTGATAGGATGTCGCATAAAAGATATACACACGCGAGGACGTTTCGACAGATGGGGACGGCCCCGCGGTTTTTCGGTCGAAAATTCAACGTCAACCGGGAATGAATGAAATATAATGCACGAACGAGATAAAAATCCATTTTTCGAAGCTAAAATATGTTCGGTGTTGCGCGAGCGAACAGTAAAAGGAAGATAGAGAGAGAGAGAGGGAGAAAAAAGATGCAAGCATGTGCACAGACATGTAAACGGGAGTCTATTCGTTGCCGGACATTTTCATATTACTTTATGTACCCCGCCGCGCCTTTTTAATATTAATTCGGCCAGAAAACTTCAACGGGGAAATATTTAATGCGCGGCCTGTAACGTAATGAACATAATTAAAATACAATGTAAAACCGGGCTCTCGTATCGAATTATGCAAACGCGACCCGGGGCGGCGCGTTTATTCAGAAACAAAACACGCCGGGCCCGTACAATGCGTTATTATTTGGAATTTACGACGGTACTCATGAGAACGATGGAAAAGGACGGAGCCGTCCCCGTTACTCCGCAGTTCTGCTATCTTATCGCGATCTACCAAGGCTTTCGGCTCAAACGAAACTCGAAAAATTCGATATACCTTCGCAAATTACTCGAGTGAAATTTTTCAAAAATATTTCATTCCAGATAATCGCGGATTTTTTTATGACAAAATTAATTAGATGCAATTTGAAACACACACAGATTAGAAGAATGTAAACACGTTAATAGTTTTATGAAAATCAATTATCGATTTAGCATCGATAAGATAAATCTGTTTGTTCGTTACATTAAATTTTGATTGCAGCAATGAATTTTACGAATAAAAATTTATGAAATAATTGATTGTGTACCATTTGAAAGTTGTACTATTTAATAATAGCTATTACAAATTTCCTTCATCAATAACTGTTATGAGTAGACTGCAGATTCCATGTAATTATGGTAAAAATGGGTGGGTGCAATTTAAAATAGAATAAAAAGATTAAAAGAATTTAGAAACACAAATATACTATTTTCAACGTATTAAAATTATTAGAGGATGAAAGAATTTTTTATGTGGCCCCTCCTTCTTAAAATCAATGCACAACATTTTAATTTTGCATGAAGATCCGCAGTATAATTATTATTATACCGAATAAAAAAATCGCAAGGAAATCAGAAAGCTTGCCATAATTGTAACAACCTCGTGAAACTATTTGCCAAAATAGGAATCGCAACGAGGTAGAATGAGAGCCACTGGCTGCGAGCAGGTTGACTACTCCGCCCCCGTTCCCCGCAGCACCGCCCCCTTCCCCCACCATATTCTCGTTGATTTCGTGCTGGCGGGAAGCTCGTGTTACACGACGCGGACTATCTTCCGGCCAATCGATACGTACTTAATTAATTAACCGTTTGGTAGATCTCGCATTATTGCTAATTGTGAATCCGATGAAATATATTTGTCCCCGCTAATGAACCGCCTTAATCAGGCCGCGCTGAGTTAATCGCAGGAAACATGGTCTCTCTATCTCTCTCTCTCTCTCACTCTCTCTCTCTTTCGCGGTTTTTCCTCGGGTAAAAAGTGCTGCGCGCCTTAAAAGTTCGTCCTCGGAATAATAACGATTCATCACGGGATAATTTTAAATAATACGAGCGAATAACGTGCAGCCCGGGTAGAGGAACAGCTCGAGACACTTTCTTTATCGGGGAATGAATTCCTTTCGCCCCGACACAATTACAATTTATAATTTAACAGTGTACTCTATCGATCGCGCGACATCATCGCTCTTCGTTTTTCTTAGCTCATATCTCTCTCTCTCTCTCTCTCTCTCTCTCTCTCTCTCTCTCTCTCTCTCTCTCTCTCTGTTTTCCTCGTTCTGCGAGAGGTTTTTCGACGCGAAAACAAACGGAGGGAACGTTCACCTCGTCAAGGACACCGACACGCATCAAGCCCGATTCTTCTGCTAATTTTAATTCATACCCTCGCAATTAGTTTTATCCTGTCTCGACCCGCTAACTCGCTACCTGGAACTCTCTGGAGCGTGTGAGCAGTTTTATGGGAATTAGAAAATTCTTTTCGGGAAGATCAGATCAAATACTGGTTAGTATGTTTTATTAACTTCCCGATTTATAGGGAAGTTACTGTAATTACCCCGAAAATCGAAAATCGATTTTTTAGCAGATCTTCACGTTTCATGGTCATTGCAGTCATTTTAGACTATTTTTATCAAAATGTTTGTATGTGTGTGTGTGTGTGTGTGCGTATGTCCGTTTGTATGGTATCAAATTTTTCGTTAACGTTTTCAGAAAAAGTAACAACGCGATCAGGATGATGAATGATGCAATCGATGTGCCCCGTCGTAACTTAGAGCTGATTAGATTTTGGTCCATATTGGTCAAGTAGTTTTTTAGATTTTTAGTTTTTTTTCGAAAAGAGTTGATTCTACAATGCAATTTATAAGGGAGGACGAAAATTTTCCACCAAAGAACCAAACGCAATTACATAAAAAAATTTTTTTCTTAATTTTTTTTTAGATTTAAAAAAAATTTTTTTTTTAGATTTAAAAATTTTTTTTGACTGATGCTAATGTTACCGCTTGGAATAATCGAAAGTTATTCCAATGCAACAGTGAATTTGTCATCTCTACTCCCAAGAATACATTTTGGGAGAATATCGATGAAAGTACAAAAAAAAAAAACGATGTTGGCGAAGGAGTAACGAATCGGGAAGTTCTTTGTGTGACTCTTGGAGAGTCACACACCAAATAAAAAACATTAATAGCAGTAGGCCCTACTAGCCATGCGTATCACTAACCCTCTCGCTAGAGCAGTCCTACCCGCGAGCTCGCGAAGCGAGCGAGCAAAAACAACCCTACTCGCGAGCGAGCGAAGCGAGCGAGCAACAATAGCCCTCTAGTTTGATTTATGTTTTGCCCTTGGAAGTGTACCAGAAATCTTTGGGGACCCACGGTATCGAATTTACAAAATTTAGTTTTGAGTTAGTGTTATAGATAATACTGACTCAAAAATAAGCACTTTCCAAGTCATTTTCCAAGTTACTTTTTCTTTCGACAATTTCAATCAGTCAGCTACAATGTAATATCATATTTTTAAAAATTTAATGTAATCACAGTTTCGTGTCTCATCTATTCATTCTTGTCAGAAATGCATAAAAGTGCATTCACAACCGCGTGCAGAATCCGCAGCTTGCAAATAATCTAACTGATTAAACCCCTAGACAAATAATCAAACGGCGCGCCATAGGGGTAAAAAGTCCCATGGAAAGGGAGGGTCGTGCCCATAGAATTGAAGAGCCCCGTGGTTTACCGTGGTTGGCGTTTTTCTTTTGTTCGCGAGGAGAACCCCGGCTGTTTGTTCTCTCCGTTGGAAACCGACCATTTATGAGTCACTTTCTTAATTAACCCTTATCGTTACAAACGATACAACATATATTATGTTCTAGAAAGCCTATTCCAGTGCCTGTATGCGAGAGAGTATGCGCGCGCGTCTCTGTGTGCACATGCATGCGTGTATACTCGCACACGTGGAACGCGAGGGAACGTGCACCGCTCGCAATTACAGTAAAACCGTGCATCATATTTCTCGACAAAACTTCCGATGGTAATTTCCATGAAATTAGAATAAGCATTTTCGTGCTGGCGCTGCGAAACAACAACCGGGAGAAGAGGGAGCGCTTTCGCAAACACCGAGCGGCGGGTTATTAGGAAATAACGTCGTTGTCGCATCGAGCCACCCGGAATTATGTCGATTCCTTCGAAATATTTGATAGGCAGCCGCCAGGGGTTCTCAACCCGCTGCAAACCGCGAGTCGGAGAGTTTATGGCAGCAATTTATTCGATGCAATCTTCGATCGTGACGTATGTACGTTTCTATCAATTCTGATTACACTGTACGACGAACACTGATATCTGAAATAATTTCTGAGCGGTTGGTTATGGTAATCTCGAAATATAAAAAATCTAATTGATGAGCATCTCTCGAAATGTAATTTAATTCGTTTGAAACTGTAGATATGAGTAGACTGCAGATTTTATGCGTTTATGGACAAAACTGAGTAGGTGTAATTTAAAATAGTAAAAACTTTAGAAGAATTTAGAAATATTGTTATATTATTTTCGCAACCTGTTAAACACATTAAGAAAGAAAATAAATTTCTATTTCACTATGGTTTGTTGCAATATAGGTAGGACATTTTTATTTTACATGAAGATCTAAATAGGTCTAGTTATGAGCAATAGAAATACGTTTGTCTTTAATTCTCGTTCGCTTGTAGTCATTATTCGTAATTGAAAAAATAGTGGTCGACAAAATTATAATCCTGTTATTTTCTTCGAATTTTTATGAGGGATAAAAATCTTATAGGTCAATTGCGAGCAACAGAAATTAGATAAAAGGGTCCTTTTCCTCTTAATAATTTTAATAGGCCAACGATAACCTAATATAGTGCTTCGAAATTTTTCTAGTATCGTATTTTCACAGTTTCATGTCTCACTGATTCTGCGAAATATAACAAATATATTTAATAATGTATTTTCTAAAATATATTTGTTTCTACGCGGGATGTTTTTGTTTGTTTTTTGGATCATTAATTCAGTTCCCTGACTTCAAAAAGGCTAAGAACCACTGGTCCGTACACTCAGAACATTTCAGTCGACGAAACGACTGTATTCCATGACGCTTTGATCAATGTTCATCGCAATAGTCGTCGATGCCGATATAAAACAAGCGAGACGATCGGTGTGTACGATCGAAAATCGTGTATAAGCGCGTGATTAATTAACAGAGTGAAACAGTCCGCCGCGTTAATAAAACAAGGAGATCTGCCTTATTAGATCTGGCAGCGATTACGAAACCCCGCGGATTCCTTTTCGTCTCACGGCCGACCTGGTTTCTCGAGCGTCGAGAGAAAAGCTCTTCTCCCGAGAGGATAATAAAATTCTATCCGATGTTTATGAAATCTACGCCGATTTATCGGGCCGCGTGCGCGAACACGCACACGTCTCAAACACGGATAGTTTAATATGAAAACGCGGCGAGAGGCGTGTGCATTCCGGACAACGTTTACTTTGAAAATGTTATTCATTTTGCAAATGCGTTCGAGCAACAATCTAAAAGGCATATAAAACACGATAAACGCGTGCGCACGGAGAGAAAAGCCTCTCCCGTTTTGCTCATTTCCTATTCAAAATGATTCGTATAGGCAATGGAGAGAGAGAGAGAAAAAGAGAGAGTGAGAGAGAGAGAGGGAGGAGTAACGGTACCCGGGCAAATGAAAATCCACCACTCTCGGTTATTGCTACATTTCAACAACGAGCCGCTGAATACGTCTGGCGATCGCGGAATATTTCCCTTTGTGCGACCGAGCGCGGGACCGCCCCGTAATTTTTATTCGATTCATTGTTGCCCGGCTCTTTCTCTGATTCGACCAACGAATTCGTTTGCAAGAAACAAATTGCCTATTAGGAGCTGCACTTCGTTGACCCGGTTCCTTCGATCATCGATTTAATGCCTGCAATGCATCCGGTCCACAAACTCACCCTCCACTGGATTATTCGAAAGCCTCCCCGAACAAATGCATCTGCAGATCAATACCAACAGCTGTCCCGAAGAAAACGAGAACCGTATACAACCTTTAAAAAATGCCACAATCAAGGCATAATTGAATGGGTGCCTGGAAGAGGGGCCTATATCAGGTTTTTAAATTTTATAGGAGCGCAATTAGGAACTTATTTTGCCTTGTTAAGACAAACATTTAATAAATTAACATTTAATAAAACAAACCGTACAAGAAGTGTTTCAGTTTTCAGTCTTTTTCCAGTGGAAGAAGGGTGTACGTCATTTTCAGCTGGGTTTTATTATTTAAAAACCTGACATAGGCCCTTCTTCCAGACACCCATGTAATTTATTCGAATTAGCACGTCTTGTCCGCCACATTGGATTTCGTCGTATCAACCCTGAAACCCGAAAGTGATCTAACAGAGTAGGTAAAAATAGTTGAATTCTATATAAATCCATAACGCCATAAAATACTTCATCTCTGACTGGGTAGCATATTTATTCCGACATATCTAGAACTTTTTTATTTGCGCCGCCGCCGCTTCGGAACTTTAGTTACTAAATCTTCCATTCAACGTCCTAGGGAAAATCCCTTCGGAATACTTGGCGAGCACAACTCACAGCAAAGTGTTGCCAACTGTAACGGAGGGGGAGCCCGTTTATTCGCTTTTAAGAGTCGTTAAAATTCAGTGGAATGAATCCTTAAGTCCATCGTTATCCGCGGAACAGCTCGTCAATAAAAATATGGTCGAGTAGATGAGAGAGAGAGGAAGGGTCTTCTTTATCGACTGTCGACGGCGCGCGTCTCTTTTATCGAGCGAGTTTGCAGCTGGTTTATAATGCACGCCGAAGCCCCACGCCACCGTGCCATTTTCCATCGGATAGAAATGTCGATTGCCGCGCTATCGCGAATTGCGTCGACGTATTGATATATATCGGCTTTTCTAGCGGACTGACTCCAGCTCAATGCCACATTAACGTATTATTCATTCGATACTAATAACTGGATCGCCGAACGATCGCTTTCCACGATGATGAACGGTGTCTCCGAAAGCCACCGTTTAGTTCGCTTTTGGGGAATCCCCGAACATCAGAACCGTTAAATCGCTAGCTAGAGATATAATTAACCCTAGAATTTCTGTTTTGGAAACACTAAAAAAACGCTAGTAATTAAAACAATGAATCATCCTTTTTAAGGGGGATCTATACCCTCGGATTGTAACTAGAAAGGAACTAGAATCTTACTAGATTTTGGGTCTAAACATGGGTTTACGCGCATCGATTTTTTGTCCTTATTTGAGCCGATTTATGGCTGGGTGAGGGCTCATTCTATAGAGGAAGGTTAAATCCGGCGCGCTCTGCTATTGATGTAACGAGATTATGTTCATATTTAATAATATGAGTACCCAAAGTAGAGAAAAAATCTAGAAAAATAACCGCAGATTTCAATGTATTTTTCTGTCTCAAAGAGACTTTTTTAACTGATGTGATGAGCAGAGCGCGCCGTGATGAACCTTCCTCTTTCAAATGAACTATTGTGTAGCTCAAAATATGCTTGTATAAGGACAAAAAATCGATGCGCGTGATTTCATTCACATAGCAGAGATTTCCCCATATGTATTACGTTCATGAAGACAGAGGTTATCTCTGATGTAGAGCCAATCTAGAGCCAATTTTATTTCAGTTAGTTTAGACGAGATGGCGCCTAGTCAGAAGGACTGTCAATCAGTGTTGCGATATTGTGCAACATTTCACTGCTGCACTGCTGTCAATGTGGAATCATAGCAAAACTGACACAGACGAGGTACATATTCTCATCGGTGGCACTAATATTAGTGCGACCTGCCCTTATAACGGCATTCGTGACGAGCTGAATAGAATATGGAAATAGCAAGCAACGTGTTCGTGTTCATTATGCAGTTGCGTGTTTATCAATGTTACCAAACTTTTTTTCTGCACAGAGGTTGATAACATTGATAAATACCCCAAAATCCGAGGGTATAGATCCCCCTTAAGTATAATAAATTATGATGTCTCGAAAGCCATCGTTTAGTTCGCTTTTGGGGAATCCCCGAACATCAGCCCCGTTAAATCGCTAGCTAGAGACATAATTAACCCTAGAATTTCTATTTTGAAAGCACTGAAAAAACGCTAGTAATTAAAACAATGAATCATCCTTTTTAGGTATAATAAATTATGACGTCTCGAAACCCATCGTTTAGTTCGCTTTTGGGGAATCCTCGAAAACACTAGCTACAGTTTTTACCCTAGAATTCCTGAGCCGATTTTGAAAGTACTGAAAAACGTATTAGGTTGTTGCATATTAGGATTTCACATCAACGTGAGAAAATTTTAACGCAAAATAATTGACCTCGTAAACACAGTTTTGAATGTGAAGTTAGTCTAAAATAAAACCCTCTGGAAAACGTGTCAAACCGATACGAAAGTCGAGAACGGGAGGGAAGCTAATATTTAAAAAATGTAATTAATGACGTCAACTCGATGCCACGAGTGGAATTGAGGTTACAATATTTAATAAACGGTCGAGCACATAGATTTTTGTTCTACATTAAACTCGATACTTGGGAAAACACCAAGTTATCGGTATCGCCGGCTAAAAATATGCATTTACATAAATTGCGTTCGATTGGTCACAGTCTCATAAAACAAACATTTTTTTTATCTTTATTTAAGTTGGAGATCCTCGATAGAACACGATTTATTTTCATACTGAGAGATGGGTATCGAGTGACAAATATAGTTTACCAATAATTCTCGACGAGCTCCACGGTGAAATTATTGCTAGAAAAAAGCAGCGAACGCGTTTATCTCGTTTGATGAATAATTTTTTCGAAGTAAAAGAGCGGTTCCGCGAATGTGCGTAGAATTCTGCGAGGGTAAGTTGTAATTGAATGAAGCTTTTTGGGTGTAGAAAGGGGAAAACGTATTTTGCGACGAGCAGATTCAAATTGAAATCCGCCAAGGGAAACCAGCGACATCCGTTTAGCGTGTCACGCGTCGAAAATATTTTACACTTTGCGAAGTTTTGATGTCCCGGGAACCACATTACGGGGGAACTATCTTTAAAAGTTCCGAAGTTCGGCGGACCCGTTGTAGAACGGTTGGCCGGCCTGAAATTTTAAGCTGCGAAACTCTCCGAGCGCCGACGAAATATCCCTAGACAGGATGGGACTCGTGCAACCCTAACGCGTACCAATATTCCCACTATAATTGCAAAGAATTAAATAAATACGGGTGACACAAAAATCTGCAAATAATTATTCAACTAAAAATTCTGTGTATACAGTACCAAGAAAATAAATGAAAAAATTAAATTCTTGTCAAATTTAATATCTAGACAATTTTTTAATTGGAACATTTTAATAAAAATAAAAAAAATATTGCGTATAAAATATGCAAATATAATATTCAGGCAATCAGAAAATATTTCGACTGAAACATTTCAGCTAAAAATTTCGGTCGCTACCTAATTGCGAAATAAAACCGCGTTCAATCCGTGAAAAAAGCAGGGAATTTTTGTCACTCGATTTTGACAAGATTATTAAGCAATCAGCGGCAGATAAAGCGCAAAGAAATGTCAGGCTGGAGTTTTATTTATCCGACACGAGGGCACACGCGCTCGCGGCTCCATTTCCGTGCAGTCTTCAATTAATCGCTCATTCGAAGAAAGAGGTTCGTGCTTGGCTAACTATCTCGATAGTCGTGTGTCACAGTACACTCTCCGGCTATCGGATACCGATAATGAAAATTTAAAGGGCCTTCCACGCTTTCGTTTCCCCCTGCTCTCGCTTTGTGATAATACGAGACGGCACGGCCCGACCCGGCCCGGCCAGGATTATCGTTACCCTCTCTAGCGACCGGTTCACCTCGCGAAATGCGAATATCACACGGAACGATAATTAAAAACCGTGCGCGAATTATTCAAGATAGGAGCGAGACAGTTAAGACATTAACACGAGCCCTCGCCTTTCAACATCGAATCAGTGTTGAATATACGTTTTTTCAATTTTTTCAAAACAGTTGCAAAAAGCAACTTTTACTATTTGTCTTCGTAATTCATAATAAAGTTATTCTGATTTGAAGCGTGTGACATCAATTATGACACTGACTGTATATGATATTGTTTTCTCAACATTTTGAGCTTCAGCAATTTATTTAATGCAAACGATTTTAACAATTGAAAACAATTCACGAAGCTGTTAATTTGCACAGCTGATGTAACCAGGGACCAAAAGTAACAGTTATTCTAAAATTTTGTACGATAAAAATCATGAATAAAAAGTTGATTATTATTGACATTTCAGATAATGTACACAAAATATAGAGAAAAGAATTCGAAGTACAAAATAATTAAAAAATATCGATTTTTATACTTTTTGGTTACAAATAACAGTTATTGGTGTTCAAAAAATTGCATCTTCCTCGATAACTGTTATCGACGAAGAAAAACTGTTTCGATCGCTCATAACAGTTATCGATGAGAGAAGATCATTTCGATCGCTCATAACAGTTATCGATCAGAGAAGTTCATTTAGATCGCTTATAAACAGTTATCGATGAGAGACGTTCATTTCGATCACTCATAACAGTTAATATTTCAGATTTTATTTTGCTGAAAGAAAATAGTATTTTAGATAAGATATATAATTTCGAAAATAAAACGTGTATTTGAACAATCTGAACCTGAGAATAAAATATTTCTATTTCAACAATTTGATCCACAAAATAAAATATTTCTATTTCAAACAATCTGGAACACGAAATAAAATATTTAACTTTTCGCATTGTTATTTCTATCTTTTGAATTCGAACCATATTATTTTCAGCAATAATATTTCAAATTGAAATTGAAAATGAAAAGACAAAATGCAGATATGTTCAATATACTTCAAATAAAATACTATTATCAAAAATTACTGCTTCACATAAATTATTTGATTTTCAAAAATTCCTGCACGAAATAAAATATTTCATTTTCAAAGTTGTACACATACTTTAAAATAAATAGAATTATTTATTATTTACTATTTAGAATACTATTTTCCCCAGCTCTGATTTTAGTCGATGAAATACTTGTTACTCTATGACTTTTTTTCTTCTTGGCTATAGCAGTTATGATCCCTGGACGTAACAAAGAGGTTTGAATCACAGTAAAATAATTTATGGGGCAGATCAATAATATCGGAAAGCAGGATGAACGTGTAAGTTGATTAAAAGGTCGCGCAGTTTGTAACGCAGTTTACGAAATGACGCAGACATGATCGTTGTCACCGGAAGTTCAGAAATCGGATTTCAAACCCGGCAGAACCGTATTATCCGGCTGAATTACGTAATCGAGTTATCGTGGAAAATAACTATTTACACGTCTCGTTGTGTGCGCCCCATCGAATATCCCATTACCGTGTCCCAACAAGCCTATTCCGCTCGGTTCGTTCCACTTGTACCCGGCATATTGTACGCGCGTCTTGTTTCTAATTACAATTTCATTCCTCTCTCTCCCCCCTCTCGTCTTTCATCCCGCCGTTTCCATCCCCTTTCTCGCGCTGCATTGTTCTCGCTGTAGACTTTATTCTATTCCGTTGCCTTCCCGTCGTTTAACCCCTTGCTTTCTACAATAACAAAGAATGTGATCAAAGAAAGATTGTGAAGGTTTCATGCTTGAAAATTATTCACAGTCTTTCCAGCTCCATTCTGTTTCTTTTAAATATTATAAATGGAGAAGTCAGAGTGAATATTAATCGTTATTTAATACTTTGCATTCGAGTTAAAAAATATTTGTTACATATTATTACATTTTTATTTTACACTTTGTAAGTAAGATCATTTACTCTTTACTTAATTTGAAAATCATTTTTTATTACGATCTGAGAAGTAAAGCAAAATTTATTAAGATGTACAGGAGAGTTCTTGTTGCACGAGAATATACATTTTTATATTTTATACTTCTTATTTTATTTCTATTTTAAAGCTGCATTTTAAAGTTCTGCGCTGTAAGTACATTTTCATACTAAATTCGCGAATATTCCGGGAATATACGGGCCGTAGTCAGAATTGAAAAATGTCAGAACGCTATTCTTATATCGCATTATATTGCAACGCAGCCTTAAATTATGTTGCACTATTTTAAATAAACTTTGCATATCTTCCGCAAGCATCGTGCATAAATTCTGCATCGATTTTACATAAATTATGCATATTTTGACATAGAAAATTACCATGAAAATCCCACCGTCCGCTAATTAATATTATAAATCGTAACTTCTTATTGCACTAAACACGTTATTTCGATTTTGTTAAATGTTGCAAACGAAAGTATCGGGACCCTTAGAAAGATTTAAAAAAGAAAACTATGGACTCGCGATGAAATAACGCAGCATTCGGTTCCGCCGCAGATATTTTTATCGGGCAATTCACTCCAATATCCGAGCGAATTATTTTTTAATCCGAGTTAATTATATTTAAAATATCTAGGTCGGGTTTAATAAAAGCGCGCTCGCACGGCTCGGCGCAGCTCGCTCGCGCCGCATTTATTCCGCGGAGTTACATTTACCTCGTTTACTTACTAATTAATTTATGTTGTTCTTTTCTCTTTTTTCTCTGCTTGCCACTATATTCTCTACATTTCCTTCGCTTCCAGCATGAAAACTGCGAGCTCGCTATTTTCCGTTAAGAGCGTTACGTTACTGCTAATAAATAGCTTGGGAAATTAACGAATTCATTAACTGCGAAAAATTTATCAAAAATCAACATTGGTCGAAATTGCAAAGAGGAAAGTAATATGGCGCGGTTCCTTGAAAAGGGTGATTGCCGAGATCATTTAAAGAAACTTTTCTCTTTGCGAAAATGTTCTCCGCGGTTTCGTTACGGAGTTATTCACGAAAAATATGGACCAATCAGGGCGCGGCTATAGACAGGTGACACTGAGCGCAACGTTGCCATTGGCCGAGCCGGAATCCGTTCGCTGTAGGCGTGCTGTGATTGGTCTGCGTTTTTCGTTAATAACTCCTTAACGAAGCTGTGGTGAAAATTTTCGCAAAGGAAAAAGTTACTCCAAATACGCTGGGCCACCTAAAAGTACAACATTTTCGGGACACCCTTTCGTCAAACTCTATCAAAGTTGCTATGAATAATAAAAATTAGATGAATCGTTATTTCGATGAAGAAAGAACGGACTTTAATAGTGCAAAGATTTAATCCGCCGAAGCATCATCGGGCAGGAATCTCTCGAGCCATAATTTCCGAGGGTCAGACTCGCATCGAACGAGCATGAGCGATTCCGCGAGACCTTGAGCGAGCGCGGAATTGCATAATAATTCTCTCGCAACGATTTCCACAAGTTAAAAAACAAGCGGCGCGGCGTCGACGCGGCAAAGTAGGCCAGAGAATGATCAATAAGTTAAATGACTGGGGTATTCGTGAATCGGACCCCGTGCATTGTGCATTCAAGGGGAGCCGATAATCAGGAGACGCGGAGCTGTTAAGAGGATCACGAGTGCTCGAGGTTTATGGTTCGATGCACTTACAGCATCGCTCGGAATAATTTTCCATCCGTGCCTCTCTTTATTTTCTGCGAATATGTCGGTGCTCGTAACCGTCGTCGGAAGAATCTCTCTCTCTCTCTCTCTCTCTCTCTCTCTCTCTCTCTCTCTCTCTCTCTCTCTCTCTCTCTCTCTCTCTCTCTCTCTCTCTCTCTCTCTCTCTCTCTCTCTCTCTCTCTCTCTCTCTCTCTCTCTCTCCGTGTGTCTCATTCTCTCCGCGGAGGTAGACACGTCGGAATGAAACACAAAATCAGAATGATTCATTATTTCCTCGGCGAAGACGACACACGTAGATACACGTTCGTCGAGTTTCCTTCTAATTATAGAGCCGATTCAATGGCCGGTCTTTTTTCTGCGTACTTCCGTTCGCGCAGAGATTCATCCTGCACTGTAAATGAATGTATTATTATTCGACGGTATTGTAGTTGTTGCGAGTATCAATAAAATTCATAACATCATACAATTTTGTGGCTTCGTGCAAGAATTGCCAAGGTACATATGTACTTCATAAATACTGGCATTGAAACTTCTTGCATCAGGTCACGGAAAGATTTTTAATGCACATTAAATAAAATCCATTAAGATGATTATAGAAATTTATTTACGGAATAAAATCTAGTTTTCTTTTATCCATTAGGATGATTATAGAAATTTATTTACAGAATAAAATCTAGTTTTCTTTTATCCATTAGGATGATTATAGAAATTTATTTACGGAATAAAATCTAGTTTTCTTTTACCCATTAGGATGGTTATAAAACTTTATTTACAGAACAAAATCTAGTTTTCTTTTATCCATTAGGATGATTATAGAAATTTATTTACAGAATAAAATCTAGTTTTCTTTTATCCATTAGAATGATTATAGAAATTTATTTACAGAATAAAATGTATATAGTTTTCTTTCCTTTTTACACAGCTCTTCAATTACTTCAGTTATAGTTATATTAATGCCTCTGTGTATGTATAATAAATTCATTCAGTCGTGTGCTTGTGTCATTGTGGCTCTTAAATATGTTTTCGAAATTCTTAAGGTAGAAAATGATTTTTCACTGACGCACGTCGCCATTGGAAGCGTAGCTAATATCTTTCATAAATTATAAATATTAGAATACATAATTTTGTCACATTTCGATCTTTTTCTTGAGGGAGGGGGGTATACAACCGGTCCGCGAGAGAGAGAGAGAGAGAGAGAGAGAGAGAGAGAGAGAGAGAGAGAGAGAGAGAGAGAGAGAGAGAGAGAGAGAGGGGGGGGGGAAAGAGAGATGTTGCATCGCGTTGGCAACAATTTATAATTCAGCAGAGGCGTACGATCGAATAACACGGCAAACTGTCGAATAATCCACGCTAATTTAATAGTAATGACCGGTGCATCCACCGGTCTAATAGCTACACACTATAACATAATGGCGCGGGGCCCGGCCATAACAGATTTTACGCGTTTATACGTGTGTAGTTGTGATGAGAGCGCAAGACGCGATATAATTAATCCATTAATACAGGATAATATTTACATTCTGTTTAATGCAGCCGGGCTTTTAATGCCGCGGAATACGATCCAGCACCGTGCTCTGACTATCGGCGAATTAATCTATAAATACGTGATTCCGCGTAAACAACCGTGGTCTAGTAATAATATCGCATCGATTCTGCAATGTTGTTGTAGAGCAGGAGATCTACAATGCGCGGCAGCATTGGCTTCAAAAAGTTCTATCCGAGAAAAATTAATGGCTGATCAGATTATCTCGGCACCTGTCGACGGTGATCATTAGATTACGGATTTGACGCATTTGTGACAAAAATGATTAGGTATAAGTTAGTACAGTGGAAACATTCGGAGAATTTAAACACACAATTGTATTATTTTGAACCCACTAAGCATAATAAGAGAAACATTAATTTTGAGTTGTTGCAATTCAGGTAAAAGTTTTTATTCTGCATAAATTCTCATTAGTTTGATAACAACTCTGTCGGGCATTGAATTAACCGGAGCTACAGCTTTCATTGCAAAATAATTTTCTAATGTAAATGTTTATAGAGCGACTAATCATCATCTTTCATAAAAATGTTCTGGTTTATTCTCCACCCTCCTACTGGGTGGCTTGGTCTATTTCGACTCTGAGAGCTGACTTGACGGGTGTCAATAAAGAAAGAGCATCCGAAAATGACGGATTCGTCAACCACTCGGATTCTGAAGCGTGCCAGGCGGAAATAGAAAGAATTGGGTCGGCGATCGCAAGGAAACCCAGTTAGCCGGGGCAAATATTGAATTTCGGTCAGGGACTGTTCATCATAACGGCGAGATAAACAAATTTGCATGCGGCCAGTCGGTACTCTCGGATCACCTCTCGGAATCTGCAAACCCGGTGGCAGAGAGAGAGAGAGAGAGAGAGAGAGAGAGATAGGAGAGAGAGAGGGAGAGAGATACAGTCTCAACGAGGAAGTTGCCACCGAGTAGAAAGTTTGTTCGCGGCGTCAAGGACCAACCTATGAAAACCGTATCGGCGAGCGAAAAGTTTCTTCGCCGAGGTCGATCGAACGCCGACACCCCCGCGTTAAAAGCCACGCGCGCGGGGGTGGGTTTTCGGTAGTCCTGTCTACTTAACCTTCTTCCGGCGCGCGCCGTTCGAATTTCTGTCCGACCCGCTTTCCTCAGACCGTCTCGTTCCATTCATAACCATGGCCGAACGAGATCTTCGTCCCCTCCGAGAATAATGCTACCGTCGCCCGTAATCACTGTAATACACCGAAGCGCTCGATCGAACTATGGAACCACTGTTGCAAAAATCGTTCCGCGGAAACGTTTCTTTCACCGACGGAACGAACCGAATAAATTACATGATAAAATTTACACGAAACGATCGGTTTCATGAATAGCACAGAATAAATTAGAATATGATCGTTGTTCTCGTTGTAGAAAATCTGAAAAATCTTGTCTTGAAAGGAAAACAAAAATGCGACACGACTGAGAGTAAAATTGTCCGAAAATGGGGAATTAAATCAAATTTTTTAAAAATAATTAAATGAAGCAGTTCAGAAATTCGGATGCCTATTTTTCTAAAGAACACCAGCGAACAAATTAATCTTCGAATGAAAGTGGCAGACAAATGTTAATGAAATCATCCAAACAAGGTGAATTGAATAGTTGAATAGGTAAAATAGTCCAAAACATGGGGGATTGAATAAAATCTGAAAAATCATGTATCGAAAGAAGTGGTCCTGTGACAACAAGACGGTTGGCACTTGAAGTGATGAATTCATGATCATTGGAGGTGTGTATCGAATAAGAGAAATGCATTTCGAATGGGGGGCAACGTGCAAAACGAGCACGGTCGACGAAGGAGGCCGTAGATTGGAGTAAATTCAGTTTATTACTCCATGAGTAAGCAAGAGACAAGGGAAGCGGGTAGTTTATTGAGAATTACTGTGATAAATAAGGCGGGGGCAACCAGTGGAAGAGGTTACGCCGAAGGGTGGGGAATGGCAACGCGAGGAGAACGATCTCCGCACTCCATGCATACTGCTCGTAATGTGCACCGTATGCGGCCACGTTCACATGCACGCTGCGACTCTATCCGCACGCGTTTACGCGTGTTCCAAGCGCAAACGGCGCTGCACACATATATACATCTACCACAAATATACAAACACACATGCACTCGGTCTCTCTCTCTTTCTATCTCCGTCCTCTCTCTTCCCCTTTACACGCGGTCGTGTTTATACGACGCACTGTTCACAAGTGCACGTGCCGAGAATTCAGTCTCGTGTGCACACATGAACGAGCACACCGGGTGTCCGTAGAATTTACCATCGGAACATTTACTGATTGTTCAAGAACAAATCACGGCGGCACAATTCCCTCTATATCGATAATTACAGGTAATTTATTGGGTTGGAACGAAAGTTCGTAGCGTTTTTAAATTAAAACTCGAAGATAAAATTAGGATATTTTTACATGGATTTGTTCAGTAACATATTTTTTAACTTCCCGATTCATAGGGAAGTTACTGTAATTATCCCGAAAATCGAAAATCGATTTTTTAGCAGATCTTCACGTTTCATGGTCATTGGAGTCATTTTAGACTATTTTTATCAAAATGTTTGTGTGTGTGTGTGTGTGTGTGTGTGTGTGTGTGTGTGCGTATGTCCGTTTGTATGGTATCAAATTTTTCGTTAACGTTTTCAGAAAAAGTAACAACGCGATCAGGATGATGAATGATGCAATCGATGTGCCCCGCTGTAACTTAGAGCTGATTAGATTTTGGTCCATTTTGGTCAAGTAGTTTTTTAGATTTTTAGTTTTTTTTTTAAAAGAGTTGATTCTACAATGCAATTTATAAGGGAGGACGAAAATTTTCCATCAAAGAACCAAACGCAATTACATAAAAAATTTTTTTCCTAATTTTTTTTTTAGATTAAAAAAAAAATTTTTTTTTAACTGATGCTAATGTTACCGCTTGGAATAATCGAAAGTTATTCCAATGCAAGAGTGGGTTCATCATCTCTACTCCCAAGAATACATTTTGGGAGAATATCGATGAAAGTACAAAAAAAAAACGATGTTAGCGATGTTGGCGAAGGAGTAACGAATCGGGAAGTTCTTTGTGTGACTCTTGGAGAGTCACACACCAAATAAAAAACATTAATAGCAGTAGGCCCTACTAGCCATGCGTATCACTAACCCTCTCGCTAGAGCAGTCCTACCAGCGAGCTCGCGAAGCGAGCGAGCAAAAACAACCCTACTCGCGAGTGAGCGAAGCGAGCGAGCAACAATAGCCCTCTAGTTATTTTCTTCTATTACTTTCTGCCATTATTTAGGTGACTTATCATTCAATAAACCTATGAATAAATATCTTAATTTTATCTTCGAATTCTAATTTCAAAACGCTACGAACTTTCGTTCCAACCTAATAGCATAATTGTAGTATAAAATGGTATTAGAACACTTCAAGAAAAATGCAAGGCAATATTAAGTGACAGAAATCACGGACATTTAAACAAAATTTAGCTCGAAGTACAATTTCAACCCGTTGCAAAATCCACCACACTTTACACAACTTTGTATCTTTCATTTAATACAGTCAGTTCCTCCATTTAATTCTTCTTCATTTTAATTATTCGGTAATCCAGTTTCATCTATAAAGGACATTAAAAACAATTTTCTGATTTTCCTTTGATTTCTTTCTTCGAATCCGATTTTCGCAGCGACTTCAGTGAATAACGTCAAGATAGGAATCGCGGATCATAATTCACAGTTCCATTGAAAAACGATGATTCAGGAGAATGATTTGCAACACGCGCAGGTCGAGAATGATTGGACACCCTGTACGAGGGGTAGTTTGTTACCGGTGGTGCGAAGGGGCGATTCTTCATGGAGAAATAAGTCGAAAATTCGTTGGGAGCGCGTGCATCGAATAGACCGAGCAAAGCGCGTCATTAGGGTCGGTTTCCACTTATTGTAACGCGCGTCTGGCGGATGAATCTTCGAAATGAAATTCTCGAAGGACAAAGAAATCTCTACAAATCACTGTGACCAGACTGCGAATGCAAAATAGAGATTTTCTGCATCAATCGAAAAATGGAAACCAATTGATCTAGCTTTTTTATTGAAGTGCATGTTACAGTAAAAATTGTATGACCGAAAGCAGTCCATTATTACTAGACTGTGGACTTTCATGCAAAATAAAAATTGTTATTTAATTGATTTTTTAATCATTTTGCTTATAAATGCATAAAATATACATCAATCGTATTTATTATTTGGTAGTTATAGCGTTAACAGTATTCATAAATTGAGAATGAATGAATATCGACCTTTATTCGTAGACTTTCTCGAAGGTTCATCGGCGAATAATGAACCACCCAGTACGTGGATCGTACGCAAGAACTTTGAAAGCTGTAGCGCTATTGAATTTGTCTCGACGTCAGCTACATGATCTAACAATATACAGTCTCATTTGAAAGGGAAGAATTACCTTCGGTAGTCGGACGTTCAATATTTTATTAACCAAGACGGTTAGCTACCATATAATTCTCTACACAACAAAGTTATCCTCCGGTGCGCCGCAAAAACGTCTACATTCATTTTTATTTCACACAGTGACGTTCTCGCTCTCCGTTGTATTCAGGTCAGGCTTAATGGCCGCCAACCGGAGCCTCGACTTTAACACTAATCTGCAGAGTGCCGGGCATATAAATAGGGAAAATTCCTGTACAAAATTCACCGCGATTTGCGTCACCGTCACTAGAGCACACTGACACAATCTTCGCGAAACTCGTTCCGTGAAAACATTAGGACTCTCGCCGAAGATAACAAACGGTGCCGCAATCGTTAAAATATTAACAGACAGCAGGGAAAGTTTATTTCAAGTGGCACTTTCATTTTAGAACGCTTTGATTTTAGATCGAGGAAAATGTAAGTGTTACAGAAACAATTTTATTAGATTGAAAGTGATAGAACTACCGCTAAACACAATATTATGGACACTTTTAAATCTGTTTAATCTCCCTACTGTTCTACATTTCATCATTTCAGTTTTGTTAAAAATGCTCATATAGATATACAAATTCAATGCAGTCGGGACAGACAAAATAAAAATTGTCTGCATCGATCACAAGAAAAGGGAGTTACCTAAAAATTGATTTCTTCCCTTAATAATTCTGACAGGTTGTAAACAATATTCCAATGCTGTTAAAATGCATTTGACGTTTCTTCTACACATTGTGTTTCACCTGTTCATTTTAAATGCATACAATTCGCAGTCTATTTATTAAAGCAATACACATCTGCATATATTACTTGGTCTGCACCAATCACAAGAAAAGGGAATTACCTAGACTAATTAATTTAGACTAAGTAATTTTATTATAGATTGAAACTGATACATGTAACTACCGCTAAACACAATATTATGGACACTTTTAAATCTGTGTTTAATTTCCCTACTGTTTTACATTGCATCAATTCAGTTTTGTTATAAATGCTCATATAGGTATACGAATTAAAATAAAGATTGTCTGCATTGATCACAAGAAAAGGGAGTTACCTAAAAATTGATTTCTTCCCTTAATAATTCTGACAGGTTGTAAACAATATTCCAATGCTGTTAAAATGCATTTGACGTTTCTTCTACACATTGTGTTTCACCTGTTCATTTTAAAATGCATACAATTCGCAGTCTATTTATTAAAGCAATACACATCTGCATATATTACATGGTCCGCACCGATCACAAGGAAAGGGAGTTACCTAGACTAATTAATTTAGACTAAGTAATTTTATTATAGATTGAAAGTGATATATGTAACTACCGCTAAACACAATATTATGGACACTTTTAAATCTGTGTTTAATTTCCCTACTGTTCTACATTTCATAATTTCAGTTTTGTTATAAATGCTCATATAGGTATACGAATTAAAATTCAATGAAATCTGGATAAACAAAATAAAAATTGTCTGCATCGATCACAAGAAAAGGGAGTTAACTAAAAATTGATTTCTTCCCTCAATAATTATAACAGGTCGTAAATAATATTCCAATGCTGTTAAAAATTCATTTGACGTTTCGTGTACATTGTGTTCCGCCAGCTCATTTCAACTGCATTAAATCCGCAGTCTAATTACGACAAATAAAATATACATCTGCAATTATTACTCGGTAATTCCAGCGTGAACGTAACGTCTGAAATTGTTATTTCGATAAAAATTACCGAGGTTCTTTTCCGCGAAGCTCAGCCATGGAAAAAGCCTGTTGTAGTCGCGCGTGTGCGTACAAAACGAAACCAGGTGCGCCACGCGATAAACGAAACGCATAATTATTCGGCGATAACCGTTTGATAATAATATCCGCGTTGCTCGACGGATATTAAAATAGCCAGTAGTGTGCATAGCTTTCGTGCGATTCAGAAATGAACTATAACTCGACTCCGTTCGCAGAATCGGCTTGCACAGAAGGGTGGGACAGGGGGATGGAGGGTGCGGAGTAGGGGTTTGGGGGCGTGTATGCGCATAGACTCGATGGCCAAAGCTTGCTGCTGCACTGTCACACAAATATGACACCGGGATCGAACGGAATTCAATACTGGTTTGAAATTTGTAATCAGATTGACGGCGAATTTCCGACGAATCGTGACAACATCATCTACATGCATATATGAAGAGGCTCGAGCGAGAGAGAGAGAGAGAAAGAGAGAGAGAGAGAGAGAGAGAGAGAGAGAGAGAGAGAGAGAGAGAGAGAGATAGAGAGAGAGAGAGGGAGAGGTGAGAGCGGCAGAGAAATTCGAATGACAGATGCAAATGTAATCCCAGCTTACGTTCCGTATATTATTTCACTTTATGAGGACAATGTGCACTTGTATCCGTGTGCTTCGATCTGTGTACGCTTCTGTCCGTGTGTGTTCTGCAGGAGCGAAGTGACCATGCGCACACCACGGCCCATTATTGCTACAGTAATTTTGCTACAATGCACTTTTCAGCGTTCCTATGGCGCCGTATCGGAAACCGATAAGATTGAAATTATGAGTTGCAATATTGACCCCTGAGCCAATATCAACGGTACAGCCGGCGATATTTTTGATAAACTTGTAAACGCGTCCAGCGGACAAACAAAATAGAGGACACATCGTGTAAACGACGAATTTCGCGACGGTGTGGTTTTCGGAAAATGAGACGGAGAAGGGAATTGGAGGACGACGGCGGAACGCGATTTATTTCGGACGAGGTAATAACGAGGAAATTTCCAAGATGGCCGAACCCCCTTGATAGAATAACAGCGAGTGGATCTATCGAAATTCAATAGATTCCGATGGCGCAGAATGTAAATTTAATTGCGGAACGCTGGGGGCACGTTCTCTCGAACCACCATTGACACAGTTATCCAGGTAGATCTCTGTATTATAATTACATGCACGCGTGCATCGTCTAATATTTTATGAAAATTAGAGGAGAGAGGAAAACGTGCGAATTTCATGCAGAATTTTTTGATGAAAATATTTTACTGTCGACGTCCGCCAGGCAGAAAAATAATAAATGCATAGAACAAGCTCATAACAGTAGAAAGATTTTATGATTTTCTTTCGAGCCCTTTCAACCCTTAATCAATACTTAAAATGTTCTACGGCGTTTAATAACGTCGAAAGAATTTTTTTCATGGCAAGTGGCAAGAGCCAATGATATGGAAAATATTTTACTGTCGACGTCCACCAGGCAGAAAAATAATAAATGCATAGAACAAGCTCATAATAAAACTTGTGACAAACACATAAAAAAGCTGTGTTATTTTAGTAGAAAGCTTTTATGATTTCCTTTCAACCCTTAATCAGTATCTAAAATTTTCTACGACGTTTAATAACATCGAAAGAACTTTTTTTATGGCAAATTGCAAGAGCATGTGGTATGGAAAATATTTTAAAGGCGACGTCCATCGGGCAGAAAAGTAATAAATGCCTTGAACAAGCTTGTAATAAAGCTTGAAATAAATACATACTAAAGCTTCTATTTTAGTAGAACGATTTCAATCATTTTCTTTCGATCAGTCGTCGCCTAAATTTAGCATTTGTCTCATCATTTCGTATTTTCCCATATTTCGATCGAACACAATCCATGAATATTTAATATATTAATTTAGATAGTTACTAGTAAGTAGCATATTTAGCAGTTATTTAATGAAACAGTTATTAAGTTATATTGAAATTCATAATTAAACAGCGCTGCATTAGTTGGCAACGAAGTGGGCGGGGGTTCCCGGCCGCGTCGAGGTCGCGCGCTGTAATAATCGCGAATAATAATAATAATTATTTAACCCGCGAACAACTATGTCGGGGGCCGAAGCGGAAAGCCGCGGAACCGGGTTAATTACTATTCATACCACAATGTTTATCACAAATAATGAAAATTAGTTTCGCAGCCGAGCAAAAATCACTGCAATTATTATCAATTAGTAATATACTGCAAAATTAAATGGATGCGGATCGCTGAAAATATACGACAAATGAATAGGACCGTTTTATTGTTGAATGATTAAAACTATCGATAAACCCCTGTTGTTTCTGATTGAAAATTTTTTTCTGATTAAAATCTGTAAATCGGTAATGGAACGAGCGAATCTCGTGTCGATGAATAATATCGGGTCCAGCGATCTGACAGGGAGCGAGCCTTGCCGAAACGTCGAAGCCTATTAACAATTCGAATTAATTACGTTCGACCGGTTATGAAATTATATGGACCGTAATGATAGGTAATATTATGCTAATAATTGCGTGCGCGATGCTTATGCAATTCGCTGACGGTGGTCATCGCGCGGGTTCGAGCGTTTATTCATATTCTGCGCGAGACAGGAATAACCCGCGCGCGCGCGGTCAGATCGAAGAGCGCGCATTTGTTTCCGCGCGAATGCGCTAATCAACACCGTGAGACAAAATTTATTTTAGTGGCGACAATTCTGCAGAAGAATCTAGTAATTATCATTTGTTTAAATTTACATTTCTCGGAAAAATGTGAAAATACTCGTTTATTCTAATCTCTTTGAAAATTCATCTCCTACATTAAATCATTTGATAAAAAAGGAATATTTTGTATAAAAATTCCTGCAAAAGAATCTGAAATCTTAATAGTCGAAGGAAAAATGCTAGTACGGTTATAGCGTCTCTCATGTCTAGATCATTCTCCTTTCGCGAAGTATAATTAGACGCGATGGCTGTTTATTCGGGTTTTCGTCGACTGTTTCGCCGGAGAAGTGAGTCAAAGGGAAATTTGTTTTTGCCAATTCGGTGCGACGACGTCGTCGTCGGCTCGGGAATAAATTAAACACGCGGTTCTTCTGTTCTCGAATTTC
This sequence comes from Lasioglossum pauxillum, assembly GCA_933228785.1. Taxonomy (NCBI): domain Eukaryota; kingdom Metazoa; phylum Arthropoda; class Insecta; order Hymenoptera; family Halictidae; genus Lasioglossum; species Lasioglossum pauxillum. The sequence goes on along the minus strand of OW121706.1, from coordinate 14,208,614 downwards.
AAGAAGGATTTAATATTTCTCTACGAAAGTATCTAGTTTGTTTATGTTTGAAATACTCGCAAGCCGAAACAGTTCTGGCAACCGGTCAATTGAAAAATGAAGATGAAACGCGGGTCTGTGTTTCCTTGTCGAATCTATTCGCGGATCCCGTAGATTAATCGGAGGAGTTTAACAGCATCTAGGAGGTCCGTTTTGCTTCTCGCCATTTCTTTTTCATGAAACTGTGCAATGTTTCGTTCGGTGTGGAAAGGAGTTCGCTGCAAGTGATTTTGTAATACATGATGGAGATGGTAACGAGAATTGTTTAGAGAAATTAGCTCACACTATAAACTTCCTAAAATCTACGATAAAAATGTCCTTTTAATTACCATTTTTGCTTTAAACACATTTTTTTTAACAAGTCTCAGACTGCGTTTTAAATAATGACGCAGTGCTTTAATCAGTTTAGTCAACTGAAAAGATATTTCATTACGTGCAACACAGCTCTGTCATGAAATATTGACTTTGAAACATTTTTCTGACTTTTTTTCATTGACTTTGAAGCAGCACTTTGTTGCAGAGTGTACACTTGACAGAAGAAGCTGTTGGAACTGGAGCGAAGATGTTTTGGCAGCGGATCAATTAAGCCAAAATGGACATCGTTCGAACACTGGTTCCCGGAGATGAGAAGGGGTTCGTTCGTTTAGTGACTGTCAAAAAGGTGAGTCACTCGAGGGGAAACGCGCCTCGTTCCGCATTAATTATCGTCCAAGAAATCTGCGGCTGCAGGTATTCGTAGAGAAGGGCCTCAGGAGTGTATTTCTGTTTCAGGTGAAGAGGACAACGCTGAAGAGGGGGCGAAAGAAACGCATTCGAGGCATGTAATCCGTTTATATTCCCCGTGACTGGTCCTTCCCTCATCGGTCCCTGTTACACGAGCTTGGGTTCGACTTTTCATTTTTATTTCGCAATTTTCCATTTCTATGTTCCTCCGGCTGCCATTCTTTTACTTTTCTATTTATTACAGTACGGTAACTGCTATTTGTATAGTTTAATAGGACAGCTTAACACTTTGGGGACTACCTTTACCAGATATGAAAATTTAATTTATTGAGACTGAGGATTTTATGCATTTATGACAAAAATGGGTACGTACAATTTGAAACAGTGTATTAAAGGCTACCAGTGTATTAGTTTCATCTTAACAAGATCATCAAAAGAAGAATGAAAGTTTTACTTGACTCCTGTGTCTTGCAAACAACGCAAACATTTTTTATTTTGCATAAGGATCCGCAGTCTAATTATGAGAATATAAAAATTTTTGGGAAGCAGGCAAAAGAGTACAAGATAAATTTTGAATGCAGCAGCGTTTCAAGCAGATGAAAAATTAAATTTAATGGGAGGAAACGTATATTGTAACAATATTATCGTTATCGGCTTTGATGTCAAAAATTTGACAAACGATCTTACATAGCACTTCAACAATTGGGTTAGCTTAATCTTCCAAAAATGTGGAAGCAAGCCGCAGTAACGACTGCTATTTCTAAATAATAATTAGACAATGTTCGAAAGATTATTGGTGGTTGTGTGCATTGTTAGGTCATTGTTTCACAGTTCCGCCGAGACAGGGATTTTTGTTGTTTCCCTGGGAGCGAAACGTTTGGGCCGGTGCCACTCGAAGATTAATTGATGCAATTATTCGAACAGGCTCCTACCAAAGGGAGCTGTGGCTCCGAACACTGCCAAAATGGTTCTCGAAACTGAAGTTCTTCGTTTTCCGATAGTCCGCGGTGATTTGTCGAGGTTCGTCTCGTCCTCGTTTTCAATTTCGAAATATATTAGAACAGTCACGAGAAGAGAGAGGGGGGAAGACAGCGAAAATAGTTGGTCGATTTGGTATTCCCGAGAGTATCGATACAAGGTGAGGAGAAGTTGTGTCTCGAAAAGTTCCGATGGGACAAAGAATAACACCAGAGAGGAAGTTAAGCCCTCCAGAGTTCAATTAACGAGGCTCCTTAACGTCTCCCGTTGGTATTTTATCTGATGTTCTACTTAATCGAAACTCCCGCGAACTCGGTGTAACAGAATGTTCCGCGACAAACAGGAATAGAAATTATAACTATTTTTAAAGTAGATGCTTCACGTTAGAATTATTATAATTATCTTACGGTTCGTAACGCAGTCGGAACAATTTGAACATAAAAGATGATAATTTTCAAACAAAATTCTATTCGACGTCAAACATCGGCAGGTGGGCGGGGACATTCAGTTGATTTTTTCACGGGATTTCCCATCGGCCACCAGGGAAACCGAGTTCATCCGCCTCGTGTGACGTCGACGTGCTCTACGGGCGCGATTTCATATTCCAACGAAGGGAAGTATTTTGCATAATTTATTTTACTGCAACTTCTTTCCACCTTGCCCGGTGCGTGTTTCTCCGTGCTGATCCCCTCCACTTCACGGGTGTCCCCACCCCCTTTCAAACGATCAGCTTCTCGATAGCCACGCCCCCAATTTCGACAACTCCCTGTGTCCGCGTTACATCGGATTTTGAGTCGCATGTATCAAAACTATCAGGATCGATCGGTGTGGCCTCCCTTCTCCTCTGTCTGTATGTCTCTCTCTCTCTCTCTCTCTCTCTCTCTCTCTCTCTCTCTCTCTCTCTCTCTCTCTCTCTCTCTCTCTCTGTATGGAGGACCGTCTCTCGTTTCTATGAATTATTAATATCCGAATCGGCGAGTACATATCTCCGCGATGAGTTATTACTTCTCGGAGCGAAAGGGGGCGGTCGGTGGGCGGGGCCGGAGCTGGCTCACGAGCCAGAGAGAGTTAATCAGCGGGTGAAGCGACGGATTGGCGGAATAATTGCTGCGAATCAACTGGCCTTGCTCTTTCTCGCTCACGAATCGATTAACACTTTATAAACTACAAGTGAGTTGTCTGAGTAAAATTCTCTGATCACGCGATTATAAATTTAGCCAACACCTGGAATCGATCAGGTTTTCTTCATTCGTCATCACTAGACTGCAGATCTTTACGCAAAATAAAAATCGTCTGCCTTAATTACAACAAACTCGAGTGAAACACAAGTTTCTTTTCTTTCTTGATATGTTCCGTAGGTTGAAAATAGTTTAATAGTGCTTCTAAATTCTTCTAATGTTTTTGCTGTTTTAAATAACACTTTCTGCAATCAGTGATCACTGGACTGCGGATCTTTACGCGAAATAAAAATTGTCTGCCTTAATTACAACAAACTCGAGTAAACCACAAGTTTATTTTCTTTCTTGATATGTTCCGTAGATTGAAAACAGTTTAATAGTACTCCTAAATTCTTCTAATGTTTTTGCAGTTTTAAATAACACTATTTGCAATCAGTGATCACTGGTCTGCAGATCTTCACGCAAAATAAAAAGTGTCTGCCTTAATTACAACAGAATGGACTGAAACACAAGTTTATTTTCTTTCTTGATATGTTCCGTAGGTTGAAAATAGTTTAATAGTGCTTCTAAATTCTTCTAATGTTTTTGCTGTTTTAAATAACACTTCTTGCAATCAGTGATCACTGGACTGCGGATCTTTACGCGAAATAAAAATTGTCTGTCTTAATTACAACAAACTTGAGTGAAGCACAAGTTTATTTTCTTTCTTGATATGTTCCGTAGGTTGAAAATAGTTTAATGGTACTTCTAAATTCTTCTAATGTTTCTGCTGTTTTAAATGACTCTTCTTGCAATCAGTGATCACTGGACTGCGGATCTTTACACGAAATAAAAATTGTCTGCCTTAATTATAACAAACTGAAGTGAAACACAAGTTTATTTTCTTTCTTGATATGTTCCGTAGGTTGAAAATAGTTTAATGGTACTTCTAAATTCTTCTAATGTTTCTGCTGTTTTAAATGACTCTTCTTGCAATAAGTGATCACTGGACTGCGGATCATTACGCAAAATAAAAATTGTCTGCCTCGATTGCAAGAGGCAGGAGCAAGATAAAAATATTTTCCTTCTTTTAATCATTTTCAGAATTATTACCATTTCGGAATGAGCCTACACACTTTCGTCACAAATGCGTGAAATCCGCAGTCGATCACCGGGCACGCACGAAGCAGAAAGCGAGCGTTGTTTATAATAAAACGACTTTTCAATGTCTGCTCGCGGAAGAAGTTGCCGAGACTCATCAATGAGATCGATAACGGGGTATAAATACGCAGAGAAGGTGGCCAGAAATAGTCGATTACTAATTGGTACAGTGATGACTCTTTTAGCCGCGATCCCCCAGAAACTCGGCGCGTTTAATTTCCAAAAACGTAAACGTTTATAATTGCTTAACTTTATTTGTGCAACCGGGCGAAAAGAGAAACAGAGGAAGAGGAAGAGAAAGAGGGAGATCTTAACTTCTCTTAAATCGTAAATTGACTCGGAACTTTCAGCGAGAGCAGTGTTCTCTTGCCTCGGCATCGAACGACGACGGCTGCCAATTAACGCGGGATTAACGAAAGATTGTTAGCCACAATGGTGGTAATTAATGTCAGCCCGGGCACGCCGGCCAAGACACTCTTGATAATTCCGGTGTATCTTTTCCAATTAATTTTGTAGTCTCTGCACACGGGTAATTAGTCCCGGTGTTCTCGATAACCTGGCCAAACCGATCGTTGCCACGCGATCTCACGAATTATGAACGAGCGAACGTGACCGATAAACTACTCTGATCGACGCTGAAAAAGTATCTCCCGGATCCGGCACGCTTCTACAATTTAATTACAAAGAAACCGGTGTCTCGCACTCTGTCTCAATATTTTTTTAAAAATTAAATCGCGGATAAAATTGCAGTTCTCACAATTATCGAAATTATATATAGACGCTTTCTAGGGGAAACCATCGTAGAACTTTCTTTCTCCAAACAAATATTATCATTTCTAATAAGCATATTAATAGCTGAGGCTTCAGTCTCGAGGCTCTCACGCTTCGCCGCTTTTGTTCCCGAATAAATTCGCAAACATCTGCGCTCGAAATTGTCGGTGTGCTAGGAATTCGGGGGAATAAATAGAAACGCTCAGGAATCTCATTCGAGAACGCTACAGGCTGATTCACAAAGCGCGAAGCGCAAACAAAGTTTCGATTACCGATGCTACTCCGGTCCAATCGTTCTCGCGAACAAATAGAAAGCCTGACATAATATCTCCATCCCGGTGCATCTCAAATAAATACTCTCGACGATCTAATAGTCTTTTAAAAAATATGGCGAACAGAAATATGAATTTGATGTCCCTTCCGTTGGAGGGATAAGAAACTGTTCAAAAAGACAATTTTTAGTATCGTTTCACAAATTTTTTATGGTAGTTTATTTAATTTATTTATGCAAAATGATTTTCTTCTTTCAATATTTTCGTAACTTCTCCTCAACTTTTTGCTTCATTCAATTTCCGATTAATTGATAAATATTCTCGGTCCTTTTGAGCGGTAAAAAGTGAAAAGATATGATTACTAGATTGTAGAAAACGATATGAAATCCGAAGAGTTAGGGCCCCGTTCCCTGAAAATATGTTCGAAAACGCCTTTTTCAATAATGTTAGTATTTGTGTAAATCAAGAATGTACTCTCGACGATCTAATAGTCTTTTGAAAAATATGGCGAAGGGAAATATAAATTTGACATCCTTTCTGTTGGAGGGATAATAAAGTGTTCAAAAAGACAATTTTTAGTATCGTTTCAATAATTCTTTATGGTAGTTTATTTAATTTATTTATGCAAAATGAATTTCTCCTTTCAATATTTTCGTAACGTCTCCTCAATTTTCTGCTTCATTTAATTTGAGATTAATTGATAAATATTCTCGGTCCTTTTGAGCGGTAAAAAGTGAAAAGATATGATTACTAGATTGTAGAAAACGATATGAAATCCGAAGAGTTAGGGCCCCGTTCCCTGAAAATATGTTCGAAAACGCCTTTTTCAATGATGTTAGTATTCGCGTAAAATCAAGAATGTAATTACTTGTCAGCCCAGTTCCGCGTGAGCGGGATTTAATCAACAGAGACTGGCAAGATGTTTGTCGTCAGCGGGAAACAAGAAAATATTGTCAGAGCCATGGCTGAATGACTTTTCCCGAGGGGATGGTGGTAGAACACGTGGCAGCTCGGCGACAACGTAATTTATCCATTCGGAGGCCAGCGAACGAACGAGCATCCGTAAGAAAAACAGGGAACTTTTCCGGTGGTGGCACGTGTTGTAAACTTCGCACCGCATAAAAGCATGCAAATTACGGCTCGCGTGTACGTGCTTCGCATAAAGCTCGGCTCGGTACCAGCACACTTTATTTTCGCGTTTAACCGACTCCATTCCTCCCCTGATCAGTTCAGCTCGTTCGTGGCGCGCTCGTCCTAGACAATCTGGCTCGCTTTGTTCCGCGATGTATACGTGACAACAAATTAGAGGAACAGATAGACACCTAATTTTACGATAATTACCACTCTGCCATCGCGTGCAACCACTGGCTGTCTCTAACGAGCTGTCAATGCAGTCTTCCGGCTGCTGTCTGCCCTTTTTATTCATCGGGGAAACTTCTTACTTCAGATAATTCACTTCTGACAATCTGTTAGTGTGATTTCTGCATGTTCTACTCGACAATGCAGTACGTGGTCTATTTATTTATTATTAATTATTCTTCTATTTACTGCATGTTCGTTTTACGTGTTGGTTCGAGGATGCAATTCTTAGTTCAGAAGTTTGAAGTATTTTCTAATAATACTTCTTCATCCTTAAACCATCTATTGTTCTTATTAACTGAACAAGTAATCCTTTCGCTTTATTGTGTAACAATATCCATAATTAACTTCACATTATCTTTACTATGCTAGCTTTATTTGTCTTATATATTACGTGTCTCTCTGACTAAATAGAAAAGGCACCCGATTAAGATAATTTATCGAGTCCGAGTTGACAATTTAACCTATAATCTACCGAGTCTGCGGGAATTTCTGTATAATCTACAGAGTCTGGGGCAATTTCTAATAATCCAATCGTGTTTTCAATTCCCAAGTCAGCGGGCCGGTCCTAATAATTCAGCGGGCGCAGTTTGTTTCGGTAATTCGATCGAAAATCGATGGTCGCGGAGCAGGTTCGCAAATTAGTTTCCATATCGGCGATATTAAGTCCACGGGTTTGTGTTTCCGTTGACGGAACGCGTAAACTGCGATTAAAGCTTGGCGATCACTGTCCCCCGAAGCTACAACCGCATCCGGTTTTCGTTGGCTCTCAATAGCCGCCGCGACGCGGTTTGTCACAACAAACCCGGGCAAAGATCCGCCAATTTGGCAGCGAAACCGACTAGAGTTGTTCCGAATAAGTCAGCGTAGACGCTGATTACTACCGCCGATCCCGTTCGACTGTTTTACATGACTTCGAACCCGACGTTTCTTAAATATAGACGGTCTCCCCTTGGTCTCTACTACAGCTACGAACTACTGATGGGATCAAGATCTAGTATTCGTTACGAATCTGAGTCAATTTTAATCAGCTAGTTTCATTTTGTAACTTTTTGATTGTTATTCGAAAGCAGTTATTTCTAATTATTTTTGGCAGGTCTGCTGGACGATACTTAAAACTGTTGCATCTTTTTCAATTTATAATACAGCAGCAGACGAACCAAGTGAATTCCTAACTTAATGAAACAGTGATTTCAAAGAGCAACATTTTAAGGTACTCAGGTCAAAATGAATCTGTTTGATCAACGTTTAAGTCCTCCAGAGAATATTACTTAATTTATTTAATCGTTCAAAGTACTCGTAAAATGTTCGAGGTTGAAGTTTCAAGTCCGATTAGTTCAGATTCGAATCTACTTGCGAGACGCTCGATCCCATCGCTACTACTTACCGGCCAGCTGCGCGAGCGAGCCGCGGAAACTTAAGTGTGTCGTACCTGAAACAAACGAAAACAAGATCATTAGCCGAAACAATTTCGCATCCGTCGTTCGTTGAAGCTTCGCTTATATTCTATTGAATGTTGAACCGAATGCAATCTCCATTTTCCATAAGATTCTCTATTACCAGTACGCTTAATAATAATTGATACTCTGATCGCTCATTATTGTCCAATCCAATACTGTTCTTTCAATACGTAGTTATAACTCCGTACAAAGGAATCATACGACAATCAACCTAGACTCATTTCAAAGCTAGAAGCCTCTACTTTCATAACCCGTCGTTCATTTCCTCCTAAGATGCTTCTACACGATATAGTGATTGAAAAATCGAAGACATGTTTTCTCTAACAAACGTTTTCTAAAATTATTCTCTAAAATCATCCCTGGAAAACGCCTGTGAAAACATTAAAAAATTTGTCTCACGGCCGAATATTTCACAGATTCGAAGATTGGATCTTCCTCTTTGCAACGGGACCTCAGAACTTGATCTACGATTTTTTTACGTTGTTAATCGATAACTTGGATCCTTTTAGCAAAGGATTAATGATGTTCCAGGTTCGTTAAAAGTGAAATATCTCATAAACCATCAACTTTTGACGTAAATGGGTTGATACACTTTTACAGCGGAAGTCGAGTCGCATCGATCGGTAGTTAAATCGATCGCTCGTTTCTCGAATGGCGCGGAAAATGCGTGAAAGAAGCCGTGATTGGGGAAGATGTAGACGAGTCTCTCTCTCTCTCTCGGGCGAGAGGGACGAACGCTGAAGTAGTGTGTATCCGCGCGCTATTTCAGTACAGCAGCGCGTGCTCTCGTTTGAGGTCACGTTTGATATTCTAATTGACTTGTTTTACATATTAAAGGACATTCGGCCGATGGGAGAGGAACTTTAATTACGTCGCCGGCGCGCATTGCGCCTCTAGAATGTTGCTCGTGGCTCGAGCCGGATTCTATTCGGCACTCGATTTATCTCTCTTTCGAAACGATCTCATTCCAAAATTCCAGGAACAATTAAAGAAATGATATAGACCTTCGTAGAGCCTCTTATGATACTATAGAAAATTTTCAAACGCTTCATTTGCACCCCGAGTACAGCAATTCTTCATGCTGGTAAAATAAAATAATTGGATAAATTATTTAGTGTACGTGTAAGAGCAGAGGTTTAGGTAAAAATTCTTTAAAAATCTACACACGATCACAACTTGATCAATTTCGCAATATTCTTCCAAAACCGGAGAACACGTAATTCTGAAATTTAATTTTTCCTCGGCGATTTTCAGGAAAGCGAGGAAAATAATCGCGAATCGTCTCGATCTCGTTCTCCCGGGGCGAGAAGCCGGGAAAATCGTTTTTTGATTTTCCTCCTCAGCTCCGGGACGAGGTATAAATTTTCTTTTCACGAGAAACAGACTCCAACCCTGTTGAATAAGGGAACGGGGGGTTGGGGGGTGGTGGCGGCAAAGACGAGGGGTTTCCGAGGGAAGGGATGATTCAATTGGGGTTCAAAGGATGCTTTCAAAATACTCGACACGGTCAGAGAGTGTAGCTTGTATTATTTAGCCGGCGATTGACCTGACGAAAATAGTCCATCGCGTCCTTTCTGACTTTCGTGACGATTCCCACCGCTAAGTAAAACGTCTCTCGATTTCACCTCCTTCCCCTTCTACCCAACTCGGCAGCCATTTCTTCGAGATCCTCTCTCTCTCTCTCTCTTGAACTTTTCAAGTTCGTTGGATAGTTAAACTTTGGTCGTTGAGCGCGAACTAGAGCGGATATCACGGACCCTGAGCTCTTGGATTGGTGTTCCCGTGAATGAAAATTATTAACAATGTCCTCGTACCGTCGTTCCCTTGTTGAATTATTACTTGTAGTTCTCCCGGTGAACATCACTTGTCTTTGCTTCCATATTGCTTAGAATTAGTGGAAAACACTTAGCCACGGAGTGCCATGATTTATTAATGGGTTTCGTTAAAATTGTCACTCTTCGAAACTCATTATCTGTGTCCATTTATATGTTTATGAAACATCTAGTCTTTCATCGAAACCATAAATGTTTCTGAAACATAATTGGAATCGATAAACGTACCTTCGATTATTGCAAACCATGGTGTACAACTTTCGAAAATATTTTAGATAGGTTAAAAACCGGATACGGAACATACCCTGAACGTGTCTCAAAATATAAAAAATGCTGTATAAATATTAGCAATATTTTCAGAGTTGGGCAAAAATTTTGTTTACACAGAAATGTCGAATAAAGTGGGGTTTTTTCCGAGTGGATTTTAAACACACTTTATTCGAAATTTGTATTTACATAAAAACGTTGTCCATAGACAGCGGATTCTTATGCAAAATCAAAACTTTCTACCTAAAATGCAACAAACTGGAGGGAAATAGACATTTATTTTCTTTCGTAATATGTTCGATAATTATTAATGTTCGATCATTCCTATTGTTTTAAATCACACCTGCCCATTTTTGTCACAAATGCATAAAATCCGCTGTCCAGTCAAATGAAATTTTTATTTTCATGGTTTCTTTATAGGACTTTCAGGTGGAAGGGAGAAGAATAAGAAGGGGGTGTTCATCTGGTTTGAATGGAGGGAAAATCGCGTTCAGGAGAGTGTCGTGCGACGTTTTCGAGTGCAACAGCCTAATAAGTCTTGTAAACGGAAACTTTTTGAGCAAGCTGTACGAGAGAGCCAACGGGGTAAACTTTGTTGCTCGAGTTCCAAACGGAATACGGAATTACAGCCGCCTTTATCCTATAATGTAGTACGCTATCTAGTATAGTATATAATACAGCTGTTTGATGTATTAATCCGCTGGCAACACTGTAAGGGTTTTCCGTCGGTGCCCTAGTGAGCGCAGGCTTGCCAACTCACGGTTATTTTGAGATAATTGCATTTTAAAGTTTAATCGGGTTGCTTCCGTCTGCGTATGTGTACGGCCATTGTATAATATTTCGGATGGCGTTCTCGGTGGTTGACGAAAAATATTGTTATACCCGCGTCATTATTAGTTGCAGGTACAATTTCTGTTAATAATAGCGCTGAACTGTTCCCGGAGCCGAGATATGCAGGTCGCCTGCGCGAGTCGATAACAGGTATTACGATATATAATTTCATTCAAGTTTCATAAACTTTAAGCGACTTCCGTTCTACGGTTTTCAATTTTCTTCAGCGATTCCTTTTTCTTACCACGCTTATATTATAACTTGCCGTGTTGTTGTTGTATGCGTCAAATATTGTAATCGAATTTTAAACCTCTTCTTAAGTAGAAAAAATAAAAAACCTTTTAAAACCCACGCTTATATTAAAATGCACTAAAAAGGAAAAAATAATTTTTTTCCTGGTTCTCTATAAAATACTGAATCCAGTTAAATGATTAATAATATTTTGCCCCAAAATTTTAGGCAACTAGTTCAACATTTCTTCTGTTATAAAATTAGTGTCGGAATAGGTAGAAAAATTTCTTATAAATTTAAATAAAATCGTGGCATTAGTAACTATAAATAAAAGCGTGGAGCGTCCACGAAGATTACGTCAATAATTAGTTTAGCTTACTTAGCTACTTTATTTTTATAGTCACTAATGTCACGATTTTATTTAAATACTAGCTTCCCCCGCCACGCGTTGCTGTGGCACAGTATTTTTTAAAAGCATGTACTTGCTGAACGTGTTTGTGATAATCCAATTTTGTTTCGGTCTAACTCTGTCTCTCTCTCTCTCACCCTCACACCCTCTCTCCCTCTCTCTCTGACTATCTCTATCTCTACCTCTGTCCCTGGAAGGTTTTAGAGCAAACCGCATTCGCAAAAATCCATTCGATCAAAAGTTATAAGCAGAAACGTGACCTCTCTCTCTCACACTCTCTCTCTCTCTCTCTGTCTCTGTCTCTGGAAGGTTTTAGAGCAAACCGCATTCGAAAAAGTCCATTCGATCAAAAGTTATAAGCAGAAACGTGCCGAAAAGAGGGGGAAAAAGTGGTTATTGCGTCACAACTTCTAAACCAATGGACTTTTTCGTATCCTTTTTGCTTTTAAACCTTCCCGTGGAAAAGCCCCGTATAACGGTCCAAACCCCAGCTTTCTACGTTGCCCCGTTCTCAAGTGATGCCGTTACAAACATACATACAGACAGACACGATTTTATTATATATAGAGATACATTAAATTTGTCTGTCTATTCCGACACTTATTTTATAACAGAAGAAATTTTGAACTAATTGCTTAAAATTTTGGGGAAAAATATTATTAATCATTTAACTGGATTCGGTATTTTATGGAGAACCAAATGAAAAAATTATTTTCTCTTTTTTAGTGGATTTTAATATAAGCGTGGTTTTTAAACAGTTTTTTTAAACACTGTACCTACTACGTCCGTTCAAATGACTGGTTCTATTGGGTTGACAAGAAAGTAATTTGGGTATTTTAAGGTGAAATAAAACCGAATTTCTTTATTCAGGCGATGAACTTTAATCAATAAAATATTTTCCTATTCATTCGTGTTGGCAAAAGATCATCGAACAAAAGGGAACATATCTTAATCATTAAAATTCATTGCTTGAATAAAAAGATTGGGCTCTCTATTTCACTTTAAAATACCGAAATTACTTTCTTGCCAAAACAATATATTTTTTATTTTGCAAATATTAACCCTTAGCACTCGAATGGCGACTCTGAGGCGCCACTAAAAGTTGCCGGAGCATTATTCAAAACATGTTTACGTTACCAAATATTAATAATTATTAAACATCTGGGTATTGTATGGGGTATTCACCAATTTCATATCCATCAAATTTAAAATGTCATAGAGAAAATATCTCCGAGTGCAAAGGGTTAAAATTATAAAAGTAAATATCTTTGTTGGAGCACATATTGCGATAAGAACCGCGCAAAGTATAAATAAATTGAACCTCGTCAATTTTATAAGCCAGATGAGAGTCGCTAGGCGAGGGGAGGAAGCACGAATCGGGGGGAAAAAGTTACCCCCTCTCTGCTAGTATCGGATTAGTCACGTGACGGGGCCATGGCGGAAGCGTGGGGGAATACCGTCGTGGAAGGGCAAGGTAAATACCTGTAACATTTGTAGCTCGGTACGTTTAGTGTTAATGTGTTCCGTCGCGTGGGGAATTATTACGAGATTCCCGGACGTGCCTAGAGAGTCCAGTAATATTTCAAGCGACCCGTAACACGCGGGTGATTGATCGTTAACAGGGCTTCCTTGGTAGTTCATCATGATGTCGTCTCTTCGCAGTGAACAATTAATTTCAAATTGTCAAAAGAAATTGAAAATCAAGACAAATACTTATGTATTCACTGTAATTCGAGGACTGCGGATCTTCGTGCAAAACAAACATTTCCCAACTGCGACAACCTGGGGTGAATTAAATATTTAATTCCATACTATACATTTAATAGGCTGAAAATAATGTAACAGTATTTTTAAATTCTTCTAATATTTTTACTGTTTCCAATCACAACTACTTACAAATTCATAAAATCCGCATAGTCCAGTCAATGAATGCTCATAAGGGGGGGGTTGTAGAGGGAAATGGAAGGAACACTATTTTTAACTTTGGGACTTTGTTTGGACTAGTTAAGAGATAAACATACTAAAAGTCCTACTCCTAGAAGGTGAGCGGGTGCAGAGGGGCACGTATTCCATATCCAACGAGAGAACAGTACCGTTGCGCGCAGCTTGGAAGATGGTGGGGGCGCAACGAGCCTATCATCTCTCACTCCGCTATCCACTTCCCACTTTCTTGGATCAATTAGGGTGAAGATGCGCAGCGACGAACGAAAACTGGTCTTCACGCGGTATTGTTCTCTCGTTGGATAAAGTATAGAAGGTCCTTTTTTCGGTTTTCCGCTTATATCTCGGAAACTATACGTCCTAGCGATAAGACTATTCTATACAAAATTAAAGCTGACAAAATGTGCCACAAGATCGATTGAATTCAGTTTTTCGCTATCTCGCATAGTTTCCGAGATATCCGCGCTCAAAGTTCACTAATTATGAAAAAGAAAATAGCCAGGTGAAATTCTATGTACATACATAATATTAGTTTCATTTTTTGTACTACGCAAGTTTTAAAGTCTGGAACATAAGAATGCTTAATATTACATAATATATTTTTTGGATACAGAAAAAATAAGTGTAACTTAGGAAAAACGCCGAGAAAAGTAGTTTTCATTTTTTTCAACATTGTTACAACCACTCATAAGAATCTGAAAAAATTGAACATAATACTTTTGATAATATCTCATTGCTAAATTAATTCTAAAGTGGTACGAGACCTACTTTCATATGAAATCGGCATTTTTAAAATTTTTTTCGTGTTTTTCATTTTTTACAACCATAGTTTGCAACGGAAAAATTTGGAAATGATACCTAATATGTGGCTTCGTATCCGTAATGTGTTAGATTTTTTTCAGAATTTTTAATTGTCAATATATAGGGAAAATGGGCCAAAAACTGGCATTTCGATTTTTCACAATAACTACCCTTACAGATGAGATATAGGGCTGAAACTTGTCAGAGAGGGGTATTTTGGGGTAGGCTATCGAGAATGGTTCAAGCTCGATTAAAATCCCGCCGGGGGTGAATCTCACCCGGCTATTTCCTTTTTCATAATTAGTGAACTTTGAGCGCGGATATCTCGGAAACTATGCGAGATAGCGAAAAACTGAATCGAATCAATCTTGTGGCACATTTCGTCAGTTTTAATTTTGTATAGAATAGTCTTATCGCTAAGACGCATAGTTTCCGAGATATAAGCGGAAAACCGAAAAAGGGTGGCCTTCTACGTGCCCCCCTGCACCCCGCTCATCTCCTAGGAGTGAGGACTTTTAGTATGTTTACCTCCTAACTAGTCCAATCACAGACTCAAAGTTAAAAATTGTGTTCCTTCCATTTCCCTCTACAACTTTTCGTTGACGGAACTAACAGTCAAATTCTCTATTTATCTTCTGTATAGCCTCTCAATAAAACAATTTATTATGTCTGGAACAGTGAAAAAATGAGCTTGCTCAGGTATGTATAATTATGGGTCGTCATGGGGAGCAAAAAGCAGACAGTCTAACTTTCGGGGAGGTGGAGGGTTTGCATGGCTTCGAGCCCGAGAACTAATGACTAGGAGGCAGGGGGAGAACAATTAGCCGTTTCCCGGAATCAATTGCGATTTATTCGCACATGTGCAAGCGAAAGAGAATCCTCGGCACACCAATAAAACTAGCAAAAACTCACGGTTACCAAAATGAAGGAGGAAAAGGGGTAGTGGAAAATACAAGGCGAACTAGAAAAACAAACAGGAGACAAACACGTAGTGTGTGCACGGTCGCGGGCAGAATTGAATCTCGGAATGTATTCCATAAATAAATAAAAGACGTTCGAGTGGCAAGGACGCGCCGTGGAGATGGCGAAATATTTGGGGCGGGGGTAAACACCCTCGGGGAGGGAGAAGGGATTGTTGAACACAGAGGGTGGTGGGAATTTACAGAGTCGTTACGCATTGTGGCGCTTCGCGTTAGTCTGTTGTGTGTAAGTGTATGTGCGCACGTGCTCTCTCTCCCGCGTCTGATGCGCACGCGTCTTCCTCTCGTTCGAAGATCTGTATGAATGAGCCACGTGGCTGTGCGAGTGCATAGTGTACCTGCATGCGTATCTGCACCTTCTCACAATCGAACCGGGACCGGCGCATTACGTCCCGTTTACACGCCGAAGATAAGCCATCCTTCTGTTCCTTGCAAGGTAAGGGTGAGAGACAATTGCTACTGTGTTCGGTCATTAATCATTGCTACATTTTATACGACTGGTGACGCATCAAGTCAATGTATAATTTATCTTGAAATTTTTACTTTGAAGTTACTTGAATGTAGTGTGACGAGTCAAATTAACATATAATGTTTCTTAAAATTTGTACTTTAAATTTACTTGAATGTAGTGACGTATCAAATTAATATACAATAATTTTATCTTCAAATTTTTACTTTTTATTTACTTCAGAGACGTATCAAATTAATATACAATTTATCTTGAAATTTTTTCTTTTAATTTAGTGACGTATCAAATTAATATACAGGGTGAGTCACCAAACGTTAGCACCTCAAATATCTTTGTTGTTTCTAAAGATACGTAAAATATGGTAAGGACAAAGTTGAATGGTACAATGGGGCTGACACGATGCCAAAACAAAATTTTGTTTTTATGTCATTTTTTTATAGATATGAAGGTCACCTTCATTTTTTTAAATGGAATGAGGTATTTTTTAATACATCAATCGATGCAGCTGGACATTCTTTATAAAAAAGTACTAACCTATGTATGTCGAAAAGTTAGTAGTTCAGGAGATATTTCAATTTAAATAACTCCAAAATACCAGTACTGTCGTACTAAGGCGTTACACAAGTAAGTAAACACTAACGCCTTAGTACGACAGTAATGGTATTTTGGAGTTATTTAAATTGAAATATCTCCTGAACTACTAACTTTTCGACATACATCGGTTAGTACTTTTTTATAAAGAATGTCCAGCTGCATCGATTGATGTATTAAAAAGTACCTCATTCCATTTAAAAAAACATCGATAACCTTGAAATCTCATAAAAATGACCTTGAAATTTTTTCCCTTACACCGTTATATGTGGCCCTTCAAACAGTGTAACTTTGTCCTACGAAGTTTTTCTGTACAACGAAAAGTAACGGAGATATTGAGCTGTTCAGAGTTATGTGGGCCATCCTGTATAATTTATCTTAATATTTTTACTTTTGATTTACTTTACTTCAATGACACGTATGAAATTAATATATAATTTTTCTTAAAATTTTTACTTGCAATTTAATTTTTAAATTTAAATTATACCTTACTTTTATATAAAATTACAAAATAGTGGAGTTGTATTGTCCAATTCCATATTCATTGGGTTCTTGTCAGCTTTTACAAAGTACAAAAGAGAATGGACTACTAGGAAAATTCTACATATATTCTACAATGTATATTCTACAATGTATGTTCTACAATGTATATTCTACAATGTATGTTCTACAATGTATGTTCTACAATGTATATTCTACAATGTATATTCTACAATGTATATTCTACAATGTATATTCTACAATGTATATTCTACAATGTATATTCTACAATGTATATTCTACAATGTATATTCTACTATATTCCAGTATATTTAAAGGAAAACAAATTTTCCCGAACAAAACGATTATATAAGCTACTCCGACGTTATCTCATTCTTGTAATCGCTTAATCCGCAATCAATGCATCAATAGAAAATTTTTCCATTCGCTTTAAAGTGTCTAAAAACGATCAACGTCCGCCTCGATTACAATCGACAATCTTTTACGGTCTCTGTGCATTCAGAACCAACTCGGAAAACGCGTATACTCCCAGCAGTTTCAACTTCTTTATTCCCCAAACGGAATAACTGCGAGTCCCGGGGAAAATTCTTACGAGAAGAGTAAAATCTGCGCTTTACCGTCAAGGTAAATTAAAGGTTCGGCAAGGACGGTGCTTTCGCCATAGTTTGTGGGGGAAGTTTTGCGAACCTCGCCAATAAGCCAGCCCGGAAAATCCTCTAGGGGATCGAAAGGACATTGATCGCGATATAAATTTCAATCGAATACTTTTTCCCCGTGGCTCCTTCTTTCTCTCTGCGTGTGTCGACTTTTGTTCCGGGAAGACTTCCTTCGCGGACTGTACATTTACAACCTAGGTTCTTTACCGACCGGGCCCCCGCGTTTCACAATTTCAAATAATAACACCGGCGAACTTTTTATTAACCTAATAACAGTAAGAAGAAAGGGGAAGTGTGCTGTAAAGAGGAGCAGGGACGGACATGGAAACCCTCGTATAATTACGGTGCTTGGACCCCGGACTATTGGCACATTCAGATTATCGTCGTAAATACGATACCGGTGATCATCTTTCGGGCTTGATGAGCTATTGTTAAGAAGAAAATACACGATATACTAGAAAAGGACGCGTTCTTAATTCGTTCTTGTTGGAAAATTCAGCTGAATGGCAAAGATTGGATCTACAGGGTGTCCCAAAATTCGTGAACTTCCCGAAAGGGGGTGGTTCCTGAGACCATTTCAAGCGACATTTTCCTTTGCAAAAATGTTATCCGCGGCTTTGTTTAGGAGTTATTGACAAAAAACACGGACCAATCAGAGCGCGACCTAGACGCGAGGTGCCACAGTCGGCCAATAGACAGTTGGCGCGCCGGGCCGACTGTGGCAACTCGCGTCTAGGTCGCGCTCTGATTGGTCCGTGTTTTTTGTCAATAACTCCTAAACAAAGCCGCGGATAACATTTTTGCAAAGGAAAATGTCGCTTGAAATGGTCTCAGGAACCACCCCCTTTCGGGAAGTTCACGAATTTTGGGACACCCTGTAGAATGTTTTGTTTGATTATTTAGTTTAATCAATTTATTCTTGCTATTACTTTGACGCGACAGTAAAAGATTATGATCGAGGATTAAATTTGTGAATCCATTTCTGCAAACAAAATATTGTGGTAAAAGGAAACAAGATTAAAGATCGTTCGAATCGTCACAAATAGTAGATCGATAATAATAAAATATAAAGGTGATGAATTAAATTTGTAATTTCACTTTTGGAGATGAATATTGCGATAAGAGACAGGATTAAATGCAAAGTAAAATAAGTTGGCAATAATAAAATGTAATATGATGAACAGATGAAGATACAAGTTTAATTCCTTCTTAAAAGCATAATTTGATTTGGAAGTTTGAAAAACACGAGTGCAGAATTATATTTAATTTATTGTATAACTCAAAGATTGGTTCTAGAATGTTTATTTGATCATTTAAGTTAATCAATTTATTCTTGCCGTTAATTCGACAGTACAGTAAAAGATTATGATCGAGGATTAAATTTGTGAATCCATTTTTGCAAACAAAATATTGTGGTAAAAGGAAACAAGATTAAACATCGCTCGAATCGTCACGAATAGTAGATCGATAATAATGAAGAATAAAAATGATGAATTAAATTTGTAAATTCACTTTTGGAAATGAATATTGTGATTAGGGACAAGATTAAAATAATACCGCCATACAAAGTAAAATTAACAAGCTTGTTAATTCTTCCTTAAAATTCTTTATTGTCAATTTGTTCATTTAAAGTATAATTTCATTTTGAAGCTTTCAACACGAGTACAGAATTATATTGAATTAATTGTGTAATTTCTGTGAGCAACTGACTTCTTTTATAACCCCTATAAATTGAAGCACTTGCCCGCTGAAGCGTTCATTCCTTTTCTTATCATGTTCCTCTTTGAAATCGGGCGGAGCAAAAGGACGGGCATTTAAAAATCGACGTGCTTTTCCCCGACAAAGCAGCGGCAGCTGGAAATTGGAAAAATTCGTTTGGTCTGTTAACAAACACAGCGTTTTGGCAGCTGCAAAACCGTGCTGGCAATTTTTATTTCGCGTGTTCGTACAGCTCTCTTTTGTGTCGCAAGCTGGTACTCAATAGCGTCGATTTGGTTATTCATGGTCGAAAAATCGGCCGACAAACAAACCCGACAAAGCTTCGAAAGAGACGAAATAAATTTCAGCATGATTGCCGTTTTAAAACGAAGAATCGCGCGATACCATCCGACGAACACACATACAATATCTCGGCGCACAGTCTATTTATTACATCGCGATGACAACGCGTCATTGATTGATCGGCCGAGTGTCCAATCCTCGCCTGCGTCACTCATTATTCCCTCCCCTCCATCATTCCCTACCCCCTCTAAATCGGATTAACGACCATGCCACCGGAAACCGGGCACGTATTTTCAATCGTGTCGCGTGCTCCCGGACAAAGTTTCATTTGCGCCCTTTATTAATTCGATTAAACCATCCATCGGCGTACCGGGACAACTTCGACGGAATTTCTCCGGGTAGTATTCTATGCTTTCCACCCTCTTCTCGGATTCTCTTCTCTTTTCCCCGCATTTCCACCCCCTAGGATTTCTCACCCCTACGCCATTAACGTCCCAAGTGTATTTCTCTTTTACTTTGTTCGCGCCCTTAATCTTTCACGTCTAGGCCCGGATACCGTAAATACGGGCGAACTCGCCGCCCTCCTTCTGCTATGTCACTGGCTGAAAATTGTAATACGTATTGTACAGTCGGTGCTACAGCAGTTTCAAACCACTCCTCCAGGCAGGCTCTCAGTTTTTACAAATAATCCAGTTCCGAGTTTTTCTTTATAATTGATTGAATTAAATCGTACACCTTCTGATTTAGTTGAGGGAGAGTCTGAAATGGTTTCTGGGTTTCATACTGAATATTTTAGAAGCTCATTTGCTTTCATTTTTATACCTGAATATTCAAGAATTATTTTTATATCTGAATATTCAAGAATTATTTTTATATCTGAATATTCAAGAATTATTTTTATATCTGAATGTTTAAGAATTATTTTCATGTCTGAATATTCAAGAACTGTTTTTATGTCTGAATATTCAAGAATTATTTTCATATCTGAATATTCAAGAATTATTTTTATGTCTGAATATTCAAGAATTATTTTTATGTCTGAATATTCAAGAATTATTTTTATATCTGAATATTCAAGAATTATTTTCATATCTGAATATTCAAGAATTATTTTTATATCTGAATATTCAAGAATTATTTTTATATCTGAATATTCAAGAATTATTTTTATATCTGAATATTCAAGAATTATTTTAATATCTGAATATTTAGAAATTATTTTTATATCTGAATATTCAAGAAATATTTTTATATCTGAATATTCAAGAATTATTTTTATATCTGAATATTCAAGAATTATTTTTATATCTGAATATTCAAGAATTATTTTTATATCTGAATATTCAAGAATTATTTTTATATTTGAATATTCAAGAATTGTTTTCATATCACAATATTCAAGAATTATTTTCATATCTGTATATTCAAGAATTATTTTTATATCTGAATATTTAAAAATAATTTTTATATTTGAATATTCAAGAATTATTTTTGTAAGATTTCTAACATAATTTTAGGGTTCAATGTTGAAGGTACATACTCATACATATACATACAATTGTTGAAGGTATACATACAATTGTTGAAGGTATACATACAATTGTTGAAGGTATACATACAATTGTTGAAGGCATACATACAATTGTTGAAGATACACATACAATTGTTGAAGGTACACATACAATTGTTGAAGATACACATACAATTGTTGAAGGTACACATACAATTGTTGAAGGTACACATACAATTGTTGAAGGTACACATACAATTGTTGAAGGTACACATACAATTGTTGAAGGTACACATACAATTGTTGAAGGTACACATACAATTGTTGAAGGTACACATACAATTGTTGAAGGTACACATACAATTGTTGAAGGTACACATACAATTGTTGAAGGTACACATACAATTGTTGAAGGTACACATACAATTATTTAAGATACACATACAATTATTTAAGATACACATACAATTGTTGAAGGTACACATCATTTTTGAAGATACACGTATTAGATCAAAAGTACAATAAGGGAAACACTCATTTTGGAAGATCCCCTTCACAGACTTGTCCAACAGTAAGTGTACACCATCATTTGTCATAATTTCCACACCCTGCTCCCCTGTCCAGAGTCTCTCTCTCTCTCTCAAACGTTGAAGACTTGTTTGAAGTCCAATTTTTGAGGGTCCTTTTAGAACTTCATCGACGAGAGATCCTCTGCCTGAAATGGATGCTGTGTGCCGCCATAATCTCTGTTCTCTTTCTCGGATAATATCCCCCTTCAAGTATCTCTTTCTACCGTGCTTTGTGTTGGAGCGAACGTGTTTTTCGTTTCAGTTTTCGACGCGAGTGATAAAGGGCCAAAAAGAGAACGAGAGAGGGAGAGAGATTGCGTTGAAAAAACGCGGATCGGTTCATTGAAACGAAATCCAGAAGTCAATGATAATAATGGCCGTCCCCTAACTCGCGTGTGCGCATTGCGAAATGAATGGTCTCTCTGGTTCGAGCTCTTGGCGGATTTAATGCGAAGAACAATCGGGTGTCGCAAATATTTCAAATTGATTACAGACGAAATACGATCCGATTCAATTTCATAAATCCCGCGGATAAATGCCTCGAACACAGTCGTCGTTGTCGTCGGCGGCGGCGGCGGCGGCGGCGGCGGCGGCGATGGGAGCAAATATCACTTAATTACAATTTGCATAATGCACTCCGGAAGTTTGGCTCTAATTCAGAGAGGGAGCGCGTGTCGCGATGCAACAGAAAATCGGTTGCAAAGCTGACGTATTTGTTGTTGCTCCCCCTCCGTAATTTCAAACTCTACAACGGCCCTCCTCTCTCTCTCTCGCTGTTGTAACCGATAGCCTTTTGTATTTACAACATCGCGCGGAAAATGCACGAGCGGTTGTTGCCGGGCACACGCGTGCGTGATGTAAAATTGTAATTGATGGGCCTCGTTACGCTGTCCTACGGAATACATTATGACAGGCCGGATCTTTATGCGAAATAAAAATTGCATCTGGGAAATGAGGATATTGCGAAAATTTATTTCCTCCAATATTTTAATCGGTCGAAAACGGAGTTGGACAAAAATTGTATATAAATTTCGAATAAAGTGGGGTTTAAATCCGCTTTATTCGAAATATTTATTTGAATAAAATTTTTGCCCAACTCCGGTCGAAAATAATGCGGTGAATTTCAAAATCTAATCTGTGGCTTCTATTGTAGTATGAAGTTCACGGTTTAAATTATGACGTGCGTAACATAAAATGTAACACTTAAATTTATTTATATTTTGTGCGCTTTTTACTAAAATATATACTGGAGATTTTTTTTTATTTTTTGACTGTACCGAAAGGAAGGTTATAAATCATTTTTCATATATTTGGTCATTAGATATGGAACTTGACGAATAAAACACAAATTTCAAACACATTCGTCAAGTTTCATACGTAACGACCTGATAATAATCCGAAATGATTTTATCCACTACTAAAATTCAATAAAAATTTCTTAGCCATGGTTCTTTCTAATTTCCTAATCCCCGTAAGCACGGGGATTTTAAAAGATCAAACGCGAAGCTACTTTGTTCAATTTTGTTTCAATTTCTATTCGGACAGCACGTGAATACAAAAAGTAGAACGGTTCATTTTCTCTTGAGAAACGTTTCAGCAACATATGAGATTATCAGCGCAGAATTTCGCGTCCCCTCAACAAATGGAGCACTTAGTAAATGAACTTTTACGGAAGGGTAATTAATGCAAAGTGGCATCGCAGCCGTGGCAAAGTGACGTTTACTTCGGCCTTCGTTGAAAGTCGAAAATAATTTCGAAAATGCGAGAATGTAGAAAACGAGCGAAAACTGTTTTCTCTAACGAGAGAAACGAAGGAGGGGGATTAAAAATATTTTTAATTAAGGCTACGACGTTTAAATTTTTAACGATACGACCCACCGGGCGAGAGAAATCTTTTAATTACATAATTAAGCACGCTTCATCGGATTAATCATCTCATTCGACGGCCGCTCGTTTTCGCTGCTTGACGGGGACAAAAGCGGCCGGGAAAGGGAATTAATTATCTTAATTAGAAACGCATTGTTCTCCGAATGTTATCAGCGGAGAGTGTACAGATTTTCCGAGGCCGAGGGACGCACCAGTCGACACTTATTTTCGAATCTCTGAATGGAACGATGATCTACGGCGATATTCCACCGGTAATTTCGCACTCTGTCGGATTACTCTTCGTAGGCGTGTGAATGCTCGGCCTAATTGTTGACGAGGTTCGTTAAGTAATTCGCCTCTGGTTGAAATCGATAACAAAGGAACTGCAATTTTCGCAAGTCGACTTAAGTGAGTAAATTGACTAAGGTTAACTTCGATATCGCAATTTAATATGGCATTTACGCGAAGCCGAGTCCGAGTCGACTGTATAATTAACCGAACTTGTATTCGACGGCTATTAATTGTCTCGGATCGAACGGATCAATCCGTCGACGCCCATTGTCCAACCGACGCAACGGCGCCATTGTTGCTCCAGATTAGGAAAAACCCTCGCAGAAATTCGAAAACTTCGCAGACCTCGAGTAAATTACAATTCGCCGGGAACGTGAGCGAGCGAAGCAAAACCGAGAGGAACAATTAATTAAAATCTATTCGAAATTGCTGTGTGAGGAGAGGTAACTAAATACATTGCAAAAGAGATTGTAACGTTAGACGCGCAACGTAGCTTTAAAAAACAATTCTGCAACGCTCACGGGAAAATGTTGAGAAGTTTGCGTGATTAATAATTTATTACAGAAGTTGTCATGGTTTCTAATTTGAAATTGTACGGACGTTTCTTTCATTCCTTTAATATCAGCAAATTGGAGGAAGCACATCGGATTACTTAAATCGTTCCACTGGTGTACATTTTACCCATTTTTATTGTAAATGTAGAAACAGTACGATGATTATACGGGACCACGCGTGCGCTTGAAGAGGGATTGGCCGACGCGTCTGGTCATGGTCAGCCAATTCTACTTAACGTGAATACGCTGTAGCGTATTCGGTGTTAAAGTAGTTTCAAGCCACTCCTCCAACAGGCTGTTACCGTTTTAGAAATAACGGAGTTCCGAGCTTCTCTGTGCCTTTATTTAATATTTGTCGTCGTTGCAGGGAGAATTAGATATTTTTCAATTTTTAATATACCTGTCTTCAGAGTGTTTCCTGTTCGTCATATACAGGGTGGTCCATTTATCTTGAGACAGTCAACTATTACGGAAACCAGCAGGAATATAAAAAACTGTTTTATATAAAATATTCTTCATATGAAGGGGCACATTTAATGGCGCTATGCACATTCTTCCATAATGGCCCATTAACGGTCAGATGAAGGGCAACTTCATTTTTTCAAATGGAAACCCATATTTTTTATTTCATATTCTTATTCTACATCGAAAAATGTTAATATTTCGTATAAAACATTTTTTTCCTGAACTTACCATTTTTCGAAGAATATTTTATATAAAACATTTTTTCATATTACTGCTGGTTTCCGTAATAATTGACTATCTCAAGATAAATGGACCACCCTGTATATTTATGTATTTATTTACTATATAATTTGTATTAGGTAAAAAATACATTAACCTCTTGCTGGAATTTTAACGAGTCAGACTCGTGATGAAGATTTGAACAAAGTCTAACAAATATGAATGTCACGAGTTTTTTTGGATGAAATAAAATTCGATTCGTTTCTAATCAATATTTCAGCATTCAAATAAATCTAGCCATACAGGAAATATGAATTTTCTGTTCTCTTCTACGACATTTTTCGGGATAAAGGCGTTTTAATCACTGTAACTGTAAAGAAAACCGTCTCGTTTGTTTAATAATTCATTACGTAAGTTGTCATGGTTTTTTATTTGAAATTGTACGAACATTTCGTACATTCTTTTAATATTAACAAACTGGAGAATAGACATTATTTAAATATGTCCACTGGGGTAAGTTTTATCCACTTTTGGTCTGGTCGTGGTCAACCAATTCTACTTAACCCCGTGCGGTACCTTTTCTTTTACAGTTACAGTTAGGGTTGCCAGAAATGTTTTATCCAAATATAGAAGAAGTAGTGAAAACTGCAATTATGTATACAGGGTGTCCCAAAATTCCTTCAACAGCCGGAAATGGGAGGTTCCTGAGTTCATTTGAGGCGACATTTTCCTTTGCAAAAGAGTTATCCGTGGCTTTGTTTAGGAGTTATTAACGAAAAACACGGACCAATCGGAACGCGACCTAGACGCGAATTGGCATAGTAGGCCCGGCGCGCCATCTGTCTATTGGCCGACTGTGCCAACTCGCGTCTAGGTCGCGCTCCGATTGATCCGTGTTTTTCGTTAATAACTCCTAAACAAAGCCGCGGATAACATTTTTGCAAAGGAAAATGTTGCCTCAAATGACCTCAGGAACCTTCCATTTACGGCTGTTGAAGGAATTTTGGGACACCCTGTATATATGCGATAGGCTCAAAATATAGGAGTTCAAGTAAAAGAGGTACACAGCACATTTTAAACTTTTTTATTCAAACAAAGATGATTTTTTATTCAAATATGATTTAGGAGATCAAGTTCAAATATAGAAAGCTCATACCAAATATAGAAGATCTGGCAACCCTAGTTACAGTGATTAGAACGTCTTCATGCACGAAAATGTTGTGGAAGGGAAAAGAAAATGTATATGTATTTTTTGTATGGCTACATTTATTTGAATGGTTAAATATTGATTACAAACGCGTAACATTCATATTTGCTAAACTTTGATACTCATCAAAGTACGACGAGCGTTTAACATGAATAGACTACAGTCTTGTATTAGAATAAAATTATATTAGTGAAATATCGGCGACTGCATAGGCGCAGAACTCGCAAGAGTCTAAGAGTTAAAAATTCGATTGTTTACCAGGATTTTCTGCACGACAATGGCGCCGAGTCTAGTCGAACGAGGACAAAGAATCGCGAATCAATCCGCCACGACATGGCACGCCGGTTATCGCACCTGACAATTTTGTATCAGCCGGGGCACGTGCTTCGTTGCACTTTCTCGCCGGCTCCGGGGAGGGCTCGATATAAAACACTTTACGATAAATATAGTGCGCCGAGTCCGACTTCGCGTGGCCGTTTAAAACGCTGTTACGTGCGCCGCGATGTATTTATAAATTACGAAAAAGCTAATTTTTCCCGCCTCGTCGTCACGCTCGAGAATTATATAAACATCGATGCATCGATCGACTCCATCGGATTAACCCGTCAGGGACAGCGACGTTTTCTATTGTATATATTTATACGGCGGTACACACCATGAGACAATTCTTTTCATTCAATTTCCTGTTATCTCGTACACGCACAAATCAGTCGGGATTTGTTTGTTACGGAGGATTCTCTTTACTTCCAAGACCAATGATCAATAAAATAGCGGAGCTCGTTATCTTTCGTTTTATTTCCTCTTGTCGGCGCGAGCAACCTCCGTGACATTAATCTCGAGCGACCCAGAAAACCGTCCGCAGAAAATATTCACCGGTTTTTAGCCCGAATTCCCGCGCTAATCTTACAGTATTTTCATAGCTATTAAAAATTCACAATCACACATTTTCAGGACTATCTGCACGGAGTTGGGAATCTGTATATGGGGCTAGGAAAAATTATTTCATATTTTTTAGTCCGTTTTAAGAACGTGGTATTTTTAAAAAATGTATTTTTATTTAAGTACTTTTCTTATGAGCTACGCGATGCAACACGAACATACAGTGAGTGTAAAAAGCATTCGTACGCTAGTTAAAATAGAATAACTTTTTTATAACTGTACCAAACGACCTGATTTTTTATAATCAATTAGAAGCATTGGTTTACGAAATTATATGCAAAAAACATTTTCCTGCGTCAACCGATTTCGATGAAACTTTCAGTGTGTGTATAAATAACATAGATCTACAAAACATATATTTTAAATTTTCATTAAGGGCCCAAATAAAAATGTTTTAAAAAATGTTTTCCTTTATTTTTGCATGTAATCTTTTACATTATAATTTTTGTGAAATATTTTTCGTGCATATAATTTCGTAAACCAATGCTTTACCATTTGATTACAAAAGATCTCGTAAAAGATTTCGTACAAAAGATTTCGTAAACCAATTGATTACAAAAGATCAGGTCGTTTGGTATAATGATAAAAAAGCTACTCTATTTTAATTCTAATTCTTAATTTTAATTCTTTTTACCCTCACTGTGTATACGCAGTTATTTAAAATAAAACATCAATGACCTTTAAAACTACGAGAAGAAGAACATTTAAAGGAAACAACATTTTTACTTTACGCTGGTGATGCAAATGGGGGACTTATGTACATTGATCGAGAATTGCTGGGTCCTGATTCGGGAGAATCACGCGAATAAGTTTCCGGTCGAGAGTGGCAGTTCCCGAGGTAACGATCTCGTTCTGGTAGGTCAGGGGAGTATTTACCGGCGGTGAATTATGTTTAATTCACGGCAGCGCTCCGCGACACGAAACAAAGGACATTAGTAACGCGCAATTAAAATCAATCGCACAACGAAGGCATAAGAGGGACACGGGATGCGGAGAAGAGAAAGAGAGACAGGGTGAGAGAACAGCACTCCGCCGAATCGATCGATCCGTTGAGAGCAGCGTTGAAATACACGTTTGCTCATCGGCCCATCCTGCTGTCCCCCTGCATTCAGCGCCGGCATTTCGCTATCTTATGGGGAACACCGAACGGACGCATTTGGCGAAACCGCAATGCTCTCTCCCTCACTCTCACTCTCTCTCTCTCTCATACTCTCTCTCTCTCTCTGTCTGCGAGCGCCAGTTCGACGTTACTTTGTGCGGTTCTGAATTAGATCGAAACGCGCGCCGCGAGGAGCAACTGTGATCCCCTACCAATCAGATTTTCCCTTGCACTGACACCATCAACCCTTTACGATTCTAGATCCTCCTAATCAATTCGATTCCGGCGCGTAAAGATCCATCGATCCCGCCGTCATTCTCTTCTCGCCGTGTCGTATTGTTTTAACTCTTTGCACTCGGTTGTTCCATCTGAGGTACCACTAAAAATTGCTGTACCATTATTCAAAATATTGCTTACATTATTAAATATATCGGTATCTAAACAATTACTAAACATTTAGGTATTGTATGAGGTATTATACCAATTTCATGTCCATCATAAAAACGTGGTAAAATGGAAATCTAGATCGGAAGAAATATTTAATTTTCCAGATAAAACAGCTCCGAGTGCAAAGGGTTACGGTATTCCGGTGGTTTCTCATTTTCAAAATATCGATTCTTTTTGCACATTCAACCCTGTCGTGCACCCATGACTAGAATACGGATTTTATGCATTTATGGCAAAAGTGGATTGGTGCAATTTGAGAAAAGTATTGGGTTGGCAAGAAAGTAATTTCGGTTTTCACTAACTGATGGCGTTATGTTTTGTTTGATTGGCTTCTGTTAACGTTGCGTTTGTTTTCTTTCTGACATTTCATAACTGCATCTTTTAGGTTACTTTTGAAGCAAATTACACGTAATTTTGATTAAAATTGTTAGTTCTGTGTCAATTTGAACATGGAGTGCAGAAACGAACATTATAGGCATATATTGCTTTTTTATTTCCGTAGAGGTAAAAAAGCTGCCGAGGCTCACAAAGATATATGCGAAGTTTACGGTGTAGATTGCTTAACAGAACGCACGTGCCAGAATTGGTTTAAAAAATTCCGTTCTGGAAATTTCTCACTTAAAGACGACCAACGTTCTGGTCGATCATCTGGAGTTGATGATGACCAAATGAAAGCCATTATTGAATCGGATCGTCATATAACTGTCCGAGAGATTGCAGACAGGTTAAATGTCTCGCATACAACCATAGAATATCGTTTAAAAAGTCTCGGAATCGTTAAGAAGCTCGATATTTGGGTTCCACACGAGTTGAAAGAAATTCACTTAATGCAACGCATCAACATATGCGATATGCATCTCAAACGAAATGAAATCGACCCTTTTCTCAAGCGAATCATCACCGGTGATGAGAAATGGGTTGTTTACAATAATACAACTCGAAAACGATCATGGTCCAAGCGTGATGAACCAGCCCAAACCACACCGAAAGCTTAATTGCACCAAAAGAAGATCATGTTGTCAATTTGGTGGGATTACAAAGGTATTGTGTATTTTGAGCTGCTCCCAAGGAACCAAACCATCAATTCAGATGTTTATTGTCGACAACTAACAAAACTGGACATAGCAATCAAAGAAAAACGGCCAGAAATGGCAAATCGCAAAGGAATCGTGTTCCACCATGATAACGCTAGGCCACACACATCTTTGGTAACACGTGAAAAGTTATTGGAGCTTGGTTGGGAAGTGATGTCACATCCACCATATAGCCCTGACATTGCACCATCAGATTATCATTTATTCCGAAGTTTACAAAACTCTTTGAATGGTAAAACATTCACTAATGATGATGATCTGAAATCGCACTTGGATCAGTTTTTCACCGAAAAGGATCAGAAGTTTTATGAGCGCGGAATTATGAAGCTACCAGAAAGATGGCAAAAGATCATACTACAAAATGGAAAATATTTTATTGATTAAAGTTCATTGCTTTGATAAAAAAATTGGATTTTATTTCATCTAAAAATACCGAAATTACTTTCTTGCCAACCCAATACATACAGTTGGTGTACAAAATATTCGTACACCTTTTAAAAACTAATAACTTTTTTATAATTGTACCAAACGACCTGATTTTTTATAATCAATTAGAAGCATTAGTTTACAAACTGATATGCAAAAAAGATTTTCCAAAAATTACAATTTACAAGGTTGCAGGCAAAAATAAAAAAGGCATTTTTTAAAACTTTTTTATTGGGGCCCTTAATGAAAATTTAAAACATATGTTTATTGGATCCATGTTCTTTATACACATGTTGGAAATTTCATCGAAATCGATTGACGCAGGAAAAACAACAGGCATCGAAAGATGTACGATTCTGTGGAGTTTAAGCAGGAACTGATCAAAAGTCGTGGAAAACTACGATTTTTACAATTTTTAACCGCTTGTAGTTCGTGTGTATGTTAATCGATTTCAATGAAATCAACATGTGTATGACTAACATAGATCTACAAAACATACATTTTGAATTTTCATTAAGGACTCAAATAAAAAAGTTTTAAAAAATGCCTTTTCATTTTTGCATTTAACCTTGTAAATTATAATTTTTGGAAAATCTTTTTTGTATATCATTTCGTAAACCAATGCTTCTACAATTATAAAAATGTTATTAGTTTTTAAAAATTGTACGAATACTTTGTACACCCACTATACATATTCTTTGAATTAAGAATTGTAACTCATGGTATTCGGAGAACTTTACGAAAAGATTACAAAATTTAATATAACATAGAAAAATTCTTAATGAATAAAAATAATAAATTTAATAATGTGCACGTTGCCACGATACCAGTAAAAAATTCGAGCCATAAATCCGGAAGACTTACGACGTCACCGCGCATTCTCGCGAATCATGAGCAGCTATTCGATTCATTTTGTCCACGCAGTGTGCAGAAGAAAGTGGGCGTAGAAAATGTTCGGAAAAATTTCGCAACGATTTCGTTGCATCCGTTACAGAAAAATGTGTTCTCTGGAAAACCCCTTAACCTGGGAAACCACCTCCACCGCTATGCGGGGGAGGAGAGTGGGAAGGGGTGGGGGACAAATCGTTGCATAATGGTCAAAAGAAATCGCGAAGGGATATAGGTTTGTAGATGAAAGTAGAAGTACAACCGGGGCTTTCGAGAACTTGGAAGTCGCGGGAGCGGTTACTATAGCAACCCGGGAAGCTGGTGAAATATTGTCCGTAGACCGAGGGAAGTTGCAAGAGAGACAGAGAGGGTGGAAAAGTTTCGAGGGAAGGGGACCGAAGCAAAGGTGGAGATGAGAAGAAAAAGGAAGGAAGAAGCAAAACAGAGAAGCGGGGTGGAATGAAGTGAAGGAGGCCGTGAGCCGTAGGTTGCCGGCTTCGTTGGGGGTTGAGTGGGCGGCCAGGGGGTTGACGGGGAGCCTCTAAGGAGAGGGATGAATGGGACGAAAGTGAAAGAGAGAGCAACGCGAAAATAGAAAGAGAACAGAAAGAAAGGAGGACAGGAGAGAAAAAACGGGGTGGCGCCCGGGCCCTGGCTACGGAGTTTCATAGAAGAAGGAAGAAGTTAGGCGAAGTATTTATGCAGCCGCGGAGCACGGCTCGTCCAGACACGCGGTCTAATGCGAAATTCCGGAAATCGTTGCTCTGTTAGTCGCCCGCACTCTCGAGGCAAGAAAGGGCAGTCTTATCAATAGACTCTGCGGATTTTATGCATTATTTATAACTAGACTGCGGATCTTTATGCAAAATAAAAATTGTCTGCATCGATTGCAAGGAATACAAAATAAATTGAGCGTTACTTCTTCCCTTAATGATTTCAAAAGAAGAGAAATCATATCGACGTCTTCAATTTAAAAAATTTTTATCAATTTTGAATTCCATCTACTTAATTTTGCTATGAATGCATGAAGGTCCGCAGTCTATTTATAACAAAAGGATGACTGGTTGTATTTTAAAATATTAGAGACATTATTGAATTCACACTTGAATTCATGGAATTGTGTATAGATCATCAGTATTTTATTTATACCAGTAAATAAAATGTTGATAAATGAACAGAGTGCGGATTTTATGCGTTTATAACAAAAAGATGACTGGATGAAATTTGCAATATTGGAGACATTATTGAATTCATACTTGAATTCATGAAATTGTGTACAGATCATCAGTATTTTTTTATACCAGTAAATAAAATGTTAATAAATTAACAGAGTGCGGATTTTATGCATTTATAACAAAAAGATGGCTAGGTGTAATTTAAAATATTGGAAACATTAAGTTCAGGCTTGAATTTATGAAATTGTGAACAGATGATCCTACTATTTAGGTTGGAAAAGATCAGTATATTTTGCTCTTATACCGAAGTGAATAAAATGTTCATAAACAAACACACTGCGAACGTATTTCTGAGGAAAATTGTGCATGTGCAGTTTGAA
Source organism: Lasioglossum pauxillum (assembly GCA_933228785.1). Lineage (NCBI taxonomy): Eukaryota > Metazoa > Arthropoda > Insecta > Hymenoptera > Halictidae > Lasioglossum > Lasioglossum pauxillum. The sequence continues at coordinate 14,176,055 of OW121706.1, read as the reverse complement.
ACAGTGCAGCATGTGCAGTTGATCCATTTGAATATCAATACATTATTTTGAACTCCTTAGAATGACTAAAGAAAGAAAGGCTCTTCTATTTGACAATCTGCCTGAAAATGTTTATTTTGCATGAAGATCGTAAGAGAACTAATTTCTGCACAGGCGTTGTGCTCAAAGTGTTAAAATCCTGAGTCCAGTAATGTTCTTGACGAACGACCTAATCAGCAATGGTTCCAAAGAATTGTCAAGATAATCAGCACAAAGAACGACAAATATTCAGAGGGTTCAGCGTGCAATTTTCTTCGGTAAAAATCGATGTTTCGGGTCGATTTGGCAGACGGGGGCCGCAGTTAATCTTGCACGCAGAGAACGAGCTGCCACACCGAGACATAGCAATCAGCGAAATCGGTGGTGGCGCATGCGACAACGTGATATCACGGGGTGCAACACCGACAAGCATTAAAGTGCATGGTTGCAGCAGCGACGACGACGACGACAAACGTCTCCAACGTTGGCGACGTCGACGGAATCGGGTTTGATACCTTGCGTAAACATTTACTTACGCTTCCGTTTAATGAAAATTTAATATCCACCGGGTGTAGTCGGTTTGTAACCCGGCGTGTGCAGCTCGCTTGATGTAGACCAATAATATTTCGTGAATTCATTTCTTGGCCCCTGCGGAATGCTCGCGTTCCAGCGCGGACAATAGTTGAACCGTTTCCCCTCCGCGGCGTGTTCAGCCGAGAGGTATTTAAGTGTAAAGCCCGGGTCACAGGGAAAATAGTGAAATTACTTGCGGAGGCAACGTTACACGAGGCGTCCCCCGAAAACCGGAAATTAAGCCCTACAACGGCATTAGACTTGCCAAGTTATTTTATGCCCGCGCGCTCGTTCTGTATGTTTATCACGCGGGTCTCGGCGACGCCAATGCGACAGCTAAATCTTCAACTTAATGAAAACCGTCGACCTTTTATCCGCGCAAATCGGTTTCGCTCTGCACAACCCGGCGTCCTTAGAACGCGAACGAACATGAAAAGCTGCGATAATTAACCTTGAAAATTCCAGTAAATAATTCTTTTCATTTTACATTTGAAGTTGCACCTACTCATTTTCGTTATAAAATCGTTTGTGCATAATGCCAAACAATGGAGACATTCAAAGAGGATTATTTATATCAGCTTGTTAAAATTATTCAGCAATTATTGCGCATGAAAATTCGCAGTCTAGTAACGAATCTGCACACAGATATTCGTAAGAAAGTCAATGATAAACATCGCTCGATAATATTCATTTACGCGTCAGGCTCGCGAAGACTGACAATTGTCCATAGATTTTTCAGTCTACCTGACACAATCGCGAAAGTTTTTCATTCACTCGACCAATTTAAAACTCCCACGAGTCTATGGTAAATTCAACGAACTAAAACGAAGTTGTACTTCAGTCTAATTGGAGCTCGCGATAAAATTAACAATAAACGGCATGAGAACCAGGAGAAAGATTATTCTCTCCTTTTTAGTGCATTTTAATATAAGCGTGGTTTTTAAGAAGTTTTTTTGTTATATACAGTGGCTGTACGAAGTATTCGTACACCTTTTAAAAACTAATAACTTTTTTATAATTGTACCAAACGACCTGATTTTTTATAATCAATTAGAAGCATTAGTTTACAAACTGATATGCAAAAAAGATTTTCCAAAAATTACAATTTACAAGGCTGCAGGCAAAAATAAAAAAGGCATTTTTTAAAACTTTTTTATTTGGGCCTTAATGAAAATTTAAAACATGTTTTCTAGATCCATGTTCTTTATACACATGTTGGATATTTCATCGAAATCGATTAACGCAGGAAAAAACAACAGGCATTGAAAGATTTACGATTCTGTGGATTTTAAGCAGAAACTGATCAAAAGTCGTGGGAAACTACGATTTTCACCATTTTTAACCGCTTGTAGCTCGTGTGTATGTTAATCGATTTCAATGAAATTTTCAACATGTGTATGACTAACATAGATCTACAAAACATACATTTTAAATTTTCATTGAGGACCCAAATAAAAAAATTTTAAAAAATGCCTTTTCATTTTTGCATTTAACCTTGTAAATTATAATTTTTGGAAAATCTTTTTTGTATATCATTTCATAAACCAATGCTTCTAATTGATTATAAAAAATCAAGTTGTTTGGTACAATTATAAAAATGTTATTAGTTTTTGAGAAGTGTACGAATACTTTGTACACCCACTGTATTTTAATATTTGAGTCGATATCTTGCGAAGCCAAAACGCAACCATTTCGCCGACGCACGACAGAAATTCTCTGTCTCTCTCCGGCGAACAAAGCGTAGCCAGCATTCCGGTCACGTCCGCCGACAAATCTTTTTCCTCCTATTTGTAACGATCTTGATTTTAAGAGACGCGCGCTCGCCGTCGGCTGAATGGTTGGTTCACTTGCGCGAAATGTGTATTTTCAGTTTCTGCCACCGTTGGGAACGCGGGTGTGTCTCACCGGAGATTTAGTTGAATTGCTTCGTAAGGTCGGTTCGAGGGATCTTTGTAGAATGAATGTGGGAACCAAGGTAGACAGACGTTTGCTTAATCATCTATCTCTCCCTCGGACGTCTACTCGCAACAAACCCCGTAGCCAGTCCCGATGGATATTGCCCTCGATAAAGCATCGTAATTCGATCGACAGCGAAGCCGGTCTACGAGTGTGTAAACGAGTTGCTTTTCAGTCCACAATCGATACAGCTCAATCTACACTCTTCAAACTTTAATTCGATCCCCGGCTAATAGCACGCGCTTCCTTCAGAAAATCTACTCGAAATCTTCCCGGCGCCGGTTCACCGCGATTTTCGAAATGATAACGTAAGTTTCGGACATTTTTAATTAGCAGATTAACAACCCTTTGCGGTCGGAGCTATTCTAACTTGAAAATTAAACGTTTCTTCCGATCTAGAATAATTCCATTCTATATCATTTTCTGCATTTTGTGGATGTGAAACTGATGTAACACCTCGTACAATACTTGAGTGTTTAGTAATTGATTAGTGGACAGCGGATTTTCTGTATTTATGACAAAAATGAATAGGTGCAATCTGAAACAATAAAAATATTAGAAGAATTTAAAGATACTGTTATATTATTTTCACCTGTTAAACATATTACGAATGAAAATAAATTTCTATTTCACTCCAGCTTGTCGAGATTCAGGTGGACAAATTTTATTTTCTATATTTAATAATCTAAACATACAGGGTGGTCCATTTATCTTGAGACAATCAATTATTACGGAAACCAGCAGGAATATGAAAAAATATAAAATATTCTTCATATGAAGGGGGCACATTTAATGGCTCTATGCACATTTTCCCATAATGGCCCTTTAAGGGGGACGGTCGGGATTTGACCTTGGTCGAATACGAGTGTGGTAGTACCTTAACACACCGATAGATACTGTATACGTACACGAGATTGCAAGGATTCCGGAGATTTCGTTTGCCGTCTCTCTAACGCACATTTGGGGCCCCTACGTAGTCACAATCGCTAGATAAAAGACCCACCATTACGGGAATCTTCCTTATATGGTCTACTTTTGCGTTTTCGAGGCGCAATTTGCATTATTCGGTAGCATATAGCGCAGTTTCACAAATATTGGGCGAAGCGACAGTGCTGCCATTGTCGAGACACATACATTTTCTTAAATATCGAGAGATTTAGGGTTCTTATAGAAAAAAATGTTTACATCCCGGAATTCAGGGTCACATACAATCTCAATGAAACCTTTATTATGTTAAACTATACGTGTTTAAACACACCAAACGAAATCTAGGAAGTAGATCCCTATACGGGAGGTTTTGGTGCAAGTATTGGTTCCATGGCATTTTTAGCTAGGAGCGCTAGCGTTTTTAGTCACTGTTTTACCGATATTTTACCGATACAGTGACTGAATAAGTAAAACAGTGACTAACAACACTAGCGCTCCTAGCTAAAAATGCGGAGGGCACCGATACAACGACCAAGGTCAAGTTCCGACTCATACCCTTAAGGGTCAGATGAAGGGCAACTTCATATTTTTGATTTTATATTCTTATTCTACATCGAAAAATAATAATATTTCGTATAAAACATTGTTTTCCTGAACTTACCATTTTTTAACGATACCATGATACATGTTGCAAAGCTTGCATAATGGCATACAACATGTGTTGTGAATCTTCATCTAGTAGGCGGCAACAACGCCACCTACGATGATCAATGTACTACACACGTATTCCTGTCACCGCTTACTAGATTTTTATGGCTTCAGATCAAACTCAGTATTTTTTGTCATTACAAATATTGGGATATTCACCACAATTTGTTTAATAAAACCGTGCACGCTAGGAAAAAATGTTTTATACGAAATATTACTATTTTTCGATGTAGAATAAGTGGGTTTCATGGGTTTCCATTTGAAAAAATGAAGTTACCCTTCATCTAACCGTTAATGGGCCATTATGGGAAAATGTGCATAGCGCCATTAAATGTGCCCCTTCATATGAAGAATATTTTATATAAAACAGTTTTTCATATTCCTGCTGGTTTCCGTAATAATTGACTGTCTCAAGGTAAATGGACCACCCTGTATATTTAATAATCTAAACAATATTAGTGCTGACTCTAAGTCACCCCTCGACTTTTAAGTCGATTAAATTATTAGAATTGTTAGATTAAGTCGACTAAATTATGGATACAATACCACTCGAGTGCTAAGGATTAATCTACACTCTCCCAGCTTCAATTTGAGATATTGGAAGTTAAAATTTGGTCGCGAGAAACTGGCAGAAAAATTTATTTCCAGAGACAATTTTCGCTCGAGATGGTTTGATTAAAGATATTCTTGATAAATATTATGTAGGTCTAATATTATGCAATAATAATGTAAAGAGTGGACACAGGGATTGACGCAAAGTTGCCAAGATAAACTTCTGTCCCCACTCTACCTTCCCTCTCTACAACGCTATTCTAGTCACGTGACTAATTCGGTACAGGCAGAGAGAGGGTAACCTTTCCCCCTAGCGACTCTAGATTGACGTAGCAATTGACACTACGGTAATCTCCCTAAATTTAATTTATGCATTTAGTTTTGTCGTTGACCAATTCTATATAAATTTATCTACATAAATATAATAAAATAAATTTGTTCGTCGCAGGATTCCCTTCTGAACATTCAAGTTTAATTTATGCATTTCCGTTTGTCGTTGATTTATCGTGGAATTTTTGATTGGATTTATTCAGGCGGAGAGAAATATTTATTGAAATGCAACAAAATTGATTGCACACTGTTTTTTCTATAAATATAATTAGATGAATTTGTCGACTGTAGATTTCATTTCTGAACATTTTCGTCGCCGCGTTTAGAATTGTTTCGATCCCAGCAACCGAGTAGATTCGTTTATACTTGCGCATCCGGTTTGCTCGCGAGTTCTGCTTCAGTAAATAGTGTTTCAACTGATTGTCGTCCGTGAGGAGAGGACGCTATAATCAGTCTTGGATTTCTAGGTCGGTAAGGCAGAGTCGACTTGGCCCATGAAAGTCCGTAAGGTGTTCAGTCTATTCTTGTATCTCCTCTTTGTCAGAGGTTTAAGGTTGGCGAGCATGCGTTCTCCAATCTGGTAAATGCATGGCAAACTGTTCCACCGTGCAGCTACCTGCTTTCATTTTTTAATTAGTATCACTTCGCTCGTTTCGTTGAACAGACATTTTCGTAACAGCATTTACTTGGATACGTTCGCAGTACAGTATTTATTTCAATATGCTCGCAACAGTTATTTTAATATGTTCGTATTTATTTGGATATCGTATTTATTTTAACATGCTCGTAACAGTATTTATTTCAATACGTTCATGATATTTATTTTAATATGTTCGTAACAGTATTTATTTGATCAGGTTTGTAGCAGTATTTATTCTAAAACATTTATGATATTTATTTTAACTCGAGTAAACGGAGATACGAAAATTCGAGGATACAATATATGACTGAGCAGATTAGTTTCGAACACACAGATAACAAACTTTATCACGGTTTAGAGATGACCCAGATCCGCCTTATATCTAGCTGTCGGATACGCTCTGCAGCACGGACAATTAATTATCAACTGACATTCTCGAATCAATAGCCATGGCTACGCGTGCTAATTAATTAATGTTTTCAAATAATGCGCACGCGAATGCATAATCCAATCGATCCGCTAATCAACAATTTCCTTCACGTGGCTGGCTGGAAAGCATCGATGGCGCTGACAGATTAATTATAATGTCTTACGACTGCCTAATTAAGTCTCCACCGCTGTACGAAAAATAATGATTGTCAACGAAATTGAACAAAATGTATGGATTTTTCGAAGACAGATACTACTTCTTTGTTAACTTAAAATATTTCCAGACTCTTTTAAAATTGATTCCTTGTAAGTAAATTGTTATTGAACACATTAGACTGCTGTGTGCAACTTGTACACTGAAGATTCCGTAGTATAATAGACGGATTTTTATGCAAAGCAAAAATTTTCTGCATAAATTGTAAGAAACAAGAGTTAAGTAAAAATGTATTTCTTTTTAAAATAGTTTGAATAGATTAAAACACTTTCAGACTTTTCTAAAATTAATTCCTCCTAAATAAATTGTTATTGAAAAATTAGACTGTTGTGCAACTTGTACACTGAAGATTCCATATAGTATAATAAAATAATTTGACGAACTTTTATTCAAAATAAGAATTTTCTATATAGATTGTAAGAAACAGGAGTTAAAAGAAAATGTATTTCCTTTTTAAATGGTTTGAATAGATTAAAATACTTTCAGACTTTTCTAAAATTAATTCCTTCTAAATAAATTGTTATTGAACAAATTAGCCTGTTGTGCAACTTGTACACTGAAGATTCCATGTAGTATAATAAAATAATTTGACGGACTTTTATTCAAAATAAGAATTTTCAGCATAGATTGCAAGAAACAAGAGTTAAATGAAAATAATATATTTTTTAAAATCGTTTGAATAGATTAAAATATACTTTCAGACTTCTCTAAAATCAATTCCTCCTAACTAAATTGTTATTGAACAAATTAGACTGCTGTGTGCAACTTGTACACTCAAGATTTCGTAGTATAATAGACGGACTTTTATTCCAAATAAAAATTTTCGGCATAGATTGCAAGAAACAGGAATTAAGTAAAAATGCATTTGTTTTTTAAATAGTTTTAATAGATGGAAGCTAGTGCAACAATATCGTTAAATTCTTGCCGTAAATTCATAAAATCCGCAGTCTAATAATAATTTGCAAGATACTACATGCATTATGTGTACATAAGAATGAATAAATTCTGTATAAGAATAGTGGAGAACTGAAAATGAAAAGGCTGGAGGCGTTGGATATTTTAATTATTTATGCCGGGTATGAATTCCGCGCGGAGACACTGGTTGGGTGAAAAGCTGGTATAAACAAAGAATAACCAGCGAGTGTGTAGAGAACACGAGATAATAAAGTTTCGGGAACAAGAAACGTTGTTGTCGGACACGCATGTTACTGAATACGAGCTGGCTGACGTGGCCGTCCATTACTTACCGTTTCTACTTGTTGTGGGCATTAACGGCGAGCGACGGAATTTACAAAGTCGCGCTTCCCTCTCGCTCTTCTTTCGAAAACAACAAACACGAGAACTTTTATTCTCGTAACTCTTCGATTTATCCGGTCGCGGGAACACTGTCGGTACATGTTGTCGTCCCTTATTGCAAACGATAAAAGTAAAAGCACTTCTCGTATACGAACAACGATTTTATTTAATTATTTACTTAACGAAGCCCGCCGAATGTGAATTCCACTTAATCCGTATTACGGCAAATTAGTCCACGAAATGGCGAATCTGCATGAACGTAACAAATTCATCGGAGAAGGTTAAGCCGGTTTCGTAATGAAACTTTCGGGCCACGATATGTACCGGGTGGCCGGGAAGTCGCCAGAGAAATTTAAGTGACACGTGTAATGCGCAACTTGACACGGATATTATGCGAGTATAGTGTAAATATTATTTGGTAATTATTTGTACGTTTGCTTGGCGGTAATATCGGTGATTGATATCTGCAAATAATTTAATCCGTTTCAACACTGATAATATATAGATAGTGAATTTTGTATGTTCATAGAATTTTTCAGATTTTGAAAATCAACGTAGAATTATAATTATATTGTTCAACGTAGAATTGTAATTATATTATAATTTATATTATAGTATAATTATAATTGTTCATTCTATTGCAAATGCTTGCATGATGATTTCTTTTGTGAACATATCCTCATGACTGACTGCGTGTTATAATTGGCCTGCACAAATTTATTTATGCTAAATAACAATTTCCTGAGTCGATTACAAGACACAGGCACCGCATAAAAATTTCTGTTCATCTTTAACAATTTCAATGAATCGGAAACAATAATATGGACGGTCTCAAATTGTTTCAATGTTTTACTGTTTTCAATGGCGTCCACCTATTTTAGTCATAAATTTGTTTATGCGGAATAACAATTTCCTTCATCGATTACAAGACACAAAAACAGTATAAAAATATCTGTTCATCTTTAACAATTTTAATGAATCGAAAACGAAACACAATATGGACGTTCTCAAATTGTTTCAATGTTTTACTGTTTCCAATTGCGTCCACCTATTTTAGTCATAAATTTGTTTATGCGGAATAACAATTTCCTTCATCGATTACAAGACACAGGAACCGTATAAAAGTATCTGTTCGTCTTTAACAATTTCAATGAATCGAAAACAAAACACAATATGGACGTCCTCAAATTGTTTCAATGTATTACTGTTTCCAATTGCGTCCACCCATTTTTGTCATAAATTTATGATAGTTACAAATACGGCCTTGCAATTTTGACAAAGCTTTGCGATATAATATATTAATAAAACATTCGACATCCCCAAGAGAAGCAGCAAACGAATAAACTAATCGTTGCCAATCCACTCCAAGTGACATAACCCATGCGAGCGAACCCTTCGTTTATTAACTAATTTCACTTAAAAATATATGGAGCTGTCCTGCGAAGTGCGGCCATTAAGTTCTCCGTATTGCGTACTTCGACGTCAAATTTCCCGAGAGCCAAGAGAGGAAGCGAAAGAGAAATAGAGAGAGAGAGAGACCGCTCGCGTAACTCTTAACATCAATTAACCCCGTAACAAACGCGAACAGAAGAGAAAAGCAGGTTTTACGACTAGTGGCTTTCCGTGTGAATGCATCCTAACACGTTCGGGGGTGTAGGGGGGAACGAACAGTGGGGGAGGGAGAAAGGGGGGCAAAACGGGGGGGAGAGACAAAACAAGTGAACGAGCTTTAGACGTGGCAACGACCGGATACGCTCGCTCGACCGTTCTATGTCCTCTTTCATCTTCCTTCGTTGCTGTCTCGCTTCGATGCTCGTCTTACTATATGCATATCTCCCTCTCCCTCTCTCTTTCTAGTCTTTCAACCTTCCCGTCCTTTGCCTCTCATACACTTAGGTATGCACAAACGAGGAGAGAGATTGAGACAGAGAATGAGAGAAGAGGGGGCGAGAAACCGAGAGCGCACGAAAAAGCCCAGGCAGTTATTATTTAGGGTTGTCATTGACGCAGACGATAAATTGACGGAACTAATGGGCTTCGGAGGGGGGAGGGTATTCGTAGATCTCGGTTATGTGACACTTTGTAGATACCTGTCGCGAACTGATAAAACGCTAAGCTCGATACAATTCACTTGATCTACCACCTTCGCCAGCGATCGATACTGTAGTTCTTAATCGTTTTTAATTGTTCGTATTTATAGCGAGTAGACTGCAGAGCTGGGGAAAATAGTATTTTAAATAGTAAATAGTAAGTAATCCTATTTATTTTAAAGTATGTGTACAACTTTGAAAATAGAATATTTTATTTGATGCAGTAATTTTTGAAAATAAAATATTTTATTTGATCCAGTAATTTTTGCAAATAAAATCATGTATTTGAGGCAATAATTTTTTTGTCTGTTGTCTGTATCTTCAATTTCAATTTTAAATATTATTGCTGAAAATAATGGTTCAATAAACTTATGGGTGTTTTTATCGTTTCTTAACGATAAGATAAACTGTATGTTTATGTGGTTTCTCAGAGTATTATAACAATGCAAAAAGTAAAATATTCTATTTCGTGTTTCAGATTGTTAAAATAGAAATATTTTATTTTCGAAATTGTATAACTTATTTAAAATACTATTTTCTTTAAGTAAAATAAAATCTAAAATATTAAATAATATTTGAAATATTTGTTTCGCCAAATAATGCCTACTTCTGGTAGACTGGAGATTTTTATGCAAAATATAAGAGCTGTGTGAATTAATTGCAAGATGTACATACATAGACATTCCATCTCTCTTCTTAACAATTTTAATTAAAACATAATGAAATAATATTAGTTATATTATAAATAATAGTTTAGTACTCAATGAATTCAAGACGAAAGGTTACGAAATAATTTCTACATCGATGGAATTTTTACTTTTGTTCAACAATTGGTGAACTTTCACATTTACTCGGCGATAAAAGAGAAGAATTTAATTACATTTACGGTCTGTCGCGAGAACAGAACAACTCTATTTGGAACAACAGTTCCATTTTCCAATACAAATAAAACAGTTCATTTTGAGAAAGCGCTCGTCGCAAATGGGGTAAACCGTGCTGGGAAACACAGCCGGGAATCACAATGGAAATTAATTTAAACAAGAGTTAGTTGTCCCTGCGGGAGTTAGTTATGGCGGTGGCGTGCAAAGAGAAAGAGAGAACGAACACGGAGGCATTACTTGAAGGTAGAAGTGCTTAAGGTTAGTATACGGTGTATTTCTACACCGTGCGGAGAGAATCCCATTGGCAACAACGAGCTTGCACGTGAAATTTTTGCCATCGAGAGTAGAGTTGGGTTGTTCCTCGACTCTGATCGATTTTATGCAAAGTTATTTGCTTGGCCTGTTTCTCGAAGAGGACGCGAGGGGAGTGGGGAGGTCCGCCTCGAAACGTTGAACGTTAACGTGGAACCGTAACGAGGAAAGAACAAAGAGTAACATGGGGCAAAAACAACGGAAACTTGGAAAAAGATATTAAACGAGGGCTTCGCGTACTGTTTGCGAAAATGATTAATTTCTCCCCGAAGCCCCTTCGAATCGCCGTAGAAATTGTTTCGGAGCGATGTGGTCGAGACCGTGATTACTTTTACTTTTTCGCGTTTCGCTTCTCTCCCTCTCTCTCGCTTCCCCTTTCTCCCGGTTCTATTTTATATATGTATACTTTTTGTACTCTTTTCCATCAGCTTTTCATTTTTCATGTCGACCGAACAGCTCTTTAAATTCATCACTCATTCATTCCAATTTTATTCGATGGGAACGAATATAGTGCTCGGCAGCTGGCACGACTCCAATTCGCTCTTCTCTATCAGTCGCGGAATAATATCGGGAAGAATCTCGCGGAATTAATTCCCGTAAAAATAAATGCCACGCCCCCTTCCCCCCATTGGCCCCGCCCCTCCTAGTCCCGTTAGTATTGTTCCCCGTTTAACGGCTGGAAGACAGTCGAACACGTTTTGGGATCCTTGGCACGGTTATAATTAGCGCCGATTATTTCCTCCGCGTCCGTGAAAGGCATCGTTTCTGGCAGAGTCCGCCGAGTCACAAAGAGTTTCCGATTCTGACCTAACCCAACCAGGAGCCGCCCTCGCTTGACGGTCCACTGAAATACGCAATTTTCGGCCTCGGGTGAGTGCTCCATTTTGTAATGAAATTCTGTGCGTCAGTTTATTTATTGTTCGGTAAAATACGTGGGGTGTGTTCTCGTTGGTTTACGAGGGCGTTCCCTGGTGGAGGGGAGGCTCCGCCCACTTGCGCACACGTCTGCGCACTGGAGACGGAATACTTTCTCCGCCAACCTTCACATTGAATTGTTCGAATCTATGTAAATCCTTTTACACTTTTGTGAATTTTATATAATTATTGCACTTTGCCTAGAACGAGTGGTTAAGTTTATACAAAAATCTTGAAGTTTGATTGATTAAAATTCTTAGGGAACGTTTATATAGGTGAGGGCGTGTCCCGTTGGAGGCTCCGCCCACCGTGCATAATTTAATCAATTAATTTAAACAATTTTGTACAATTCCCCACTTTGCCTAAGACGAGTGGTTAAGTTTACACAAAAATCTTGAAGTTTGATTTATTACAATTCTTAGGGAACGTTTCTATAGGTGAGGGCGTGTCCGGTTGGAGGGTCCGCCCACTCGGGCTTGCACCTGCACGTCACAACCACCAGGTTCTGATATCAAAGGTAGAGTTTCGCAGAATCAGTGTAAATAGTACCAATCAACTACCAATAACCACGAAATATTCGATTTTCAAGGATCGCTGGCAGTCGACAAGTGGTCCTTGCAAGTTCGATAACGACGCAACTAATTAATAACTGTAATAACCGATCAAAACAGGGTGTTCCATTTTACTTTCCAATCTATGCAAGGATCGAGGTAGAGCCAACACGTGGAACGGTGTGACCTTTCGGTTTCCGGACTGTGCAGCGGGTTCTCCAGGGCTGGGTTAGCCGATACCTGGAGTTAGGTAAGCAATTTAACAGAATGATTGTCTTGAATCTAAATTACACTTTAATGTAATGCATTTCTGGCTTAATTGAGGACAGCGGGGTAATGTCGAAGCTCTACGCCGTCCAGGACGTATACGACTGAATAAACAATAACCCGGGCCGGACCCGTGCTCTCTAACGAAGCTCAATTAACGTCAAAACGATAGTTTTTCTTTTTTATTCCTCTTGGTAAAATGTATACGACGAAAGGGACGGGACGGCGATCGATTTTAATGTACAATTAAAATTCATACGTTCGCGCACGAGTCACCCGGTAAATTTATGATAAGGTTGCATAATTCTCTGGAAGCGTAGTCGTATAATGAAGTTCCGAGCATTGTTGCTCTCGCAGGCGAATAATTCTGTTCGACGAACAAATTTCGCGAGAAAAATTCGACTGGGACACGTACAGCCAACGATTGCAATAGCAATTTTCAAGCGGCAATCCACGCTGCCATTACGATCGCGTAATTTTTGTTGATCCACCGGCGCTCGCTAATTATTCGCTTTAGCGAATTTACCGGGTGAAAACGATTCTCGCAGTGGTTCCCTATATTCCCTTTCCACGGGTTCGTCGCGCGACGACTGGCTTGTTTTTAATATTCATAATTAACGCTTTAATTATATAGATCGCCGACAGCCTGCTCATTTTTGCGAATTTTAATTATGCCGGGCTTACGGGCATTGTTGGCGAACGGTGCCCCACGTTTCACGATCACGATCTGCATTCGGTGCGATTCACTCAATGCGATACCGATTTCACGGCGACTTGCGCGGTAAATGTTTGTACGCACGTTCGACTAATTTTAATTTTAATTGCGGGGGAAAATGATTACTAACATTCTGCCGTACTTTTGTTTGAAAGACAAAGTGGTGGGCTAAAAATCGATAGGATAATATCGGTGGGATAAAATCGATGTAGAAAAATCGCTAAAATATAATAATATCAGTACAATAAAATTGCTAAAGTAAAATTGCTAATGTAAAATGACTAGAACAAAATCGTTAGAATAAAATGAGTAGAATAGAATTGATTGGATAAAATTGCTAGACTAAAATCGGCAGGATAAAATCAATTCAGGAAAATCAGTAGAATAAAATCGTCAGAATAATATCGTCAGAATAAAATCGCCACAATAAAATCGTTAGAATAAAATCGCTAGAATAAAATTGATTGGACAAAATTGCTAGTCTAAAATCGGCAGGATAAAATCGATTCAGGAAAATCAGTAGGATAAAATTGATAGAGAAAAATCGGTAGCGTAACATCGATAGGGAAAAATCGTCAGAATAATATCGCCACATAAAATCGTCAGAATAAAATCGCCACAATAAAATTGCTAGAATAAAATCGCCAGAATAAAATCGTCGGAATAAAATCGTCAGAATAAAATCGTCAGAATAAAATCGTCAGAATAAAGTCGTCAGAATAAAGTCGTCAGAATAAAGTCGTCAGAATAAAGTCGTCAGAATAAAGTCGTCAGAATAAAGTCGTCAGAATATAGTCGTCAGAATAAAATCGTCAGAATAAAATCGCTAGAATAAAATCGTAAACATAAAATCGTCAGAATAAAGTCGTCAGAATAAAGTCGTTAAAATCGTCAGAATAAAATCGTCAGAATAAAATCGTCAGAATAAAATCGCTAGAATAAAAGCGCTAGAATAAAATCACTAGAATAAAATCGCTAAAATAAAATCGTCAGAATAAGATCGCCAGTATAAAATTGCCAGAGTAAAGTCTCCAGAATAAAATCGCCAGACAAAGTCGCTAGAATAAAATCGCTAGACAAAGTGGCTAGGATAAAATCGGCGGTATAAAATAGCTAGTGCAAAATGGCACATTATTCATTTGTTCGCGTGACTGCAAGAAAAGGTTGGACCATCGCGTATAAAAAGAAAGGGCGAGCATGTTTGCGGGATCGAGAACCGCGAGTGCAGATTCGAGATTTTGAAACACACGCCTCGTGCAGCAGGGCGGCTCTTCGTCGAGGACGTTTTGTGTAAATCGACGACGTTCGAGTTGCAGGTACAAATATTTAAATGGAACACGTGTTCAAATTCACGGCGCACATACAAAACAGATGTGCCGTGTCGTCCTCATCCCTACTTCCGTTTCGTTTGACCCTCTTCCCCGCAGCCCGGAGACCTCGAACGCATTATGCACCGTATAGTTATGGTGACGAGCATTCATCCTCTGTCGCATGGGGGTTTTTAAGCAATTCAGTCGGCCGAGAGTTTCAACCGCGGCCTGTCACCGTGCGAATGGAAAAAACACCGGCCGATATGGTCATTAACTTTTTCTGAATAAGGGTAAGCAGCCCTTGGGGATGGTCGCCGAGACGTACTTGTCGATTGGTATGATTTTTGTATCATGCAATTATAATGGACATTTCGAACGGGGTCCAATAAATATTTCAGTTTAATATTAGGTTGGAGGGAAGTACTGTCGTATTTTAAGGGAAACATTTGAATCAATTTATAAAAATATATGTTTTATGTTATTCACACACACAATGATATATAATTTCCATTATTTGTAACAACTTGTTGACCTCTTTCAGATAGCCTGTCAATCCCTGTTTCCCAATCACTCACTAGCAACATGTGTTTTTTGATTTACAAGCAAAATTACCTGCTTATATAAAATACTGTTTTATTTTTGAAATTATTGGCTAATACATAGTTATAGGTATAAATTTAAACGCGAGAAGAAGTTTCAATAATTGCAGTCGTATAAATAAATTGTATTACGATTGTTTCAATTTATTTTTCCATGGGATTATTCAGCGCACAGCCATCTTCCTAATCTATTTACGATCTTCCAGGTGTAAAAGCGCATAACCGAATATTTGTCCGCGGATCCCGGCCCGGTCAGGAAAAACAACGTGTTCCGGATTTTCGTAGGTGGAAAATATCGAGTTCCGTCCCTCTCCAGGAGTGGGGGGAATAAAGCGTGTCTCTAGGACAACAGATGAAAAAAGCAGCGAGACCGTGGCTGAAAATTCCATTTCAAATAGAGGTAAACATTGCAGAGAGGTTACCGGTTGTGTGTTTTTAATTTTCTCTTTTGCCGAGAAACGGAAGATCGTGTGTTTTAAATATACGAAAATTATGAAAAGCTATCGCGCGCCACCCATGGCCACTTCTTTGTCACTTTTTGCGAAACGTTTATTACGTTCTCTGTGACTTACCGCATATTTCTTTTTAGACGGTCGTAAAAGCTCGGAAATAATTTCACTCGATTCAATGGACGGGTGGATTGTTGCGCTCGCGTATTTAAATGTGAAACGGTCATTTATAATTACGATGTCCGGGGATTAAAGCGAGCACAAGGATCGCCGGTATTAACCGTGCAATTTCTATCTTCAAGCCGAATAATAATAACAACATTTCAGTCGCGGAGAGATTTGTTTTACGAGCTCGACGCTGTAGCGCGCGCGGAGGGGCTGCGGCGGATTATTGATCTGGCCGGTCGTTTAATGTCACTCGCAAAGTTATTTCCTCGAAAATACACGGAGACCATACAGACGGAACACTTCGATATTCAATGGTCGCGATTTCTTTTAATTTCACGCGGAAACAATGAGGCGACCCGCACCCCGCTAATGAAAAACGCGGCTTTTGTTTACCATTGACGATCCACGTATTAACGCTGAACACAGGCATCAATCTACATGTCAGAGAAGATTCACTCTGACACGTACATAATTACAAGATGGTTGAACATATCACGTGCGCATTAGTATCAAACCTCCTGAAGCATAAGCATCAACGTAAGTACAGGGTGTGTAGGTTATCGTCATTTTTTTTAAAGAAAACTGTTGAGTTTTGACCCGTGGTTTCTATTGCATTTTTCATCTTTGCGATAAATTGAATACGATGCAATAATAAAAATGTTTGAGCTTTTGAGCTAAAGCTGCAAGGTCAACGATAATCTTGCGGCATCTCGCTATGATGGTCGCGTCATAGAGATAGAATAAAATTGGAAGAATATAATTGGTAGAATAAACAGAAGGTAGAAGACAGAATTGGTAGAAGACAGGGAAAAATTGGTAGGATAAAATCGCTAGAATAGAATTGCTAGAATAAAATTGCTAGAATAAAATGGCTAGAATAAAATGGCTAGAATAAAATCACTAGAATAAAATCTCTAAAATAAAATCGTCAGAATAAAATCGTCAGGAAAAAATCAGTAGGATAAAATCGCTATAATAAAATTGCTTGAATAAAATCGCTAAAATAAAATCGTCAGAATAAAAGCACCAGAATGAAATCGGTAGAATAAAATCGTCAGGAAAAAATCAGTAGGATAAAATCGTTAGAGAAAAATCGCATGAATAAAATAAGTGGACTAAAATCGCTAGAATAAAATTTTTAGAATGAAGTCACTAGAATAAAATGGTTTAAACAAAATGGCTACAATAAAATGACTAAAAAGGAATGGTTAGAATATAATATCTATGATAAAATGGCTCGAATAAAATGGCTCGAATAAAATGGCTAGAATAAAATGGCCAGAATAAAATGGTTAGGATAAAATGGCTAGAATAAAATGGGTAGAATAAAATTGCTAGAACAAAATCGCTAGGAAATATCTGCTACGACCTCGTAGAACAAGATTACATTATTTGCAGAGACTTGGTACACCAAACTTCTCCAAACAAGCATCAACTAGTCTACAGCGATCTCCCAAGAGCAGCGTGACAAGCGCTCCTGTATTTATTAAACGAAAGTTATAAAATCGAATGAAACCCTCTGCTTTCGCGGGGGGAGAAACGTCGAGGAAACTGAACACGATGAGAAAGGGAAAAGTAATACCGGGAGTGGTGATATTTCGGGTCCCGCGGCGTTTCCGGGAGAAATGGTGAATGGAGGCGCGCCAAATGAGAGCCTGCCCATCGTGGCTTTTAATTAGAAGCTTAAGAACGTGTGTTAAGAACGTGTGGCTTCCTTCGTATTTTGCTGCGAGAGCGTGTTTCACGCTCAGTAGCTCTCAAACCGCGGGCTAGAACGGGTCCAACCAAGAAGTCTTGCTCGAGACGAGACCGTATCAAGATCGATTGGCAGAGAGTAGTCCCCTAAACGGGGTGAAACATTGTTCGCGTGGGAATGGAAATCGTCCGACAGTCACGTTTGCGTTGGAACAGAAACGTAAAACTTGAAGGTGGTTTCGACGATGGCGAAAGAGAAAGAGAGAGAGAGAGAGAGGGGGAAGAGAGTACACTCGTCATAGAAGCTGATAGGTTCCTCAGCTCAATGCATGCGGAGGCAACGTTTGCTATATGTATAGCAAACGCTACACGACATTAAAAGCTAGCAGCTACTAGTACGCTGCCACTCGACCTGCATGCAGAAACAGCCGCTGCCAAGCTACGTTCCTTCCGTGCTCGCGTGAGTCGTTCCGAGACCGACCGCGATTATTTATATTGGACATTTAGCGTAATTGCGATGTGAAACGTGTAAAACTTTCGTATTATGCTAAGCCCGCGACAAACTTCTTTCGCATGCGGAAGGCTGTTCTGTTTTAACGCAACTTGTTTCTCCACAGAGGTTCATTCGCTACAGTGTATTTTATTTGGTAATTTGTGAGACGTGTTATAAGAAATTTGTATGTTCTTTTTTGCCTCTTGGTCTCTGCGTGTTGATGGTTGATAACGTTGTATTTTTATCGCGGTTATTTAATTCCGTATTTTATTCAGTGGGGAATAAAGAATATAAATCGTCCCGCTCCCTTTTCTACGTGTTCAATGCAACTACTTTTGTTGCGATGCTGATCTTTGACTGTTACATATTCAGAATTATAACGGAATTAAGAGTATCAATCGAGATTTCGTTTACCAGACCTGTAGGTACATGTTTAAATTCAAGTAAAATTATTTTTGGTGTGATATGCCCGGTGTGATTGTGTAATGTAATTTTCTCTATGTTGCAGGGAATGAGAATGCAGACATCTGTACGCTCCTCTTTCCCAACGTACATAATGTAATTTGTAATGATGTTAATGATTTTAATGTAATTGTAATGTAATTTTATGGGGCAAAGAATAAAGGATGTTTCCCACAAAAGCTCTTGCGTTCTTTATTTACCCACCCTGTATGTTAGTAAAGAAAATTGGAAGTGGCACGAAATTATGGTGCCACCTCTTTCACTATCATATTCTCCTAATACAAAATCTAATATTTATGGTCTTTAAAAAATTTTCGACCGTCTGGCTTGACGTTGAGTTGTACTACTTAATTTTCGAATTCTTTTCGAGCGTCTGACTTGTCGTTGACCTATACTACTGAATTTCGGATACCTCCTTCGAAATCATGTTCTTCTAATACAAATCTCAATTTTTTCGAGATTTTCGAAAATTTTCGACTGTCTGGCTTGACGTTGAGTTGCATTACTTAATTTTCGAATTTTTTCGAGCGTCTGACTTGTCGTTGACCTATACTACTGAATTTCGGATACCTCCTCCGATATCATGTTCTCCTAATACAAATCTTAGTTTTCGAAAAATTTTCGGAAATTTTCAACCGTCTGGCTTGACGTTGAGTTGCACTACTTAATTTTCGAAATTTGTCGAGCGTCTAACTTGTCGTTGACCTGTACTACTGAATTCCGGATACCTCCTTTGATATCATGTTCTCCTAATACAAAGTTCAATTTTTCGAGGTTTTCGAAAAATTTTCGGAAATTTTCGACTTTCTACCAGGAGAACATGATATCGAAGGAGATGGCACGAAATTCAGTAGTACAAGTCAACGACAAGTCAGACGGTCGAAAATTGGCGAAAATTTACGAAAATCTCGAAAATTGAGAAAGCATTAGGAGAACATGAAAGCGAAGGAGGTGGCACGAAATTCAGTAGTACAACTCAACGACAAGTCAGACGGTCCAAAATTTTCGCTAACCAAAGTTTCATTATCTGATTATTTTATTAGAAGACCAAAATTTTCAAAAATTGATTCGACAAGTCTTGTGCCACTACTGCATGAATTTTGTGCCGACACTGCTCAAAGGAAAGGGAAAGAAAGGAAAAGAATAAATGCTCGAAAATGATTATTAGAATTATTTTTATAAATGATTATTAGAATTATTTTTATAAATGATTATTAGAATTATTTAGATTATTAGAATGGTAGAAACATTTATTAAATAGATATACAAATACATTATACAGAGGAATAATGTACATCAAGTGTGTAAAATTAGAATGAAGTGTCTAAATTGAAATGAAATGTGCAAATGGAATATGAAGAATGGAAATATCAAAACGAATATGAAATATACGTATAAAATGAGAATGAACTGTGTATAATGTATAATTAAGAATAATACAGTATCACTGGAAAAACACACAATTTGATCTTCAGCAAACAAATTGAAAGAGCGGACGATCGATCGGTCGTGTGCAGGTTTCACCGACGAAAGTTTCTGGAGGGGCAGTCGATTCGTCGGCAGATAATTTAATTGCGTGCAGCACTTGGCCTCGCGGCTTAAACCCGATTTCTAAAAACACTCCACCCCACTCAGAGGTCTATTTAACTTTGATCTCCGACACAGTCGAACACGTACATGTATAGGTGTACAAGTCTTAACAAGTGGCGCCCTCTTAAATTATTTTTCATCGCTATCACTGTTCCAAGTGAGCCATCATAATTCTAAAACGGTAGATCAATTTAATATATCATAAAACTGTCCTCGCAGCTTCTGAAAATTCTACGTACCCTATCTAGTGCTTCAAAATGTGGAGAATTAATTTTGTGAATGAAGTGTCAGGTTAGGATATAAATTTTCTCACAGTTTGGAAAATTTCGAAAACTTTGCCAGACTCGCCTATATTGGTAAAAACTGGAGCGTCAATTTGAAATAAAAAATTTTTCTCACACTTTCTGAAAGTTCTGCGCACACAGTGCTCCGAAATTTCGAAAATTACCTTTACGAGACTCACGTGACCGTATGCTGATAAAATGGAGTGTCAGGTGATAATAAAAGTTTTCTCATATTTTCTGAAAGTTCTGCGCAAACAGTGCCTCAAAATTTGGATAACTAATTTTGTCAGACTTACAAAACAGTTACCTTGCGATCTTTTCGAAGCTCCAAGTTAAAGTTAGACTTTTCGAAGCGGAGGAGTTTGATTTGGAGGATTGACGTTCGGTTTTATCATTATGATGGCGCATGGATCTCCGTCGATTCTCTCTTGATATTTGTCGAACAGTGGGAGTCCGGAGATCGTAATGGAAAGTAAGGAAAATGTAGACAGACCAACGTGATCTTAAGCCCCCGATATAAAATGGAACGATGTTCCATTTGCTCGTGCCTCTCTCTCTTCGGGGACAAGAGAGCGACTGTGTTCCACGGAAGTTATCGTCGCGATAAATCAATGGACATCAATCCGGCTTGTAGCATGCTCTGCCTCTCGTAATTTATCGAACGACGTGCTTTCGGTACTCGATATTCAAAATTCCGTCGGTGACATCGATCGTCTTTTGACGGCGGTGCAGGACATTTTTCTTGATTTTTCGAAGAACCGTTCGCTACCTCCGCAGCGCACACGTCACGTTCCATCGACTTTTTCTAGTCGGCTAATAAAATATAGGGAATAATGTCGGTGCACAGAAAAAGTCGAAACAATTTGTAAATATACAAATTCAGGCATACGTACATTTATATGTATATATATAATAACAAAAAAAATGTACAAAATAGTATGAACATATTCGAATGTGTTAAAAATATTTTATTTCGTTCATCTCCAAACTGTACAAAACCAAATGGACATATATTGGAAATTCAACGAATTTTTACATCACTTCGAATGTATTGAAAACATTTTATTTAGTTCGTCAATAAAATGTGGAAAACAATGCGGATATGCATTGGGAATTCACACAATTTTTGTACCACTTTGAATTTACTAAAAATATTTCACCTAGTTCGTTATTAAAATGTATCGAGGAGTTGAGGCGCATTAAGAATTCAGAACAATTTATAACACTTCTAATTTATTAAAAATATTTGATCTAGTTCATTATTAAAATGTATAGAGGAGTTGAGGCACATTAAGAATTCAGAACAATTTATACCACTTTAAAAATAATTGATCTAGTTAATTATTAAAATGTACAGAAGAACTGAGACACATTAAGAATTCAGAACAATTTATACCACTTTAAAAATAATTGATCTAGTTAATTATTAAAATGTACAGAAGAACTGAGACACATTAAGAATTCAGAACAATTTATACCATTTTAAAAATAGTTGATCTACTTCATTATTAAAATGTATGGAGTAACTGAGACGCATTACAAATTCAGAACAATTTTCAAAAATGAAAAGAAAATGTTTTTGAACATTTGAACATTATTTGTAATGTTTATACCACTTTGAATACGTGAAAAATATTCTTAAACATATTCGGGTTCTTTTATGTTGTCTTGTGATAATTATAGAAGAATTTATTCAAGCCTCGAAACATTTTCAAAGTGTAAGAAAAAAAATGGGAACAAGCTTCTTTATAATAATTCGTCGACAATTTATAGAACTGACAATTGCCTTGTTCTTTGAATGAACTTCCAAAGTGGTACAGCGAATTGAATGAACTTAAATCGAGTTGAAAAGAGCGCTGTGTGCCCAGGAAAGAAATGGAATGAAGTAAAAAGTAAATCTGTAGAAAAATGTGTCCTGCCTCTCGATATCCGTAGAAGCAGCTGTCCCGGTAACTCGACCGCGGACGTTAATGCAAATCCGTACTCTTTATGGACTAATTTAAAGAAACGAGACTTTGGCAAGACTTTATTTCCTTTATTAACACGCTGACTTGTCAGGGCCGGCGGCCGTAAAACTTCCGGCGAGTTGGAACCCTTTTTTAATGAAACTGAAGATGTATATAAGCCGAGAGTTTCCACGGTAATTGTTCTATGAACGAGAAAAAATCCGCTTCGTGAAATTAGGAGGTTCATTTTGCCGGGAATAAAACGTATATTGTATCAACTCTCCCACCGACAATATTCCTCCCTCTCAATTGTTTTAAATAAATTCTTATAAATAAACAATAATGCACGCTTATAATTTTTGAGTTTTTGAGAATCTTGAAACACCAGATATTAATTTACATATTAGTATTGCAGGAGGTTGTTCATTATCAAATTCTCCAACAGACATGCATACATTAAGTTTGATATTACATACTCCATTTAGTAATTTAATTATTGAAATCCTTTGAATGCACACTTCTATTTAAAAAAAAGTACGTGCACAGTTGTAATTTTAGATTTTTCGACAATCTATGAAATACCAGATATTAATTTACATATTAATATTACCGGAGGGTGTTCATTATTAAATTCTCTAACAGACATGCATGCATTAATTTTGATATTATTACATTTAGTGATTCAATTATTTAAATCCTCTGAATGTTTGAACGCATTTGAATAATTAAAAGCTAATATTGATCCACGTTCTCGTGGACGATAATATAATATTTGCCGTTACCACTGTAATACAGTGGAAAATATAATAATTTTTAATTGCAATTTGAAAGGAAAAATGGAAAATTTCATTTATCGAGATAGAATTCTGGAATAAAAGTGATACACAAATTTCTCCACGATTGAACAGGTTATGCGAGAGGTTTAGGGGTCCCCGGGGACCCGGCCAGAGGCGTAGAACGATTCAATCGGTCGTTTCTGCAGTTCTCGAAGATAGAACGAAAAGCGGGGACGGCAGGAATCAATCATTGAATAAACAATAAAGCGGGTGAGCCTCCGGTAATAGTAGATCCCGTCCGTATAAAATCCATATCTCGGTAATTCAAGGCGGAGAGTATCAGCAGAAATCCCAAAGTAATTTTCTCCGTTGAATTCCTGCCGGGGCAGGACTGCAGCCTTAAAGGAGATACCATCGACAGCGAAAGATTCCAATATTCCAGCGCACGCAACGCCGTTTACTGGGCTTTTTCTGCGCTTCGTTCACCAGAGAGAGTGAGAGAGAGAGAGAGAGAGAGAGAGAGAGAGAGAGAGAGAGAGAGAGAGAGAGAGAGTTCCCCGATATTTCCCCTCTTTTATGTACAGGGGGTGTCCCGGTAATCGTGATTCAATGAGGATGATTTTCTCCCGCGTTCACGATGAACAAAAATCAATTTTATTACAAAAATCACGATGATTAAAACTTTCATCATTATAAATAATGATAAAACTAACAAACAAGTTTCTGTTAAAATTTCTTTACCAATTTTGCTAGCGTGTTTGTTTCATAAAAGTGGAAATTATTCATTACCCCCACACAAAGTGTGTTACTGGAAGGGGTTATATGTTAGTTCGGTTTTTCACACTTTCTGGAGAGATCAAATTAAGAAATAAATTGACAAATTTAAACGTTACTTGACACTAAACATATTTTCGTATCGGCTATAATATGCAAGTAATCGAATTTTGTCCAGAAGAAATACAAACATGTGTAATTTTTTATTTTTGAAGAATCTTCGAAATCGTAATTAATTCATTAATTAATATTACTGGGGGTTTTAAATTCTGGCATTATTAAATTCTCTAAAGGATAAGCATGCACTCGTTTCAGTATTATTCAGAGGTATAACATTGCGCACAAAAAGAACTTTTGGAAAATCTACAAAATCCTAGAGATATAATAAATTCACAAATTAACATTACTGGAGGCTGTTCATTATTAAATTCTCTAAAGCATATGCATGCACTCATTTCAGTATTATTCAGAGGTACGCAACGCATTGTGCGCAAAAAGAAACGCGTGATTTTTGTTTTTTGGGAAATCTACGAAATCCTAGAGATATTAATTTACAAGTTAATATTACTGGAGGGTGTTCATTATTAAATTCTCAACAGATATGCATTCATTTCAGTATTATTGATGGGTTTCACTTTTAATTTTTGGAGAATCTACAAAATACTGGACACGTTAATTCACAAATTAACATTACTGGAGGCTGTTCATTATTAAATTCTCAACAGATATGCATTATTAAATTCTCTGACAGATGTTTGAATTTTGGAGAATCTACAAAATACTAAAAATACTATTAATAAAATTCATTAATTAATATTGCTGGAGGCTGTTCATTATGTAATCCTCTAACGGATATGTAGCATTCATTTCAGTATTATGCAGAAGTTTGCAACGCACTGTGCTCGCAGAAAAAAGAAACAGAAACGTGTAATTTTATTCACCAGTGTCGAGGTTGCACGGACAAATTGGAATAGACTTCGGAAGCTCCGACATGCTCGAGGATTCGCGATTACTAGACCGCGGATGTTTATGCAAAGTAATATACTTTCGACGCTGAGAAATTTCGAGCAAGTCAAACCAGAGTCGAAGAAACCTTGTTTGCTCCGCTTAATGTAGTCGCTGGGGGAAAATGAAACTGTGTTCATAGTATCTTGGAAATGATTCAAGATATTTATTTCTGTTAAAATAGACCTGTTGCAGAAATTAATTAGAAATAGTTCCCATTAAGTTGTCCACTGTTGGCGTACGATCAAAATTATGTTCCACTGTTCGTAATAATCTCCACCTCTCTCTTACATTTCCTTTGTCTTATAAATAATTAATGAGTTTTCGATCTGAATGATAACAGGCTTGAATTTAACACAAAGTACTGCTGATTAATTGCGAGGGCCACGAATTAATTTGTACGCGTGATGAATAGTTGATTTACTTTGATGCTACTGTTGCTCTGCGTTCGTATTTCGTTTTTACTTGTGCCGAAGCGCGCTGGAAATGTTTTACACGTTTGATCTACTTAATGGAACCTCGGGATCAATACGTGAAATGGGATTGTGTATCAAGCATTTATATCTTGAAGGTAATTGCAAATATTAATTCATGAATTTTCGCTAATTTGATATGTAATCTTGTTTGAATTTATTCTTTTTCATTTTAGCCGGAGCACTGGAAATGTTTTACACGTTTGATCTGTTTAATGGAACCGCAGGATCAATATGGAAAATGAAATTATATTAAGCATTTATATATGGTGAACGTAATCCGAGATATTACTTCACTAAAATGATATTACGAAGTACGTTGAAATTCCTTTCTTTGCAACTTAATTAAATTTCGATTCAGGTGATGCGATATGATGTTATATGTTCTATGGAAGTTCTACAATTCGATTAAATATATTTTCATATACATTTGATACTACCAATATTTTTGTAATGAGACAGACATTATTCAAAATTCAGAATGGCGAGAGCAATAGTAAAATATCCCAATCAATAACAGGTAAAATCAATATTTCATTCTATAAATGAATATGTCACTTAAATGGACAAAAATATCTCTCAACGAACAAATAATAAAATAAACATTGTACAAGCGTCGAAAAAAATTGCCAGCAAAAATTCTGACGCGGAATCAATCAGTAACAGGTAGTATCATCACCTCCCATAAATAAATACCTTTCTCGCTTAAACAATACGAAATATCCACTCTAACCAATTAAAGAACAATATTCACTAAATAATAAAATAAACGCCACCTGAACGACAAAAAAAATTGCTTACAAAAATTCAGACTCGGAATTAATCAATAACATGATCATCTCCCACAAATAAATATGACTCAAACAATCCGAAATATCCACTAACCAATTAAAGAACAATATTCACTAAATAATAAAATAAACGCCACGTGAACGCTAAAAAAAATGGCTCGCAAAAATTCAGACTCGAAATTAATCATTAACATCATCATTCCTCACAAATAAATGTCACTTGAACAATACGAAATATCCATTAACCAATTAAAGAGCAATATTCAACAATTTATAAACTAACCGTCGCTTGAACGCCCAAAAAAAAATTGCTTACAAAAATTCAGAGCATCAGTAGCACAAAAGCAAACGGTCCCACTGAGTAAGTAGAATCGTCCAGCAGAGATCAGACACGTCATCCCGCACAGAGAGCTCGTGGAAACGGAATTTTCCGCCAGCCCTTTCTCGAGAAAATTGGTCGACTCCGATTCACTTTTGGTCAGGCGCCATCCAATAATCAGATAGTGTGTACTAATGCCGGATAGGACACCCGGTATGCAGTTCCGATGCACGCACGCGACAAGAGCAGCAACGTGCACACACACACCCATACACACAGAGAGGCTATCGGTTGTTGCGCGCGAGAGAACTGTGCTCGACACACGGACAGGAACGCTTACGAGGAACTAACACAGGCTCGTGTTCGAGGTGGTAGCTGGTTGGCGGAGATTGGGTGGAGGGGAGCAGGGGCCTGGGTGAACGGGTGGTAGATCAAAGAGCGAGTGAGAAGCTACGGGGGGAAAGAGGTAGATGAGGCTCGACGAGTGAGAGGAGAACGGAGAGGGGATCAGATTGTGTTGGTGGGACGATGGAGGGAGAGAGAGACAGCTGGAGAAGTAGATAAAGAGATACAGTGAGAGTGAGAGACTGTGTTGGTACTCGGAGGACGATAGAGAGAGAGAGAGAGAGAGAAATAGAGAGAAACATATAGAGTGAGAGGCTGTGTTGGTGCTCGGAGGACGGGAGAGAGAGAGAGAGAGACGAGCAGGGAGCAGACAGGGAGGAAAGCGCAAGCAAATAGAGAGGACGAGATAGGAAAATAAACAGGTGAAAGAGGATAAAGAGACGGATGAAGTGAATGAAGGGCCCCGAGAGGGACAGAGAGCGGCTACAGAGACCAAAAGAGCGAGCAAGAGGGAAAGCTTGCCGACCTAGAGGGGAGTGGGAAGAAGACGGTGAAACTGGTGCAAGAGAGGCATACGCTACGAATGTTCGACAGAGAGAGGAAGATGGTGAGAGAGTGCGAGGTCCGTGTATAAGGTACTAAACCTGTTTAACTGTGTGAACGATAATTGGCACATGAATCATGCATTCGGTTGTAGCATGTCACTCGGTATACGTTCCACTCAGCCAACTTTTCGAGTGCACGCATGCACGCGCCGCGTCGTTATTATGCATACAATGCAAAATAATTATCGTAAACGCGAATCAAGCTGCATGCCATTTGCATTTTCGACGCTAATAACGGCCCCCGGGCCTGACGCGACCCACAACGATATGGGTTCGACGATCTTTGGTATTTTTGGGAAGTTTTTCGAGAATGAAAACATATTAATTTTTTTTTGAGATGTTGGAATGTTGCTTTTCGGAAATATTTGTAATTTCCAAGTTAAATAAATAAATGAATCGGGTGAATAAATGAATTGGGTAAACAACGAAATTTGTATTCTTTCCTAGTGTCCGAGACTAATGTCAATATTTGTAATATGCAATATTTGTAATATTCAAAACTCGTAACATGCAATATTTGTAATATTCAAAACTTGTAATATTTAATACTTGTAATATTCAATACTTGTAATATTCAATACTTGTAATATTCAATACATGTAATATTCAATACTTGTAATATTCAATACTTGTAATATTCAATACTTGTAATATTCAATACTTGTAATATTCAATACTTGTAATATTCAATACTTGTAATATTCAATACTTGTAATATTCAATACTTGTAATATTCAATATTTGTAGTATTCAATACTTGTAATATTCAATACTTGTAATATTCAATACTTGTAATATTCAATACTTGTAATATTCAATACTTGTAATATTCAATACTTGTAATATTCAATATTTGTAATATTCAATACTTGTAATATTCAATACTTGTAATATTCAATACTTGTAATATTCAATACTTGTAATATTCAATACTTGTAATATTCAATATTTGTAGTATTTAATACTTCTAATATTCAATATTTGTAATATTCAATACTCGCAATATTAAATACTCATAATATTCAATACTTGTAATATTCAATACTTGTAATATTCAATACTTGTAATATTCAATACTTGTAATATTCAATACTTGTAATATTCAATACTTGTAATATTCAATACTTGTAATATTCAATACTTGTAATATTCAATACTTGTAATATTCAATATTTGTAGTATTTAATACTTCTAATATTCAATATTTGTAATATTCAATACTCGCAATATTAAATACTCGTAATATTCAATACTTGTAATATTCCATACTCCTAACAATCAATACTCGTAATACTCAATACTTGTAATATTTAATACTTGTACTATTCAATACTTGTAATGTTTAATACTTGTAATATTCAATAATTGTAATATTCTATATTTGTGATATTCAGTATTTGTACAATAATATTCAGTATTTATAAATTCAATATTTGTAATATTCTTCCCTTCCTCATCACATTTGTAATGTTCAGTATTTGTAATATTCAATACTTGTAATATTCAATACTCCTAACATTCAGTACTCGTAATATTCAATACTCGTAATATTCAATACTTGTAATATTCAATACTTGTAACATTCAATACTTGTAACATTCAATACTTGTAACATTCAATACTTGTAGTATTTAATACTTGTACTATTCAATACTTGTAATGTTTAATACTTGTAATATTCAATAATTGTAATATTCAATATTTGTGATATTCAGTATTTGTACAATAATATTCAGTATTCATAAATTCAATATTTGTAATATTCAGTATTTGTAAATTCAATATTTGTAATATTCTTCCTTTCCTCATCACATTTGTAATATTCAGTATTTGTAATATTCAGTATTTATAAATTCAATATTTGTAATATTCTTCCCTTCCTCATCACATTTGTAATATTTAGTATTTATAAATTCAATATTTGTAATATTCTTCACTTCCCCATCACATTAAATTATGAAAAACCCAGTGCCGTAATAGCCGAGGGAACATGGCATAACAGAACGGTGTCGCGGAATGAACAATAAAAATTACATAGAATCCAGCAGTATTTTCCATTGCGCAATATCTGCGGGTTAGCAGTCAAGGAAAAATGTATCTCCGGCTTCGCCAAAACGAATACTGGAAAACGAAATTATACACGGGCCCTGCTTAATTTCCTTCGCAAATACACCGCGCTTTATTTGTTCGTCGAACAATTATACGGCTCGTAGTATTTCTTAAGGCGCCGGTTTATAAACTGGAAACTCGCGGATTAACCGTAACGACTGTTAGTTCTGCGGAGGGAGAGAGAGGTACCGTCCCGGAGTTGTTTAAGATAATGAGTGTAAAGGACCAAAGAAAGGGAGAGCAAAAAGCTTTCCGTAGCTGTTGGATCGATTGAATAACGTCCCGCGATCGGATTCAGACCACGTCGATCACAGTGGAAGGGGACACATACATCCGTACACGTACTGTGGCCGAGTAACAATGAGATATAGATTTCAATGGTGCCTTAACGATCTGCATCGCGGTTCGCAAACCTGTTTATTGAGTTAACCGTAGGCACACCGGGAATATATCGAGGATGCGATCGGCGTCCACGGCTCTCTCTACACGCCGGACCAGATTTCCAGCTGTCATTAAAGATCTTCCTGTCTTTTATGTCCCTCCCTGCACATCCGAGGCTGCACTTTGTATGCTGATTCGATTTTCCAAGAGTCAATCCCGACGATCCACTTCTCGGACACGCGGTGATCAAAAGATAGAAAGGGAAAGAGAGACAGCCAGACGTATTTTAATACGTCCGTCGATGATATCGATCTAAATGCGATCCCTGTAACCGTGAAAAGCCCCGAGTCTTCATTAACAAAATCAATTTCATTGCCCCCCCACTCGAGTGTCCATCGGCGAAATAATTATGCCTGCCACTCGCGTCCACCTCGTAATTACGACTCTCGGGATTATCCGCGAGCTCCAAGTGTCTTCGAGTTCGTGAAAAATTAATTTATTCAATTATACGTATGAACGATCAAGGAATCCATAATGTTGCTATTTGCGAGCGAGTTTGCGGTATTGATATTGAGCAGTTTATTGGGAAATAAGTAGATTATCGGCGGATTCAAAGAGTCTTCCGATTCATGAGAAATTATAAAATGATACTGGACGATCAAGGAGTCGACAATGTTGCTATTTGCGAGCGAGTTTGCGGTATCGATGTTGAGGAGTTTATTGGGAAATAAGCAGATAAATTCATGAGAATTAAAATCATGAGAATTCATGAGAAATTATGAAATTATACTGGACATGATTAACTGATTTTTGTGGTTCGATGGTATGGACGATCGAGTCGGGAATGCTGATATTTGCGGGCGAGCGAGCTTGCGGTATCGATATTGAGGAGGTTCTCGATAAATAAGCAGATAATTCGACGACTCAAAGAGTCTTCCAGCTCATGAGAAATTAATTTATAAAATTACTGATCGATCAATTGTTGTTTCAGTTTGTGCCAGATTAATGATCGCGTTCCCACTCTGCCTTCCCTGAAGGGGAACGCTATTCCCGGTATAGTAACTTTTTTCCCTTAATTCGAATAGATTCCCCTCATCTGGCGACTCTGTCTCTCAGTAATAGGAGACGGAATTAAGGTGGTAGACTTGTTTCCAGGATTGTAATACAGATTTCCAGTAGTCAAAAACGCTAGATAAAAAATCGATCTAGGGCGCTATCGCGCTCAAAAGTAATATTTTTTCGTTTACGAGGCATAATTTGCATTGTTCGGCAGCATGTATAGTAAGGAGCATAATTGATTCAACACACTTTAAGGATGTTCTGGAGGTACAATGGGAGAAAAAAATACAAGAAATTCTAAATCCATCAATACATGGCAATGAAAGCCATTCATGAGTATATATTTTGCATTAAACCTTTGCGAATACTGTAGCTATATTCAGTGGTCTACACTTGTCGCGTTTCCATGCTAGTGAGAGACAACACGATAAATTTGACGTTTTGTAACAGTTTATAATTTCTTTGCTCTGTAACTGTTTAGAGAATCCTAACAAATTTCGAACATAATTAATTACATAATTTTTACTACATATAAAAAAACCTGGAGTTTCTAGTTGCGTATTTTGAAGGTTTAAATAGAGTTTGAAGTGGAATTTTATGAATTCTCCATAAGAAGACGTGTTAAAATGTGCAAACTTTAAGTTGCTATAATTCTTAAACGGTGCAGTGAATCGATCCCAAACTTTGGTAATTGCATTAATTTAGTAAGAATTATATCTTGTCAAATTCTCGAAAATTTTCCAGAAATTCTCCAGAACATCCTTAAATCAGAATAACTTTTTTGTGAATGGACCAAACAACTTCAATTTCTCTGTAAAGCTAGAAGAATTAGTTTAATAAATGGTGTGTAAAAAATATGTTGCAAACATGCATTTGGAATTGTGAAAAACAATAGCAAAAATTGATTTTTACAACTTTTTTAGTTGGGCCAATACGGTCTGAAAATTTAATTGAAATTGGTTAATTGGTTTACGAGCTATAAACGATCAAAAGTGGTAAAAATTGCAATTTTTCAAGATTTATCGGCCTTTTTACCACTTTTGATCGTTTATAATTCGTAAACCAATTAACCAATTTCAATGAAACTTTCAGAGCGTATATAATTTATACCAGTTGACAAAACACATTTTTTAAATTTTCGTTATTGGGCCAGCTAAAAAAGTAGTAAAAATCAATTTTTAGTATTGTTTTTCGCAATTCCGACCAAATGCATTTTTTCAAAATATTTTTTAGACGTCATTTACTAAACTAATTCTTCTAGCCTGACAGAGAAGTTGAAGTCGTTTGGTCCATTCATGAAAAAGTTATTCTGATTTGAAGTGTGTTGAATCAGTTATGCTCGTTAGTGTATTTATGAAAATAGCTACATGCGCAGTTGTATGCTTCCGAATAATGCAAATTACGCTGCCGAATAATGCAAATTACGCCTCCTAAACGAAAAAATAGGACTTTTGAGGGCGATAGCGCCCTAGATCGATCTTTTATCTAGCGTTTTTGACTACTGAAAACCCCCAATTTTGGATTATCGAGAAATGAGAACGCGAATCCTGCAACCTTGCAATCCTGGAAACACGAGTCTACTGCCTTAATTGTACAGATTTTTAAATTAATTCTTGCGTTAATGTATCAAGCGTAGCAAATTGTTAGTATCTGTAAAGAATTACATGTTTTAAATTTTCATTACAGGCTCAGTTAAAAAGTTTAAAAATTGTGACCTTTACTTTATCCTCTGCAATTACGACCAATACAACTTACAAAAGAATTAGTAGACCAATCCTTTTAACGTCTGAAGAAAACTCAAGCTGTTGGGTCCAATTTTGAAAGAGTTATTCGTTTCTGAAATGTGTACTTCGTACACCGACTGTATTTGAGTGATTTTCGGGATCGACGGAGAAAATGATTCTACCTGTAAATGAAGTGAGGCAGGAGCAAAAACGACCGATGGTCGTGGCGGACAGGTCACCGTTTACAATAATCGTGTGTGTATATCTGTCGGTCGGGAACGATAACACCGAAGTGTACTCAGGTTCGAGGCAAGAGGCGCAACTAAGTCGAAATGCAATTTAAGCATCGCGTAAATGGACGGTAATTGCGCGACGCGTGGGGTGAGAAAGTGGATGGAGAGGGTAGTGGGTTGCAGGGGGCCCGGAGTGTGTTCCCGATCAGGCAAATATTGGATGTACAGGCCGGGGATTATTATTTGTTTTATCGGCCGTCCCAGCGAATTTGTATTGTGCGAAGCGTGGCCGACGGAGCTGCGCACCGCGTCGCGCGTGCACTTCCCTGCAGCTACCGCCGCTGCGACCGATGACATCCGCGTATGCACGTCAAACACAGGAACGGCGAATCGCTTTTACGACCGTCGGCCGCCCTTTGTTCTACCGGGCCGAGTGCAACCCCGATGAATGTGTCATTTGCTGGAAATACAATCGGCGGAAGATAACCGATCGCGGCGAATTGGCCGACGACTATGACGCGGGACAAAGGATCATAGTTTTCGTGAGCCGAGCCTGCGAATTCTCAGAACCACCTCCCGGAAACCTCTGCAGATTTTTCAACCCCTATTCTTCCACTTCTTTGTTCTTTGAATAACTTTGTAATAAACACCGGTATAACAATGATTGCAGGCTCGTTTTAAAGCGTACAGCTTCTAGTTTCAAACCACTCACCGGTATTTTGCAAACACGTTCCTGACTCATGTGGAAAATTGGAAGTGTGAAGCTGCTTTCGTCAAGGCAAATTTCTTCTCATTCAAAGTTCCATAACACGGCGAAAAAAATCATACATCAACTTTTAGAAGCTTGTTGTAAAGAGAAGACTCTGCGCTACACACTTACGGTAGTTTCAGTCCTAAAAAAAATTGTTCACCGTCGGCGGAATCGTTTGAAATAGAATGATTTCGTTATAGAAAATATCTTCGACTTTTCATCACCCCACACGATGCAGACAGTTTTTTGAGAAATGATTATCCAGTACTTTGAAAGTAGAGGTTTCACGCTTTAGAATGAGCGAAGGATTATTGCCGTGCGAATTTTTTTCACGAAATTGCAGCAATTTGAATATCAGCAATTATCGGACGAGAATGTAGCGCTTCTTTAATTTAGCAGGTCGGTGTATAAAAATGCATGGAATTTAAAATATACTACAGAATGAATTTAAAACTTGCATTCTAATAAATCAACTTCGTCGAACAAAAATTTCTGATGGTTTAAACAAAAAGAGAGACGTTTGAGAGCAGTGGAAGCGATCGTGCCTGCGTTCTGATTAGCCGACAGCTTCGCAACCAACTTCAGGCAGCACTGCTTAACGCAGTGGGAATAGAAACGCGACGCTGGAGGGCTCGCCAAAGCGCGATGTTACGGAGGGAATAATCCTCTGCGAATATTTGCATTAAACAAAATTGAAGCAGGCTTTATTATGAAATGTTTCAAATGCTTTATATCCGGATCTTTTAAAACCTCGGGCCGGTAGAATTGATTTCAGTCGTCGATGATACTGTCAGTAGTTGAAAGATCAGTTGACGAGGTCTTGTCACTGTTACAAAAATAACGGTAGGTCCGTATCTCCGTTGGATCCTGCCTGGACACGCGTATCGGCAAGAAAGTATCATGGGACGGAATCGCGAGGTGTTTGGACAATCGTTTCGCTAATTTACGGTGCTCTTAAAGCCGAGGCTGCGTTAAACACGCGCGTAACATTGTGGTCGATGTCGTCAAAGCAAGAGGCTGGGAGCGAGGAGGAAAAAGAGAAAGTAGGAAGAGAGAGAGAGAGAGAGAGAGAGAGAGAGAGAGAGAGAGAGAGAGAGAGAGAGAGAGAGAGAGAGAGATTTCGGGGAGAGGTTTTCGGCGGCGTAAAACGTCCCTGGAAAATTTACGCGGTATTAACGACGCGATCTCCGTGTTCCCTGAGCGTATTACGCTACGATACCGATCGAGTTACAGGCCAACCTAATTCAGAATTAAAATAAGGACCCTGGAATAAGCAATCCTTTAGAAAGCTTCAAAGAGGTATCAGTATAACGGCCTGGCTGTTATTGTAATTTGGTCGCGGACCTTTAAGCAAAATAAAAATCGTTATCTATTGCACCCCAGGCTAAAAAAACGGAAATAAAAGGTTGGCGAATGGAAAATTCCCAAAAATTTTCTAGGAATGCCATTTGCTATATGTTTCAAATTTTTTAAGTATCTTTTAATCAATAAAATTTCACAAATACTTATGCAGACAAGGAGAAGGTTAACAATCTCAATAAGTCGGAGACTTAACACTGAACATTGACATTCTTAAATTTATTGTTAATGTTTTTACTGTTTTTAACAGCCCCAACTCGTTCCTGCCTTAAATGCTTAAAACCTGTAATCTAATTATTAGACTGCGGATCTTTATGCAAAATAAAAATGTTATGCCTTGATTGTGGGTAGCAGGAGTAAAATAAAAATTGATTTCATCCCCTATTGATTTTGTTTAATTAAAAACAACGTTACAACATTCTTAAATTTTTTCTATCTGTTATTGTTTTATATTCCACCCAACCAATCTCTTCATAAATGCATAAAGATCCGCAGTCTACTAATTATTCAGAGTGTCCCAAAAATGTTGAACTTCCTCGAAAGGGGTGACACAAATTTTATTCTTGAACTTCTTAAAAATTAGCAAGCCAATTATCGTGCATCAAGCCGCAATAAATTGTAATAAATGTTCAATGATGACGATAGATAGGCAACGCCGCAAGGATTGCAGGACACGTTTCTCGAAGCGACTCGTAAAAACTAATTTTGTTGATGCGACGCAAGATATATTTGTCTGATTCATGGCAACCAGCGAGTAGAATGCGCGCGCGCTCGCGCGGGCGAACGCATTCGTGCACACGTGGGGCTATCGGGAATAGCACTTGCACTTTGTTATGCATTCCGCGAGTGGATGAAGTGGCTGTTGCGGGATTAATGCGCCGGTTTCTGCATTTGATGTCCTTCACCGAGGCTTAAGCACCATTCACGCGCCGACTTCTCCCACGTAAACCGTCCGCCATAATGCTAATACTGTTAATACTACGTTTTGTAAAGATTATCAATTTATTTTAACGTTGTTGCCGGCTGTACCTAACGTACGGGACTTTTTACGACTGCTTTTGCAAGCGGATCTCGATTCCATTCGAAACATTCACGACTTTCAATCAAATTTCTGTAATTTTCGTTACTGTGCACAGCGAGCTATTTTTACGATCTAGCTGTTCAATAATTAATCTAATAAACCCCGTTTTAAAAATCAGTATTGTTATCTTTCCCTATTGACGATCCATTTGCAAATTTCATTTGTCCACATTATGTTTCATTAACCTTTTATACCTCCATAATAATTAAGGATGTTCTGGACGTATAATGAGAGACAAAAGTACAAGAAATTCGAAATCCATCAATATATTGGCACAATGAAAGCCATTCATGAGTATATTTTGCATACTTTTGTGTACTTTTTTGTACACTGTTGTCGCGTTTCCATGCTAGTGAGATGACAACATGATACATTTGACGTTTTGTAACAGTTTATAACGTTTTGCTCTGTAACTGTTTAGTGAATCCTAATAAATTTTGAACATAATTAATTACATAATTTTACTATATACAGGGTGGTCCACGCAACTTGCACACCTATAATAACTTCCAAAGTATGCGTTGCACGAAAAAGTTTTGTATACAGAAGTTGCATAGTCTGAAGGGGTACATTATGTAGTGTATTTATTTTTTTACAGATGGACGCGTAAAGGACATGTGAAGGTCAACTCCATTTTTTTAAATAGAATGAGGTATTTTTTAATACATAAATCGATGCAGCTGGACATTCGTTATAAAAAAGTAATAATCTATGTATGTCGAAAAGTTAGTAGTTCAGAAGATATTTCAATTTAAATAACTCTAAAATACCATTACTGTCGTAGTAAGACGTTAGTGTTTACTTACTTGCGTAACATCTTAGCACGACAGTAATGGTATTTTAGAGTTATTTAAATTGAAATATCTTCTGAACTACTAACTTTTCGACATACATAGATTATTACTTTTTTATAACGAATGTCCAGCTGCATCGATTTATGTATTAAAAA
Source organism: Lasioglossum pauxillum (assembly GCA_933228785.1). NCBI lineage: Eukaryota > Metazoa > Arthropoda > Insecta > Hymenoptera > Halictidae > Lasioglossum > Lasioglossum pauxillum. The sequence continues at coordinate 14,138,951 of OW121706.1, read as the reverse complement.
ATACCTCATTCTATTTAAAAAAATGGAGTTGACCTTCACATGTCCTTTACGCGTCCATCTGTAAAAAAATAAATACACTACATAATGTACCCCTTCAGACTATGCAACTTCTGTATACAAAACTTTTTCGTGCAACGCATACTTTGGAAGTTATTATAGGTGTGCAAGTTGCGTGGACCACCCTGTGTATATAAAAAAACTGGAGTTTCTAGTTGCGATTTTATTGGTGCTGCAAATAGAAATTTATTTAGAAACGGTACGATATCTAGACTACGAAGTATCACAAAAATAATTTACTACGTACCAAATAACAATTTACTTTAAGACATAGATAAAAATGAATACAGTGTATAAAGTAGTATAATGTGTTAAAAGTCTATCTGAAGTTCGGAATAGATATAACAAGACAAGATATAATTCATACTAAATTAATGCAATTACCAAAGTTTGGGTTCGATTCACTGCACCGTTTAAGAATTATAGCAACTTAAAGTTTGCACATTTTAAAATTCCACTTCAAACCCTATTTAAAACCTTGAAAAAACGCAACTAGAAACTCCAGTTTTTTTATATACACAGGGTGGTCCACGCAACTTGCACACCTATAATAACTTCCACAGTATGCGTTGCGCGAAGAAGTTCTGTATACAGAAGTTGCATGGTCTGAAGAGGTACATTATGTAGTGTATTTATTTTTTTTGCTGGTGGACGCGTAAAGGACATGTGAAGGTCAACTTCGTTTTTTTAAATGAAATGAAGTATTTTTTAATACATCAATCGATGCAGCTAGATATTCGTTATAAAAAAGTACTAACCTATGTATGTCGAAAAGTTAGTAGTTCATGAGATATTTCAATTTAAATAACTCTAAAATACCATTACTGTCGTGCTAAGATGTTACGCAAGTAAGTAAACACTAACGTCTTACTACGACAGTAATGGTATTTTAGAGTTATTTAAATTGAAATATCTCATGAACTACTAACTTTTCGACATACATAGGTTAGTACTTTTTTATAACGAATATCTAGCTGCATCGATTGATGTATTAAAAAATACTTCATTTCATTTAAAAAAACGAAGTTGACCTTCACATGTCCTTTACGCGTCCACCAGCAAAAAAAATAAATACACTACATAATGTACCTCTTCAGACCATGCAACTTCTGTATACAGAACTTCTTCGCGCAACGCATACTGTGGAAGTTATTATAGGTGTGCAAGTTGCGTGGACCACCCTGTGTATATAAAAAAACTGGAGTTTCTAGTTGCGTTTTTTCAAGGTTTTAAATAGGGTTTGAAGTGGAATTTTAAAATGTGCAAACTTTAAGTTGCTATAATTCTTAAACGGTGCAGTGAATCGAACCCAAACTTTGGTAATTGCATTAATTTAGTATGAATTATATCTTGTCTTGTTATATCTATTCCGAACTTCAGATAGACTTTTAACACATTATACTACTTTATACACTGTATTCATTTTTATCTATGTCTTAAAGTAAATTGTTATTTGGTACGTAGTAAATTATTTTTGTGATACTTCGTAGTCTAGATATCGTACCGTTTCTAAATAAATTTCTATTTGCAGCACCAATAAAATGGCCGTGAAAAAAAGGAGCAACGATTTAACCGCGCCATCTTCCCTCCAAGGTGGATCGAACGTTCCAGACTGTCAAACAATTTTGAACGATCCCGCGTAATGGACAGACGGATAACTTTAATCCGGCGACCGCAGAAAAATCCCCAATCACGGAGGGTAAAACGCTCGAGAAACGAATGGCCCGGGCGGCGTTCGCCGTTCGGTTTTCCCGGCATCGACAGAACAATAAATTCCGCGCTATTTAATCACTCCCGGCAGAATGTAATAATAACGAACCCCGGCGATAATAACACGTGGACCGTCGGCGGCGTCGCACCCCCCGTCGACCGGCCCCTTTCGGTGGTAGCTCCAATATTTTTGTCGAACTGACACCGGCGAATCGGCTTAATATCAGTTCACCGCGACACACACCGTATACATATATTCATGCGACGAAGGGGGGCAACGTATATTTGCACGTATTTTGCGGCACACATTTCGCCACCGTGGCCTTGCCAACCCGCCCCCCCCCCGCTGCCAATTGTTCTACCATCGGTATAATACTCGACGTTCACTGTTTCGCGTGTTGTCCGCCTGCGAATGTTTTGTCTGGAAGCTTATAACTGTGCCCCCCACCTCTCGAAACACACGCTCCTGAGGCCCCTTCAATTTGTCATGACTTGTCAAATTTTTTCGTTTACATTGCCGCCTGGAGATCCGATTTGAGCGGAAAGAGGAAGGTGAAGGCAGCAGGCAGCGAGATTGACAGAGAGAAAAATTGGGAGAGACGGAGTAGTGTGGGAGACGGATTATTCTTTCATCTTTATAATTTTTGTTATTATTACATTTTCCTTGACTCGAATTTCATATAACAATTTAATCGGATGGTAGATTGAATAATTTTTCTTGAGACAATTCGTTTACCTCTGTGATTTCTGTGATTATTGTACTTTTTTTATTCTATATTTTCTGTACAATCATTTCTTTCAAACCCCCTCTACATTTTCGTAAATCACTGAATGTCTATTGAATAATTTTCCTTTATATACCTTCATAATTTCTATTAATATTAAATCTTTCGTTATTTAAGCCCCTTTATAATTTAATCGAATGCCTTATCAATTTTTATAAATTCGTAAATTTCCCTTTATCTTTATAATTTCCTTAATCTTTATAAAATCCCTTCATCTTAATGATTTATACAAAATTTTCCTTCATTCAAATTTTTTATAGTAATTTAATTATACATTTTCATATAAATTACCAGATTTCTATTGAACAATTTTTATCCACAGACTAGTCCTTTATCTTTATAATTTCTATTATACAAATTTATTCAATTTTTTGTATAATGATTTAGTCGAACCCTCGAGTGAGAATTATAGAAAGGGGTTGAAGGGTTGAAAATAATGACTGACAGTGACAGAGAAGTTAGCAAGGGGAGAAAAGAGAAAAAATTTGGTGTGCTGAACAGAGAACGGTAGAACAGAATTGAGAACAAGATAAATTGATAAAGAAAAATGAAGAAATGTGGAAAAACAGTTTGTGGCCCAAAAAGAAAAAATTGAATCACCTGTAAGAACCTGGCATAACCATTTTCCAAGGAATTCGCAATCACATCCAGGATACCATGGAGAACCACTGCGATCGAGAGTCGCGGGTCGCGGGTGAAAGATGTATTAAAGACGGAAACCCGATCTGTTTACCGACCACTTTTTCCTACCGTTTCATCTGACCAAGCGGTTTTTTAACTGGTCCATTGATCGCTGGCTCCCCGAGACAATCTTTTTTGCGAGATGTTTGCGAAAGTCTCGCGGCCGTCGTTGTCCCCGTGCGTGTTACAGGATCAAGGGGGAGACAGGAGGAGCGTGAAAAAGATGAAGGCAAGAAGCGAAGCTGCCGGTGAGCGTTCGCGAGATGAAGAGGGATGAATGAAATATATCCGCGTTGAAAAAAAGGGTCCTGGGGAAAAAACTCCGAGGAGGGCGAAATATGTCGACGAATTGGCGAGAGAACACGCGCGATTTAAAAAAACACGTCGAAAAAGATCGGCTGCAAAAAGGCGTGACTCGAGAGATCAGCGACACTCAAACGATCTCGATCATCGATCGAACTGCATGTTGGTGCTGTTCATAAAAAATTTACGAAATTCGATGCGAGGAATGCAAGTTGAACGAATACACTAAATTATTATTAAGAATTGTATACATCACAATGTGTTACTTTCAGCTTATTAATATTCTGAACCTAGGACTGCTGCGAGTTCTGTGCCGGAGTAATTTCTGACTAAACAGCAGATCTTTATGCAAAATAAAAATTTTCTACCTGACTTACAACAAACTGGAGTCAAATGGAAATTTATTTCCTTTCTTAACACTTTACCTACCGAAAGCTTATTAATAGGATTTTCAATAATTGTGCTGTACTAAAAGGAAGCATACAAATTTTCTTTTACATTGCAATCTTCACTGAAACTACTAGATGACGTTATCGAGGGTGACTTGTTAGTTCACAATGAAAATTGCTGTTGCCATTGAAGGTTCCATTAAAAAGTGTTTCGCCATGTACCATAGATTTTTCAGAATTATGTAATAATCACAGGTCGGTAATGTGTTAATATATTCAATAGAAAATAATATAATAGTATTTTTAAATACATCGAATGTTTCTACTATTTTTAGTTACACCTTCCCATTTTTGTCACAAATGCATACAATCCGCTATCTATTTCTGACCCACACCAATATTTTCGCTAATACAGTTTTATTCAGATGTAAGACGATTGTTATTTTGACTTCGCTGAGAATCCACGAGAGAACGAATTATCATTATTCTTCACAATCGATGCAGAATAATTTCATTTTGCATGACGATCCGCTATAAACTAAATGTAAATACATCAGCGTTCTCGAGTTCCCATAATGTACCCATTGTTTCGTACCACGCGCGCACATTTTTGCTGCAAACGCGTAAAATCCGGGTGATCGGAATTTAGAATGAAATTCTAATGGATCGACAATCGACTGCGCGAGAGCTACGCTGCCTCGGGTGGATTCGCTAATGGATATAATAATGTAGTCGGATAGCTGTCGCATTAATTCATCAGCGGATTTTTTCGTTATCGCGACAAATTCGGACGTGGCATCGTTATCGGCGATTAATTCCAACTATTTGTACGCACCGTGTCAGCTTATGAGCTCGGGACTCGATCGATTAACACGTTTCGGTATCCGCTAATGGACCGAGTCCATGAATAACGTCACCTTCCCGTTTCGTTCTTCCCCTTTCGTCCTTTTATTCCTCGGCGGTCGTTAACGCGCGAGATCCACGCCACCCGATTAACCGTAATTCACTGTAATTTTCGAGTAACTGTTTCGTGCACGCGTGTCGCGTCGCCCCGAAGCCTGATTTCCGGCGAGGAACTCGGAACTGTAAACACAGAAACTGTCGCGCGTCGTTCGCCCCAAAGCTTCCGACGATTTAATCGACGAGAAGAATAGTCAGGAACCTGTTTATTGTTCTCACTGTAACACGATGTTGCGCGATTCACGTTGAACCACCAATCACTAGATTATTCGCCACGAATGTTCTCTTTTTTTCGATTGTGCGAAATTCCAGGACTTGCCACGCCTCGGCGGAGACTTGCATCGATTGGGGGATAAATGGAGCTTGTAGCTAGTTTCTTTGTGATTCTGATCGTGGCAAAATTATTGAGATAGTCGGTTATTTACCCGGGACTTGCAGCGGTCGAGGGGCGGGAGATGTTCCACAAAGCGAAAAACTGCAGTTACGAACTTGTCCCCGGTGAAAATAATATTAAGACTTGCCTCGAGTGACGAGTAAGTAAAGATTTTTCTTCAAGATACCAAGGAGAACAAAATTCTTCAAACTTTCGACGATTCACCAGAGACTTGCAGCGATCGAAAAGCTAGTAAATATTTTACAAAGTCGGTGTAACTACGTCTTGAATAAATCGTGCAAAATCGAATAAACGTTCGTATTGATCCTCACCGTACCTCCTCATATTGCTACGAACTTCTGGGACTTGTATCAGGTCACTGGGGACCTGCTTCGAGTAGGGGACGAGTGGAGTCACTGGTCCAATCCTTGATGATTCCAATGGCGAAAGAATTTCGAAGATCTGCTGCGATCAACCAGGGACTTGCGGGGTCTAAAGATGACCGCTCCGCTATCTGCCTGCTAATTACCAAGCAGCTGTACGAGGCGACGCGTCGGGTTCATGCAATATTTAATGTTCATCAGGTTTTTCCCGGACGGTGTGCTTTCGGTCGCGAGATAAGCGGCTGGATTTAAGAAGGTTACACGTTTCTTTCCGCCCGGAATCATTTCTCAGCGTCGGATCTAGCAGGAGGCGTTATCATTTCAGTGTTCTTGCCCCTCCCGGCATAATTCATTGTGTCGCGCGCGATAATGTAACCCCGGGGTCGCGTTCTCCTAGCGACCTGCACGACGAAGAGAAACAGAGAGAGAGAGAGAGAAACAACCCGTGTAAGGTTGAACTGTGTACAGACACGGTACCTCGTACGAAAGTGTTCCATCCAAAAGGATCTGCGCCCTTTATCGGACAGAACAAGAGACTATTTTTAACACGGCGAGGGCGACCAACCGCGGATTAACGCGACGCGGAATTTCGCTGTCCCGGTTAATTGCTTTACTCCTCTCTTTCTCCTTCTCTTTTTACCACTCGTTTTTTTGTGTTTTCAATCGATACGCCACCAGCAAAAGGATTTATTCCCCCCGTTTTACCGACGTCCATCGGGAAACAATGAAATCCGAGTTCGCTGGCCGGCCTTATCGCGACGCGCGAATTTTATCTGTGCAACGCGGACTTCGCGTCATTAAATTGATCGCGAATCCATGCTCGATCTGCTTTCATCGCGCGACGGCTCCAACATTTTTTACAATCAATCCTCGATCTGGCAAGGGGTGTCCGGACTATTTCGAACAGTTTGTGAAATTCATGCTGAAAATTCTTGTGACAATCTCAATTTAGAATGTTCGAAGGACTTTTATGAGTTTTTGTCAGAACTTCTCCGAGTACCAGTTTTGATTTTATTCTTGATTTTATTCTTGATTTTATTCTTGATTTTATTCTATTAAGTATGTATTGATTTTATTCTTGATTTCATTCTCGATTTTATGCTATTAAATATATATTGATTTCATTCTTGATTTTATTTTATTAAATATATATTGATTTTATTCTATTAAATATATATTGATTGTATTCTCAATTTTATTCTTGATTTTATGCTATTAAATATAGATTGATTTCATTCTTGTTTTTATTCTATTAAATATACATATATTGATTGTATTCTTAATTTTATTCTTGATTTTATTCTATTAGATATATATTGATCTTATTCTAGTAAATATATATTGATTTTATTCTCTATTTTGTTCTATCAAATATATATTGATTTTATTCTCTATTTTATTCTATCATATATATATATATTCTAGTAAATATACATTGATTTTATTCTATTACGTATATAATATTGACTTTAGTCTGTTGATATAAAACAATTATTTATAATTTTACTTTATTCGAGGATCGTGGAAAGTGCTGCAGCATCTTGCGAACGATTAGCATACCGGTCCCCCATTGTCACCCGGCGAAGTACCCGAAGAATGTAGAAACCCGTGTGTCGAGGACGTGTTGCAATTGCAGTTTGCCTCATCGGGGGCCCAGTTGACGTGCTAATGCCGAGGTGTCAACGCGGGGATCTCTCTCCGCGAGCCTCGCTGTTCATTACACGCGACGGTGAACACTTTGCATCTGAATACCGGTAACGAGCACTTACGTTCAACGAGGCTTTGTTTAAATTAATCCGCGGCCCCTCCCGGAGAAATCGATACGCAGTCGCCACCGCCTCCGCCTCCTCCTCCGCCGCCACGCCGCGTTTCGTAACGCCGCGCCGTTTCATCCGATAACTGTTTGTAAGTTTAACTGTATACACTCCGGTATAATTGAGCGATCCGCTGAATAGACGAATTACCGTCGAACAGAAACCCCGGAGAGCTTTTCGTGTGATTAAAAATCCTTTATCCCCTTTCAATCTTTCCTCCGCGTCTGGAAAATGTTCACTTGCCGTTCGATTTCAAAGGGAATTCTTCGATTCCTGCATCCATTCAATCGGGTTTGGCTGTTTCAGAAATTTTACATCCTGCGATTTAATATAGCATTACTTATTACCAGCCTGCGGATGTTTATGCAATTTTTGATAGACAAATTTTAAGAACGTGGAATGGAATAAAATCCTATTTTTCGTGGGAACAACCTTTGTAGATCTAAAGCAAATCAAAATCGTACTGAATTCTATCGAATTTTATGTGATAGCGTTTTCCGAAAATTTTCACGAGCCATAAATGCACAAGCATCCGCAGTCTACTCATTACGCTGTCCCCGAGATAATGCGATGCATGTTTATTTTATTGAATAGGATGTTTAGAAATAGGCGACAAAAATGAGTCGAGCTTGAACAATTTTATAAATTAATTTCTCAGGACCTGGGAGTTTTTCGCAAATTATTTTTCTTGTGGTATAGTTCTTGCAATTATTGGAAATCCTATTAACCCTTTTAGTCCACAGATTACATACACAAAGTTACACAAATATCGATAAGTAATTAATAAGAAACATTGCAAAACAAAGCTGAATTTTTAAAATATTGATTAAACAAATAGCCTTTTCTGAAATCTTTTTGTACGACTACATTCCTTGATTGAAAACACAAATTTTGAAAAAGTCGTTCTCTTAGACCCCCAATTATCAGGGCTATTTTCATCCCCTTAACGCGAATGTCAGCAGCCAGAAAAGATACGTGTCAAATATTTTTCAGCAAACTATATCCTCTATAAATTAAATAATCTTCCTGTGGATAGAAAGTGTTAAGATTCGAATCTATAATATAATAGGTATACATATTAATATTACACGCGACGCTAGTTTGCGTCCTTGCACGGACTATCTCTCCCGCTGATTAACAATGCGGCCTCTTAATTGAAAACAAATTATCCCCGCGGAGAGGGGATGTGAATTAGCATCGGTCGACGAATCGTCGATTTAATTGGCAACCGGGCTCGAGGCGTTTGATCGTCGATCGCAATTAGACTGCGAGAATAGAGTAACGCGCGAAAGAATTCGTCGCTCCGTGGTTCGATTATATTCGTGACACGGAGAAAGGATGAATCGATAAATAGAGAGAGAGAGAGAGGGAAAGGGAGATGTTAATCGGGAAGAAAAGGAGGAGACGAGATTGAGAAAGAAAAAAAAGGGACGATAATGAGTCACAAATGAGAAAACTCCGATATCGGGGGCCCACATTGTACTATCACGCCTTTCATCCGGCTTTTTCTCGCCTCTCGCGCGTTTCCTCCGTTTTCCCCGACTTTCCTCTCCCTCCACCCCTGCCCTTTTCTTCGGGGAACTAACGCCACCACTCTGAATCCCACCCCCGCAATCCCTATCATCGGGTTTTCCCGTTTCCGTTTCTGTTTCATTTTCCTGCCGTCCCGCCAGGTTCCTTAGGTTTCTCGAGCACTCTTCCGCTCGTTTCTGCGACTCTTTTGTAATTCCACATGGTAAATAAGTAAGTAGCGGGGACAATACGCTGGGCTTGTCGCTTCCCCTCGATTGTATCCCCCATGGCTCGTTCAAAGGGGACGGAATCGTCGATGTTCTTCGAATGACACTCACGACCTTTCTCCGCCGAATCCGGGTCACTCCCGACCCGCAAAGTAACGGCTATTGTTCATTACACTGTCCTTTAAACTGCTTCATGTCTTATAGATTTTTCAAGTACAGTAATCTTTAATTATGTACGGAAAATTTAATACTGATGGGTAATTTTTAGTGCTTCGAAATGAATACGAAATGGTTAGGTTGCTGTGACAACTGTTAATTTATGAGTAGACTGCGGAACTTGGGTAAACTTTACTACACCTCAAAAATTAGTACCTTTCTCCTACGAATTATGATGTATTTGGCATGTAATCCGGTAGATTTGTATCCGGCGCGGATGCAGATCGAAGTCTCGATCCTCTAGGATCAATAGTCGAGGAGTTATGGTCGCTTAAAGTTGAGCAATCTGTAGGGTTTTTGACAGTAAGGGCGCCGCCATATTGGATTCCTTACCTTGCCGCTCTCCTTCGATCTAATCCTAACCAACTCAGTAAGCGGCGTACGACCGTCACTACAAACCAATATGGCGGCGCCCTTACCTGTCAAAAACACTGCTGATTGTTAAACTTTAGCCGACCATAACTCCTCAATTATTGATCCTAGAGGTTCGAAATTTCGATCTGCATCCGCGCTGGGTACAAATCTACTGGATTACATATCAAATACATCATAATTCGTAGGAGAGAGGCAAAAATTTTGGGTCCGGTAAAGTAAAGAGCAGCCCGGAACTTCATACGAAATAAAAATGGTTTGTTTCAGCTACGACAAACAAGAGCCAAATAATAATTTCTTCTATTCATCAATAATGTTCATAAGCTGCAAATAATACGTTGATGTTTTAAAATTTGTTTAATTTGTCCACTGTTTTAAATCGCAACTACCCACTGTTGTCATAAATGCATAAAACCCGCAGTCTATGAGGAATAAGACTGTTTACTAGATATAATGATTACACACACGAGAAATAATGTCTCCACCGTCGAACGAGCAGTGGGATTAACAATAAAATTATTAGCGCAACAGAAGGCGGAAGAGCCGCGAGCCTAATGCTTCCAAAGACCAGTCCGGCGTTGTCATAAACGGTGGTCGTGTTCGATAACGAGGCGTCGCTCGAGTAGCTCGCGCTATCAACGAAGAAATGGTGCATAAATGTCCGGCGATAGGAGAGAGATTTCCACCAATAATTTTCCTCGGGCAATTAGCATGTTTACGAGCGCGCGAACAGGCATCTGGTCGTCTATGGTTGCCTTTACGGGCCGGGATTGAGGCCGCGGCGCGCTGCGTGCAGAAACGGACACGCGGTTATGGTTGCGAGGACGCGTGGCCGTGGCACGCGCGTATCACCTGGACAACACGATCGCACTAAACAGTACACACACACGTGATCAATCACGGTGATCCGGAAAGAACCGTGTTTGCAGTTATTTCGATGCTAATAAATACCCGATTATCTAATCAACGCCATTGTGCTCGCCACGAGGCTCGTATTTCTGTTTCGTGATCACGGACCTAGCGAACGGACAATTGTTGCACTTTCATGCGAACAATTTACCCGAGCGTACAGGTACCTACGCGTGCGACTGCTAATGCCACGTTCCGAGAACGGTTTCCGTGACGAAGTCGTTTGTAAATCAGCCCGGTTGCGATTTGATTGGGGCTTGTGGCGATCAAAGAGTCGCTGCTGCCGCCCGTAGATCTTAATTTCGAGGCTTGCGGGAACGACAGATTTACTTGAACGCCGATGCTCTTTGTTTCAGACAAATCACGGAAAGAACTTTTTAAGGACTTGTCGCGGCGAAACGAGTTGCTCGGACGCGCGGATCTCTATTCGAAGATTACGATTGTGGAGGTTATTGTGGGATTTGCAGCGGCAAGGATCTATGTTTGGAGATTGTAATTGCGAAGAGGATTCTCGGAGTTGCAGCGATCGAGTGGGAGCTTGCGGAGCGCGGAATGGACAAGGGGATCGAAGAAATCGATTAGAGCTTCAACTATTTCATTTAAAGCTTTAATAGAGAGGCACGCAATAATGGAGCTGATGGTATTCCAATCGACTTGTCCGATGAGAAAAACGGATATACGTCGCGAGACAATTTCGCTCGCGGTGTCCAAGAAAATCGTCAACCCGTGAAACGAGGCACGTTAATTGTTTCTATAATTATTCATAGCCGTTCGAATCTGAAAAAACGAAATCCAATCGGCTATAAATTATACACCGCGCGCACAAACCGTCCGCTCGTCCTCTCCTCGCCCCCGCGTTCGACCGTTCTTGCCCATGACAGTTAATTTCCAGTTTTATTGCCGTATCGATCCGTAATTAAATTGCAGCGAACAACGGGCGACACTTTTATGCGACGTGCTCTCTTTCTCTTCCTCTCGACGGTGCAACGGCGGCGTTCGTAAAATTCCGCGAGCGATTTTATTGCCGTACATTCGTTAATCCCTTGTTTAATAACGTGGCGCGGCCGGTTTATTCGCGATTTCCGCGGTCATCGGCAAATCAAATTTTGGTTTACGTATTAATAACACGCGGTATTACAATTCAATGGAGATGGCCTGGTCGATGACAGTCGGCTTTTTAATGGCCGAGGGTCCATGGGGAATTGTTTAACGGTGTTTCCTCTCGCGTGACAGCCTTTTTACAGAACCGTACTGATGTAATTAAAAATAATACCGATTTGTCTCACTTGTCCCGATGATTCGTCGAGCTGTTTGATCACGGACAATAGGCAGCAATACCATTTTGTAACGAATCCCCCCGTAGCGTCTCGCGCCGATGCGCAACAAGGAAAACTGGCCTTCCACGCTCCATACGGGGTCGGGCCAATTTGAATATAAAAGGGTTAAGTGTTCTGGCGAACGTGCGGGGAATAACGAGTTCGCGGAATAATATTTTCGCGGAATAATATTTTCGCGGAAGCAGATTGCACGTCGAATACCCGACAATCGACCTAAACAATCGCATACAATTGGCATCGTTCACGTAGCTCTACTCTTTGACAGTTTACCGGAAAGATTTATCACAGTACATACATATATTGTACAGTTCGGTTTTAATCTTTTTTGGAGTTGAATCCTTTTCGAGTTAAATTTTTTTGGAGTTGAATTTTTTTGCAGTTGAATATTTTTGCTGTCCAATTTTTTTGCAATTGAATTTTTTTTTAAGTTGAATTTTTTTGGAGTTAAATCTGTTTGAAGTTGAACCTGTTTGTTTGAAGTTGAATCTTTTTGAGTTGAATTTTTTTGCAGTTGAATTTATTTGCAGTCGAATCTTTTTTTAAGTTGAATTTTTTTGCAGTCGAATTTTTTTTGAGTTGAATCTTTTGGAATTGAATCTTTTTGGAGTTGAATCTTTTTCCAGTCGAATTATTTTACAGTTGAATTTTTTTGCAATTGAATTTTTTTCAAGTTGAATTTTTTTGGAGTTGAATCTTTTTGGAGTTGAATCTTTTTGGAGTTGAATCTTTTTGCAGTTGAATCTTTTTGCAGTTGAATCTTTTTGCAGTTGAATTTTTTTAAGGTCAACTTTAATGAAGTGTGATCCACTTATGCTGCAAATTTAGTGTGCTTAATTCGCAAACTATTGCTTTCACCGAGGCTTATAAATAGACCACGGATGTTATGCATTCGCATAACATAAACAAGTAGACAAAATTCAAACCACAGATTCACCAAGAATCTGAAAATACTGTTGTATTATTTCGAATTGTTGAACTGATTAAGAAATAACCGTGTACGAATTTTTGCAATGAACGCAGCCAGTTTTTATTTTGCATAAAAATCCGCGATCTATTCATAAATAAATTACGTCGTTACTTGTCTGACGTTGAATAGACAAGAGCCTTGAACGGATTCTTCAGCAATTCGGCGGGAGAACAACAACGCGTATGCCGAGCATAATCGATCCTTTTTTCCCGCGGTTCAACAAGGATTCTTTGCAAAGAGGAAGAATGCTCGAGCCGCTGAAAAGCGGAAGGAATTTTCAGAGAACTCCAGACAGAGACAAGGTGACTCTATTTACGAAAGCGAAACTCTTGTTTTATCCGGGTCGTCACGAGGTGATAGGATAACGTCGACGATGATCCGATTTTGATACTCCCAGTCTGTTAGAGCTCGATAAAATGAACCAGTCTTCCTTCCGAGTCGTATCCAGCTCTCGATGACAATTTAATAAATCCTTTATGCGCGCGGTTACAGGCGGCCACGGCCAGCCACCGCACCAGTGCGGCGCGGAGAAAGTTACGAGGCGTAATCGAATCAGAATTTTATGACTCATCGCTCGGTCAATTGTGTTATTCCGTGGCACGTTAAGTAATAAACACGAACGGAATCGCTTGTTGCGCCGTTCCACCACGACGCACAGTGGTCCGGGCGACCGATCTTGCAGTTGATTTGGTAAAAAATGATTAGCAATGCAAGAAACATTTAAAAATGAACTTTTTGTGAATATGATTCAATTCAGTGAATATGATTTTTCACTTTTGTGAATCCTGTCGAACCTATTTAATGTTTAAGATTTTTTTCTTAAATGGAAAGCATTATTCTGTCTTCAAAATCCACACCTCAATTTAGAATTACAGTTCGTTGTATTTGTTAAACAAATAATTCTTAATAGACTAATGAGAAAGTTGTCGAACTTATTTCCCTTTGACATGGAGTATCTTATTAGTTCTAAATAGTCGTGCATTTTTTTAAATTGGAATATTTTCTGTATACTTTTCCCTGTATGATGCCGCAAGAATCATTTCCACCCTCGTCCTTCTTCAGGAATTATTATTGTTTAAAGTGTCATAGATACTTCAGTGTAAATGTCCATCATCTTCAAAACCAATTAAATGAATAATATTTATTCAAAATTGCACAAGCATTTAAAAACAGGGACCAAAAATAACAGTTATTCTAAAATTCTCTACGATAAAAATAAAAAATTGATTATTATTGAAATTTAATATAATCTACACAAAATATAAAGAAAAACATTCGAAGAACAAAATGATTAAAAAGTATCGATTTTTATACTTTTTCAACATAATAGAAATAAACTTCTCCCATCGATAACTGTTATGAGCGATCGAAATAAATTTCTCTCATTGATAACTGTTATAAGTGACCGAAATGAATTTCTCTCAACGATAACATTTAACAAGAGAAAAAATGTTCGGTTATCTCTATTTGTAACCAATACCGTTTTAGTCGATGAAATACTTGTTATTCCATGACTTTTTTTCTTTTTGGTTATAACTAGACTGCAGATCTTTATGCAAAATAAAAATGTTTTGCATTGATTGTGGGAAGCAGAAATAATATAAAAATTGATTTCATCGCTTAACAACTTTATTATATTAAAAGCAACAATACAACATTCTTGAATTTTTATATTTCACCCAACCAATTTCTGCATAAATGCATAAAGATCCACAGTCTAGTTATAACAGTTAGGGTCCCTGTTTAAAAATCAACATTTTATGAATCCCATTATGGATAATAAAATTGCTGTTCATGTCAAAACTGACGATGATTTTTCAGGCGGTTAGTGATACAAAAAAATCGTTTAAACAAAAATTAATCGATTAGCGGCTACAAATTTGAATACAAAAATTTTTGTCGAAAATATTTACTCTATAAAAAATATATACTTTTAACTTCATATTATTGTAGCTGACGTCAAAACGAATCGTTACACCCAATAAACTACCAAAATAGTGCTAAAATATTAATGAACTTGCAGATCGGCCGCCCGGACCACTGTGCAACGTTCGAAAGCAACAAGCGTCAACCCCCGGTAATCAAAAGTTTGGGTGAACCCCGTGAAAACCACCAACCCTGTCGATCCGCAGTCGACGACGACGGAAACGCTCTCGTCGTCTATTATTCAAACTGCGGAACGAGTTCGATCACGTGTCTTCGATTGCTCGACGTGACACGCCGCGCGAATATTCGCGATTGAATAGTCCGAGCGCGTTGTCGGAAATATTACCGCGAAATTCGGCCAAATTGTTTTTCCCCGAAACTGTACTTCGCCACAGATTTTGCAACCTGTCGGTCCTTTAAATATCCGCAATTTTATCAAACAATGAATCTTTGAAAGTCGATACACTAAAAATTTCATTTCGCTGTATAAACGAGTTTCATTTAACATTCCCGATTCATTTTCCCTCCGAAAAATCGTTCCCCTGTTTGCTCGCCGGTAATAACGATTTCATATTTCACCAATTTTTTGATATTTTACTCCACGTTATCAACGAATTTCATTCAATATCCTGGACTACTACTTCCGGGAACTTTCATCCGCTTATATTTTCGGTAGTCGTGAAAAACTCGTATAAATTCCGACCGAAATTTCGAGATTTCACTGCACGGACATTCGATCAACATTCTTCGCAATCGTCAACCGCAACGGACCGCAGTGTACAGTACTTGGAAAACGATTTAATAACAGTTAATTAAGCAAGAGTACTTCTCCCCCCTCGACTTTTTTGTTTAATTTCATTTCATTTAAGCGAAGATCCGGAGGAAAGAGGATTTCAAGTTGCCCGGGACCTGACCTGACCTAACCCGGTTTTTGTTCGTTCCCGTGGAAATTCGCGACACCGAATCGCGGAAGTGTTTCATTAAAGCAGATTTATTATTATTCGGGAACGCGACCTTATTCGCGGGGATGAATTCTATCTGCTCGAACAGTCGTCCCCCTGAAATTTTTAACACGACCGGCGAGTTAGGTTCCAAGACTTATCGAGTTTATGCAAAGTTCTGACCCATTTCCCCAACAGAGTGGACCGGGAAAGACAAGTGAAAACGTCATTTTTCGCCTACGTTAAATGCCAATCGAAGCGATGAAAACTTTCAACAGAATATCTTTACAATGATGTTCTTCGAAGTGAGTGTTAATTCGTCGAAGGAAATTCAACGAACAATAAATACGGAGAAGAGAAAGCGGAAACTTTCGTTTCGAACTAATCTATTTTTCCGCTATTCTCGCGCAATTCAATTTGCGTACTCTCAAGTCTTTTTCGAAGCTCACCGGTCTCCTTGGCTGCGTCAATTCTTGTGTGTGTGTGTTTAAAAAGCGGCGGTACATACCTGCAACAGAGAAAATAAAACACAATTAACTCGAGCCCACAGATTTCTCACGGATAGCGGAAAAAAAGGAGTAGATTTACGGACAGGCGGAGACCTGCTTGCGCGGACGCGTTAATGTCAGCGGGAAGAACGCGTGCTTTATTGCAGAGGAGTGAGGGGAGGGGAAAAAAACGAGCAAAGATATCGATCTCCTACGCTGCTGTTCGAGCCGGCTCGTTGCAAAGTCCCGACTTAATTTCCAGAATATCAGCTCGCCGCTTGGTTTCAATATTAAGTAGTCTCTGCCGTTTTCCTTTCGTTTCCGCGGGGTAACGATCGATCGCGACAAGAGTTTAATAACACCTCCCTTACGCTTGTATTTTTAGCGACGGGACGTGCCGTGAATTTCTCACTGGGAACCAGCTGATTCAATGCTGGTTGAAATGTTCAGAGCACGCGAACTTTCGGATGCGCAAGTCCGCGGAAGACGGGTGCAAGTCCCGGAAATTTTTACGTTTTCGGAATCCTCGGGAAGCGGACTACGGGGTACGTTTATCCTCTCGCACGTGCAAGTCCCTGGAAAGGAGCTGCAAGTCTCGGAAATGTTTCTGATTTCATCAGGTTTGAGGACATGCATTTATACTTTCGTGATTACAGTTTTTGGATGAAAGTTCTTAGCGAATAGCTGCAAGTCCCGGAAATTTTTACGTTTTCGGAATACTCGGGAAGCGGACTACGGGGCACGTTTATCCTCTCGCACGTGCAAGTCCCTGGAAAGAAGCTGCAAGTCTCGGAAATGTTTCTGATTTCATCAGGTTTGAGGACATGCATTTATACTTTCGTGATTAGAGTTTTTGGATGAAAGTTCTTAGCGAATGGTTGCAAGTCCCAGAAATTTTTGCGCTGTCTTATTGTTCAAGGGAAGAAGTACAATCTCTGCTAATTTTCTTTTCGATCTTGAGTTCCGAATGCGCGTAAGCGGCCAGGAAAACATACGACCGAATCATAAAATTCGATAAAGTCGGAAAGTTAGCCGGGACTTGGCGGGCGTTTTACGCTCGTGCATCGACCAGTTCCATTCGAGAAGTACCAGAGGGAAATGCGGCGATTTAATAAAGCGGGGAAACGCAGGTGCGCCAACGTAAATCTTTGGAAGACCTAATCACGAGCAACGATCCGAGAGTAACGTTTGATCCCGTTTGGTCGTGTAACGAAAATGTATCTCGGAAAAAACTCCGGACTATTTCGCACGGTATCGACGAGTTTAGAAAACAATTTCCACGTTGAATCATCTTCCACAAACGACCGGGCATTTTCAATTTCGCCGGAGAGGCACACTTCAGCCATGTATACACGCAACGTTAATGTTTCGTGACGCTATAATGTTCCATTATACAGGATTAAGATAATAGTATGAACATCAAACTGTCTACTTATATCGATCGCCGGCTTCTTCCTCCGTTTCGCTCTTGCATTACACTCTGCCACGCGAAATTTGCTGAACGTCTCGCGAAAACTGAATTGAATTCTACGCGAACAAATTGTTTCCTGTTTATTTAGCGAGCCTTGTATTCTTGTCATTGGATTTTATGCACTTATGATAAATACGAGCTAGAAATTAATTAGACTGCGGATTTTATGCATTTATGGAAAATATGAGTTGGTGTTATTTCAAATATTAAAAAGATCATACAAATTTTAGAGTGTCGATATATTTTTGACAATTTAATAAATTTATTAAAAAAGAGGAACAAATTCCTACTTGGCTCCTATGTCTGTTAATTAATGCAGACAATTTTTATTTCGCATAAAGATCCGCGGTCTAGTTATCAGTAGATTGCGGATTTTTATGCAAATTAAAAATTGTCTTCATTGACTGGCAGATATAGGAGCTACAACAGAGTCGCCAGATTAAGACTTGTCTCCCCACTCTACCTTCCCCTTCTACGACCCTATTCCCCCACGCTTCCGCATTACAATGTCACGTGATTGAACTGTTCTCTTGCAGAGAGGGGCTAACTTTTGCTAGTGACTCTGGGCTACAAAAATATTCATTTCTTTTCGTACTCATTTCAATCAATTGAAAATAAGGTAACAGTTCGTAGCATTTTACCACATTTTTATTAGCTCGCTTTCTTTGTTTGTCTGTCTGTCTGTTCGGTACAAATTTTGCAATTCATTTTTTTAACATTAAACCTACCATCCCTGGTCAAAATGACCGGTTCCAGATTTTTTATTTTACGATTATTGATATAATAAAACTAGTTTCATAAGAAATGATTGTTTAGATATGTTTAGTGGAGCACATATTACAATAAGAGCTGTACAAAGTCTAAATAAAATCAATCTTGTCATTTTTATAAGGGAACATGTACCAATTACGTTTAAGGCTCGGTAGGTTTAGTGTTAAATTAAAACTCCAAGATAAAATTAGGATATTTATACATAGATTTGTTCAATAACATGTTTTCCATCCGCTTCTATTACTTTTTGCCACTTTTTAGGTAAACCTACGAATAAATATGTTAACATTATCTTTGAATTTTGATTTAAAAACGCTGCTAACATTTAAAAATTCCTTGAACGCTTCTACCGTTCTACATTTGATCTAGATATTTTCTACATAAACACATAAATCCGTACTCTACCTAGTAAATAGTGGATTCTGGTTAATTGGGACATTTCAGAGTCGAAGATAATTTGTCCCGATTAAACAGCTGGTTGTCCCAATATTGTATTCTATAGTTTTTGGGTTCCGCTCTTCAGTATCAGCCCCAATTAACCGGAATCCATCGTACACAGTGACTACGTATAAATTACTAGCGCACCGCTGACGCAGTTTGCCTACAAAATCGACACCAATATGGGGGCGTGTTTTATTCTTGATGCACATTTAATCCGCTCGAATATCAATTTCGGGAATTTTACCGACCCATTGCGTCGCTCGCAAATTGCCAGATTACCGGTTGGAAAAAAGAACGGGAAAGAAAGAAATTGTCGAATCATTTGTTCGCGCAGATTGGCATCAATTCGCGGTCAACGGCAGCTTTATTTTGCTCAAAGTTGAACCGGGCCCAGAGCGGTGTGTGCGCGCGCGAACTCTGAAAATAAACGACTCATTTATCGGGACAAAGGGACGTGGCCCGCGTGTGTTTTTCGTCGCTGCTTTTTCCAGGGAGGCGGGGTGGGGGGGATTAAACGGATTATCGATTTGACCCGATGGTCCTCTAACCTCGTTGCAAGGTGCGACAGGTCATTCATACATATATTCGAGGCTATACGTAATAGAAATTGACCATCGATTCGACGTTTGCCTCGACGGTGTTACACTGACAATCACCGGCAACCAATCAATGCCGACGATAAACCGACCGCTTGCGAAACGAGACACAACCATAGGCTCCGGGCGTCGTACCTCGCGAAAATCAAAAATTTACCACCTGGGAGATGTTAAGAGGGTGGTAGCCAATTTTCAGGATTTTTTTCAGGAGAACTATCAAACCTTTTCTACTATAAATTTATACACGTATTTATGGGTACTCGAAGTACTCCAGTTATTTTTTTCAGGCGACAATAATCAAAATTACACGTGCTGTATATTTATTTATAGAGCTTTGGAAGACTGCTGATCGATAACGAAAAACTGAGGAAGGAGAAAATCAAAATTGACCACCTGGGAGATGTTAAGAGGGTGGTAGCCAATATTCAGGAATTTCTTTCAGGGGAACTATCAAACCTTTTCTATTAGAAATTTATACATGTACCTCTGGGTATTCAAAGTACTTCAGTTATTTGTTTCTCAGGCGACAATAATCAAAATTACACGTGCTATACAATATTTTTTTATAGAGCTCTGGAAGACTGCTGATCGAGGACGAAAAACTGAAAGAGAATATCAAAGGTTACCACCTGGGAGATGTTAAGATAGTAGTAGCCAATTTTCAGGATTTTTTTCAGAACTATCAAACCTTTTCTACTATAAATTTATACACGTATTTATGGGTACTCGAAGTACTCCAGTTATTTTTTTCAGGCGACAATAATCAAAATTACACGTGCTGTATATTTATTTATAGAGCTTTGAAAGACTGCTGATCGAGAACGAAAAACTGAGGAAAGAGAAAATCAAAATTGACCACCTGGGAGATGTTATGAGGGTGGTAGCCAATTTTCAGAATTTTTTTTAGAAGAACTATCAAACCTTTTCTACTATAAATGTATACACGTATTTATGGGTATTCGAAGTACTCCAGTAATTTTTTTCAGGCGACAATAATCAAAATTACGCGAGCTATATATTTTTTTATAGAGCTTTGGAAGACTGCTGATCGATAACGAAAAACTGAGGAAAGAGAAAATCAAAATTGACCACCTGGGAGATGTTAAGAGGGTGGTAGCCAATTTTCAGGAATTTCTTTCAGGGGAACTATCAAACCTTTTCTATTAGAAATTTATACATGTACCTCTGGGTATTCAAAGTACTCCAGTTATTTTTTTCAGGCAACAATAATTAAAATTACACGTGCTATATATATTTATTTATAGAGCTCTGGAAGACTGCTGATCGAGGACGAAATACTGAGAAAATATGAATACATTCTGAATCATAACAAATGGACAAAATTTTGCATTTAAATTGCGATGTTGTGTATATTTTTCCGGCTAGCACGAAGACAAGAAAAAATCGGCATTTGAATAATGAAAAACCAGAAAGCCGCTTAATTGCGCCGTGTGGTTCAAAGTTGTATCAAGCACCGTCGCGCACCGTCCGAATTAATTAGAATCATCAGCGCTGATAATAATCGAGAGCTCGTGGATAATGACGTGGTCGCTCGTTCTCCTATTAGCATTCGTGTATTTACTTGTGTACATAATGTTCCTTACGCAACGCTTCTTTGTACGTTGCACATAGTCTATCTCGTTTATGGATTTATTAGTGCGCACAATGTTTTTCTACGAATCGCGTGTGTGCGTTATTTCTGTATTTATTCATGTAGCATACTCTCTGCACATTATGCAATTCAATAATCACTATTCTAAATATAAAATATTGAATTTAACGCGTTGCGAATTGATCTTTGATACCACAATATTTGACATCGTTTCAAACGTTTAATCATTATTATCGTTACATCCCGAACAAGTTCCAATGCTTTCAAAAACTGGCAGACCTTGCGCGAGGTAAAATAAACAAAACAAACGACAAATATTTATATGTTCCGACACGGTGTTATTTAATAAACGTGACAAACCAGTGCTAGTGTCTAACAACAACAACTAAAAAAGCTGCCATCGCCGGTCAATATTGACAAGGTATTTGTTTGCAGAGAAAAAACAGTGGAAAACCGTTCAATCACAGTTTCATTTTTAATGAAAACTGTTCGGCAACAACAGGGAGGGCTCGCTCGCTCGTCTAATAACCGGAGTGGCTCTGCAACCACAGCGTCGAGCAAATTTATCATGCATAGCGAAGCGGCGAAATCCATTTGACGGTTAAATATGCATTAATGTTTAAAAATCAAGGGTTCCCCCCCCCCCGCGTGTCGATAAATTATTTCGTACCACCGCGGAATAATAATGAAATATTACGCCAACGGGGCCGAGCTGTTCGAGAACAATGGCCGGCGAGCGCGCGGCGAGATGTTTTCGTTCCACCATGCTGATGCACGTCCAATTTCGCTGATGCACCCCGGCGAATTGTGATTTATTTTATATATCAAGCTTAGGAAACCCGCCCGCATCCCATTATTTTTTCGTTCTACAATCACCGCGGAACACGCTGGCTCACGGTGAACTCCAGTTTTACTATTTATTTTTTATTGCTACTCCGAACTAATTGGCTGGGAACGCTGCTCGCGTTTTGCGCGTCGATGCAACCGGGCTTGCTAACGTTTTATTTAAAAAACGTGGTAAAATGGGATACAAAATAATCTGTTGCAACGTGTTTTCTTTCAATCAAATGACGCCGGCGCGGCGCGGTGTTTTTTTCAGAGTCACTGAGTTGTTTGAAGATTTTTTCAATTAATGTTATGTTAATTATGTAATATGAATAATCCGAATCGTTCGATACAGAAGTTGATCGATAAAGCAGCAAATGGCGCTTAGCATCGGCAATCGTATAATTGCAAAATGAAAATTGTAAAAAATAACTGATGAGCTACATATGAGATTTCCTATTAATTATAAAAAAATTATATTAATATTACATGTATGATATATAATTATTTAAAAAATTATATTTATATTACATGTAATATATATATATAATTATTTTAAAAATTATATTAATATTACATGTAGAATATGCGAAATAATGATTAAAAAATTACGTGTACGATATATAAAATGATTATAAAAAAACTCATGAAAACTTAATAAACTTCTAAGAAAACTGTCTAACATAGAAAATAATTATAAAAAAATTGTATTAAAATTATATGATGTACAAACTAATGATAGAAAATAATAATTTGATTCGTACGATAAAAAAATTGATAGATAAATCTACGAATGGTCCAAAGCATTGTCAACGATGCAATTGCAAAACGAGAATTGGAGCAAATTATTCTGCTCGCAAATAAACAGAGGCAGCCCGATTATTTAATTAAAAACCAACCAGGCGACTAAGACGATTTAAACATTCGAGTAAAGCTTGTAAAGCGAGTGTGCAGAGAGACGAGAAAAATGAGACGAAAGTCCTGCGCGAGGTTACGTCAAAAGATTAACAAACGAGCAAAAATGTGGTTTCTTTGTTGGCCCGGCTAGAGGATGCCATTGGATTTCGAAAACATTACGCGGCCGAGCGCCGGTTCTCTCTCTCTCTCTCTCACTCTCCACATGCTGCGTGTTCCGGGCCGCGTACACATTGATCAAAAAACTTTTTTCGTTGCGCGCAGGAACGGGATCTCCATTTATATAGGTCCTTTAACGATCGTTCTGCGCAGCGCGGGAGGATCGAATAAAAATTCGAAATAACACCGGCCGCTGAGATTACGTCTCGTTAGTACAATCAGTGGACATGAAATAACGCCGGTGGCTGCTCTGTAATAAAACGATGAATACGAAGAGATTAACGGCGGGGAAAGGGAGAGAGACAGAGAGAGAGAGAGAGAGAGAGAGAGAGAGAGAGAGAGAGCGAGAAGATGGTGAGAAGAAGAAGGGAGACTCGGCAATGTCAATAATAACTGGACTGCAGATTTCATGCATTTACGACAAAAGTTGTACAGGGTGTCTCAAAAATATCGGAGAACCTTGAAAGGGGTAGTTCCATGTGGATATGTGTGGTGAGAATGAGAAAGAAACATAATAAGTGAGAGGCAAAATGTATGAAGCGAATTTGGTTGAACGAAATAAACAAATGGGTGTGCACGATTAATTGCAGTGCTTGAATATTGTTTACATTATTTAATATGTTGGTATCCAATCAATGGACTACGGATTTTGTGACAAAAATGGGTAATTGCAATTTAAAACAGTGGACAGATTTAAAAAATTTGACAACTTCAATGTACAGTATTTTATCGATAAATGTCCCAAATGTCTGGCCGACAATTGTCCCAGAACTATCCCCACTCCTGCGGGGTGGACCCCCTTGAGAGGCCAAGAAGCTCGAGAGGCCCGGTCATCGAGAAATATGACATCATCATACGGCTCGGGTATATCGATGAGACCATACTAATCCAATGACAAAACTTTCTTTATTCTTCACTATTTTTTTTATGGGACTTTGACCAACATATTCGTGGCATTTTTTAATGAAAATGATACTAAATATGATATAATTCCGATAATATTTACAATGAATACAAGAATATTTACAAGGAAGAACAGATTCTCCACGTCTCTTTCTTTCCCATACGCTGTCCTTCTTTGCGTCCAAAACTTTCATCGTCATTACACAAGTAAAATATAATTGGAATTACATCATATTTGGTATCATTTTCATTAGAAAAGCACCACGAATATGTTAGTCAAAGCCCCATCAATAAATAATGAAAAATAAAGAAGTTTTGTAATTGGATTAGTTATGTTTACACTTCTCGGCGAGCGAGGCCTCTCGATCTCCACTGTCCTTTTCTACGTTTGGCAAAAGTTAAAGAATAGTATCCCTGGCGGATAATTGGCCCTGTGCAGACCCGTGTTGGGGACAATTATCGATAAAATACTGTATTAGTAAAGAATGATTGAAATTATTACTCCGCCCTTGCTTATTGCAGTTGATGCAAACAATTTTTATTCTGCATAAAGTTGGGCAGTCTATTAATCAATATTGCTGTACAATTAATGTATTGTATGATTCATACAATAAAAAAATAATGTGTAGAAAATGTATAGATTATATAAAACCTTTTGTATTGACAAAAATTGTACTGATAAAAATTATACAATTTAAAATGAAGAAATTCAGAAAAGTTAATAAAACATCAATGCATTATTTTCAGTAAAATTATTAAAGAAAGAACTTTTTACTTGGCTTCTTCAGCTGCTTCATCTACTTCTTCCGGAGTAGAAAAAAGAGCAGAACGAACGAGGGTACAGAGAGAGAGAGAGGGATGACTCAAGAACAAAAGAATAAAAAAGAAGAAGAGGAGGTAGAGAAACAGGGGTGGGAGAGTCGGGATTAGCAACGTCAATAATAACAGTGTGTAACAAGGCCAAGAAGAGGGAAAGACGAGTATCACGGGACGAGCCTAATCGAACAGGACTTTTGCCAGGCACTGTACCCGAGTGGTAGCTATCATACACACGATTCCATCATATACAATTCGCGTCTGAGCCTCGACCACGACCAACGGTGCATTATAAATAACTTTCAGTATCGTGATGTGTATCCCACTTGAAAAGCTGCACACAACCGACCCGTGTACACTCTCCCGACGAATTATGAATTCCCTATTTAGGGGTCGTTAATAACCTCATTAAAAAAAAATAATAAAGAGAGAAGGAAGAAAAGGAAAGGAGATGGTAGAAGAGGTAGAAACGAGAAAGAGAGAACAGAGAATGGAAAGGAAACGACATTTTCTGTACGATAATTTCCGAGAGGGATTTAAATGGACGTACAGCCACCGACAAAATAGGCGACGATTCATCCACTTGCGATGGAATAAATTTCATAGGATTGTTGAATTATGAATTTCCTGTTCGGAGCTTATTAGCGAGCTGCTTTGGGAAGAGAAAGTCTATTTGTATCGTGTACGATTTAACTGGTGGTACAGGCCGAGCAAAAAACACCGGTACAACGTGTAACGTTCGAGGTGTTGGAATATTTTATATGATATTGAATTTTTCGGGGAGCCGTACGTGATCGTTTTGCTCGATCATGCGAAGATACAGGCTGTTTCAAAATACCACCACACAATTTCATAAAATTCTTTCAATACCTCTAGCTGAAGTATCTCGTTAATTAATACGACGTTCAATTCGTAAGGATTATTCCTGAGTGCTATTGTATACTTGTCTGAAACTACATGCTGTTTCAAAAGACACAATTTTATAAACTTCTATCTGTATGTACAGTAAAAGTATTTCATTGATTAATGTGAAATTCAATTTGAAAGAATTATGCATTGTATGAAGCTAGGTTTCAAAAGACACCGCACAAGTTAACTCTTCTTTCACGCATACTCGATACAGTAACATTTAATTATTTCACATTGAGTTCAATCTAAGCGTACGTTTGAACAAATACAGAGTGTTCTAAAAGATACTGTACAATTGTACAATTCTTTTTCTTAATTATTTTACACCGAGTTCCATTCAAAGAAGCCATTTCTGTAAGCAATGTGCACTTGAACGAGTACAGGATTATTCAAAAGGCACTGCACAACGGAATGGTAATTTTTCTGAAGCATTCCAAGTATTTAATTAAATGGAGAATTGAATTAGAACGAACTATTTCTCTCGAGTATACCGTGAAGCAATACTGTAATTGAAGTAAGACACCGTCTACTACAAGCGATCCAAACGAGTCTACAGCGTGTTACAAAATAACTGATAGATTCCGAGGAGAGATACAAATGTGTCTGACGCGAGTATTTGTTTTCCAAAGCGTTCCTCTTTCGTTTCTATTCAATTATCGCGGATAAACTGTTACTAGCTTCACGGTGAGATACACATTATCAGGAAGCCTCATCAGAAAAGAAACACATTCGACGCTGTGAACGACGCGACGCGACGCGACGGTTGGAACAGTACAGGCTGATCCAAAACAAATGATAGGATCGGGAAGAGGTATTGAACCACTTAGCGCCAATCTGGATCGAATCAGTCAGTTCGGCGAGGATTAAAATGATCGAAAAGATAAGGGAACGCTCTCGATACACTATGTAGATTCCAGACTGCTGTACCGGGCGCTCCAAAACACCGGGACGAATCCAAAACGTAACAATAGTAAACGATCTCACTAGTCACGATTTTTAATAATAGTAATAATAAAAGAGAACCGTGGAAATATATTTGTCACATTTTATAGACGCTAAACTAGTATACAGGGCGCACCAAAATTTCAGAACGAATATCGAGCGAAACAAAATCGTTCGAAAGAGTAAACCACCTCACGAGTCATGAATTTTAATAATAGCAATAATAAAGACGAGGAAAATATATTTGTCACATTGGGTTCACTCTAAATTAGTATACAGGGCGCACCAAAATTTCGGGACGAATATAGAGCGTAACAAAATCGTTTGAAAGAGTAAACCACCTCAAGAGTTACGAATTTTAACAATAGCAATAATAAAAAAACAGGGGAAATTTATTTGTCACATTGGGTTCACTCTAAATTAGTGTACAGGGCGCACCAAAATTTCGGGACGAATATAAAAGGTAACAAAATCGTTCGAAAGAGTAAACCATCTCACGAACGAGTCACGAATTTTAAGAATAGCAATAACAAAGACGAGGAAAATATATTTGTCACATTGTGTTCATTCTAAATTAGTATATAGGGCGCTCTAAAATTTTGGGATAAGTCCAAATCGACATAAAATCGTTAGAAAGGGGAAACATAATCACAAAACAAATGGTCATAACACACGATGTAATGTTTGACAAACATATTGACTGTCAACTGCTATACAGGGCGTATCAAATCAGCGCTACGAGTCCGAAACGTAACCATTTAAAATACGAAATAATATCTCACCAATATTCATAATATAAAATTGCAAAAGACGAAAAGAAACACGCAGTATTCTACTTCCAGTGTAAACTCGTATACAGGTCGCACCGAAACAAGCGGTCGAACACAGTAAAACAGTTGAAGCAATAAACTATCTTACCAATCGTACAGCGACGATGCTCGGTGATCACCAACTCGATCAGAATCTCCGTTATCACTGGCGAGCGCTGATAAGAAGCCTGCCCGAGGCCGTTGCGTCCGTTTCATTTAATAGTATCTTCTTTCTACAAGCTTGTTTATGCGTTTGGCAGAGTGTACGAAGTGTATGAAGTGAGTCCATGAGTCACGGATGAGCGCGCACACACACATGGAACATATATATGGATATAGACACATGACACATGACACACTCACATATTCGCACTCACGAGCGCGGCAGTATACACCGGAGGAAATTATGCGACTGCGTTACAGGCGAATCGAATCACTCGTGTAATTTCAAATGATAATAATGTTCTCGAGAAATTCCGATCCCACGGCATTTCTCCAACCCCCACCCAGTGCCCTTTTCGCCCTTCCGCCCTTCTTTTCCCCGCTTTGAAACACGGATCGCTGCATCCGTCGGTCCTCCGCGTGTTTATACGCGTTATGATCGCGCAAAGGTCGATTTTTCTGAGAAATGGGACACAAGAACCAGTACGACCTGAAAATTTCATTTATCCGCAAATAATGTAATAGGATTATATAAAAAAAGGTTGGAAGGTTGTCCCCAAAGCGAAGTTTAACCGATTTTGATTGCCCGGACTAAACCGAAAAAAGTTTACAGTTGTACATATTAGAAACTAATAAAATAGACCGCGGATCTTTATGCATTGAAATATAAAACAGTAATAGAATATATCGTGAAGTCATTAAGGCATGAAAACAATTTGCATTTTATTCCTGCTTCCTGCAAATCAGTGCAGAATATTTTTATTTTGCATAAAGATCCGCAGTTTATTAATAAATCAAATTATATGACAATGTTGTATCTGTAAAATGATTTGTTTTTATTCCCGTCCCATTTCTCATGCTCGTCGACCGCTGTGCGACACGCGCGAAGGAAACGAACAGAAACCAAACACGGGCCTGTGGGTGTAGGGGCGGGTGCGAGGGTGGGTGTGGAACGCGTGCACGCATAAGCGGGCCATAATAACGACGGTAAATCGGTTGGCGAGGTGACACGGCGCATAAGCTCAATGGAATTCTGGTAATTAAATGGGTCTTTGAATGAACGACGATAGGCTATTCCCCAACCCGAGATAACCCCCGGGAGATAATGAAATTCTTCGATCCGCGGTGGCTCCATTTGCTACCCCCACCCACTCGAGACTTTATCAATGTGTTTGCGGATTTTTACGCGGATCTCTCCCCATCCACACTGGCAGAATTCAATAGACTCGTTCGTTTCTCTTCCTCCGACGCTCCCACGCTCGTTCTTGCTTGTTAATCTTTTCCGCTTTGAAGATACCGAGCACATGTGTGAACGGTATAATTGCGCACGCGCGACTCCGACTAGCACTCTCCCGAGGAGCCACCGAGATTGATTTTCATTAGCGTTTAACGACCAGATTGATGAATGAGACTATTCGGCAATTTCCTCCAAGAGTTATACATATCGACGAAGAGTTATACATGTCGTAATGCCACACGCGAATGATCGGTGTAATTCGTTTATTAATTTATCGCCGGCTAAACAGCTGGCCGCGATTCCTCATCGGTTTTTCTGTATCGAGAAAATGGTCCGATGGTATCGGCCGGTTTTTCTTCAGAGTTTATAAAATTGTGGGAAGACAGTTTTAATTGCCCTGTCTACCGAGAGGAAATTATTATTGACGCTGAACCTACCGAGCACTAAGAGCGATTAAAATATTTTACCTTATGAAAATAACAAAGCTCTATTTTAGATTTCTTGCAATTTTTATTATGCAACATGTGGAAAATTTCCATAATTGTGACTGAAAGGCAGTGGTGTAAATTTATGTGTTTAGTTTTAATTCTGAACTATTCAAAATTGCTATACCTATTCATTAGTGGTAACTTGTACTTGGTAAATTGATACGTAATATTCGAAATTTATAGTTTAATCATTATAAATTATAAGGTTTAATGACTTTAGCACTCGCTTATCTTTATTTAATAAATTATATTGAACATTCAACTATTATACGAGGTATTATGTCGGTGTCATATGCATGAAAGGAAAAAATCGGATGGAAATATTCTAGATTAGAGGACATTTTTGTTTCTGTTAATACGAATGGTCTAATAATACCGTGTCGGACGTTGTTACTTTGATTATCATTTATAATCTGGCACAAGGAGATTAAATTATGCTCTATACAGAATTAATTGCTGTTAATCCCTCGCCTTGTTATCCGAGCAAGGATTTTATGCATTTCAAACGAAAATGGATACATGAAATATGAAACAGTGAAGGCAGAATGAGAACGCCAAAATATTATACAGATTTATGCAGGGAATATTGATCATCCGAGCATGGAAATGCAATTTAATATCCATTTGTATACTTTCTCAAGGATTGAAATGCGTAATAGCCTTGCACAATAAACAATTCATTCATTCATTCAGTAAAGACACGCCAGGAAGATTGAAATTAATTTTTCCCCTGAACGATTTTAATAAAAGATATCCGTATTTGTTAAACTCAATTTATTACGAACATTCCTCGAACATTTGTATGGCCGAGGGGTTAATATTTCACACGGATCGTCCGATTCGACGTTATAAATTTATAATATCGTTATAACGCGTTTAAAGTAAAAATTCGATATTCATGTATGCGAAATAATATTTCCCTTTAATTGTTGCGGGCTGAAAAATATTCAAATTTATGAAACTCAATTTAAAGTTCTCGCCGCGCGTCCGACTCGACGTTATAAATTTATTAAAAATATTCATAAGCGCGGAATAACGTGTCCAATAAAAGATAAAATAATATTTTCATTCTCCTGCGATGCGAAGAACATTCGAGTTGAATGTAAAAGCAACGTGAAGAATTATTTACTCTCGCGTATACAGTAAACACGTAATTTAAAACAGTTGACTGATAATTAGAATGTTAATTACAACACTGCGACATTCATTTGTTAAATGTCTTTAATAAATGTGCATCTTGCAAGAGACAGCAGCCAGATAGACATTTCAATTTTTATCTAATAATTTTAACAAGTTCAATATCGTTGCTGATAAATTATTTTTTAAATTGCACTTGCTCGTTATTACCGTGAATACATATATTTACTTATTTGTTATTGCTTTAAACCATGTGGTTTATACAGCAAGTATAATATTACATTATTACATTTGGCTTACATTAATACATTGTGTCTAAATTCTTACGGAACATCGTTTGGAAAATTATAAATTATTTTCCTGCGAATGCATATAATTAACTTCCTCGGCAGAAAGCGATCAACAAACTTTTACGAGAGAAATTAATCGAACAGGGTCAACACACTGCGATTACAGCGTTCGAGTGTGGCATTTGTGGAGCGTCAGTGTGAACGAGGCTTAACGTACCGGGTACAGTGCAGTCGAAAAGTTGACGAGGCTCTCTCGTTGGCAACGTTCGAGGAATCCCGGTGTGATGTATGCATGACCGTATCATGTTTTATGCATATTATGCCCGTGCACTTCAGCCGGCGAAATATTGGTGTGATTCGCGCGGCAAGGGGGGGATAAGAAAGAACTGGAGGATCGCGACGATAAAGGAACGGCAAAGGGCCCTGGCCGGTGCGGTGCTGCTTCCGTTTCGCTGGTTCGCATTCTTTTCGACGTTTCTCTTCTTCCCCTCCTCTCTTCTCGTTTATTTTCTTCCTTTTTTCCGTTCACGATGATCCACCGCGGGCATACGCACAATATTTTATCGCGGTGCAGCGTCGCACATCAACCGCTAATTAATTATAAGTGTATATGTGTCATATCGCGGGCGAACGAGATTATTCCGAATCCAACTGCTCTGAATTTCCAAGCGTACTGCTACCTCCAAACACGCTTGAAATATTAACGCCAGTTTTCGAATTTTACTTTTACCTCCGCCTTCGTGACGGGCTACGTCGCCGCCATTTTATTAACTCATCGAAAATTGCTACCGAGCTTCGTCTACTGTGTTGACATTTTTTGTGGACGTAAAAAAGAAAACAGACCAATACTGTGCTTGTAAAACAGCACGACCGAAGCGAAAAACTTCTTTGGCGATTGTCCACCTGTGTGTTTTTTCCTTGTGCGAGTTTGCCCGAATAGCGTTTCACCTCGGAGCGTGACGGATCAGACTTATTCACTGCCCAGGAGTTGTGTACGCGGTGCGCCTAAAGAAGTGTTCACTTCTAAAGTAATTATAAAACTAGTCGTCAAAGAAGGTGCTGGATCAAAATTTTAAATTCTTTTTCAAGTAAAATCGTAATCTTTGAACTGTTATAATTTCGTAAAAAGGCATCGTACGGAGATGAACCTGGACTCATTTTGAAGCTCGAAACCTCTACTTTCGACGTGTATTAATCCTCTTTTTTATAAGATTTTTTTGCATGGTACGGCAGGTGAAAAAGTGAAGACATGTTTCTGCTCAAAAACGGTACTAACTTCAAACGTTCGTAAAATCGTGATCTTTGAACTGTTATAATTTCGTAAAAAGGCATCGTACGGAGATGAACCTGGACTCATTTTGAAGCTTGAAACCTCTACTTTCGACATGTATTAATCCTCTTTTTTATAAGATTTTTTTGCATGGTACAGCAGGTGAAAAAGTGAAGACATGTTTCTTCTCGAAAATGCCACAGATTTGAAGATTGAACTTGAGACCACAACAACTGATGTACGATTTTATTCGCATTCGAACAAAAATACGAGACCATGAGGTCACGGAAAATGTGATCAAGGCTCATCAAGGGTTAAAATGTTTCGTAAATGGCCGGGCGCCAATTTCCGCGGGTTAATAAATTAAAATAATTTCGACGCAGCCGTCAGAATTTAATAAAACTCGCCACGGCCGTCGAGTTATTTTTTCCCGACAATAAAAACAGAAAATACTTTCTCCCCGGAGGAATAGTTTAGCGGGACGAGCGCTAACGAGTTTTCCGTGGGATAATTTTCCAGACACAGCGGACGATACACCGTTTCTTGGAGGAACGATTGGAAAACCAACTAAAACCACGGCGAGAAATTAAAGAAGAATTTCTATCGAACCGACCACGCCAGACAATAACCATAACAATTTTTTGTTTGTCCTGTTGTTCGCCTCACTGTCTCTAATACGACGTTTTTCTTCGAGTCTCAGAACAGCAGCTGAGTCAGAGGAGGAATGATTGCACCAGCTGTACAACACCCGTCACGAGAGCGCATCGCTAATTAATTATTTCCCCGCGGATAATAAGGAGCTACCGAGGAGCTGTTTCTTTGCGAGTTAACCGAGCCCCGCTCCCCCCCTCTTCCCGAAATCCCGATGCATTATTCAGCGTGCCTGCGTGCCGCGATTTTTCATCAATCTATCAACAGGAAAAAAGAGTTACAAAGAAAACAAATCGAATCGCGCTCTCCGCTGGTAGGTAATTCAATCGGTAATTTGTATTGTTCTCGGACGCTGCTGGGAATGCTTGAATGCTAAGTGTGTTGTTTGGAATTCATGCTCCGGTGATATTATGGAATTGAAACATGGATGTCCGCGAGAGTTTGTTCGGTTTTAAAATAAAACGTGAACACAGCGTGATGCAGTTTCGCGGAAGTTTACCTTCTTGTGGACCATTTAATCTTTTGCACTCGATGCTATTTTAACTGGAAAATTAAACATTTCTTCCGACCTAGAATATTTTCATTCCCTGTGATTTTTTTACCTTTGATTAGGTACCATCATATTTAATAATGTAAACAATGGTAAGACTTTAGAACCCCCCGCTTCCATTCGACATGTGACATACGTCATTCTATTCGTTTTGACATGCTGAACACAAAATGTATGTGTCATTTTTGGTTGAAATGAATAGTTTTCGAGATATTTGCATAAAAACTATCGCTAATACTGTATTGAATTTTTCGTATTCCTGCACGCTCTGCGGCAATGTAAGCCTGTCCCGGCGCGGCGTTTGTTTACATTTTGCTTCTAAACACGCTGCGGAGATGAGAGAGAAAACAGGGTCTTTCAATTTTGAAAGACTACTAACAATAAGAGGGCAGGCCCTCTCAGCCCCCACCACCTAACCCTAACTAATTCCGGTTGTATGATTTTCCATTACTACTTCCGCTATAGTTTTTTGCGGATATCTCGAAAACTATTCATTTCAGCCAAAAATGACACGTACATTTTGTGTTCAGCATGTCAAAACGAATAGAATGACGTATGTCACATGTCGAAAGGAAGGGCGGGGGTTTTCTAAAGTTCAACCTAAACAATATTGAGTGCATCATAAATTTCTAAGGTTTTGTGTATATAAGACAAACAATCCAATGTCAATCTTTGATCATGATTACTCTAAAATATTAAACACAGTCAACCTGGAAACATTATCTGATCGAAGAATAGTACCCGACCAGAGCTTTATTTTTAATTTGATAAATAATAATATTGATTGTTCCGCACACACACTCCTGAGGCAAATCAATTTCTGTGCACCTGAACGTGTTTTGAGAATGAGAGCAGGATTTCAATCAATGAAATCCAAATCCACATATGGAGTAATAAATCCTTTAAATCGCATTATTGCAAGCTCAAACACACTATATAATAATATTGATTCTTTTAATGGCACGTTACAGGAATTCAAAAGAAAATTACGCAAGATTATTTGTTGATATCGTACCTGTATTTGTTTAGTTTCGCGCTTGTCCCTTTTTATGTAAATTTTAGGTTAAGAAATTTTTTTTTGTTATATTTCTTTTTGTTTCTATCAGTTCTACTAAACAACTGTAAACATTTGTACAAAAGGACCTCGGTCCGTATATAATAATAATAATAATTGTTTGAATAATGGTACAGCAATTTTTAGTGGCGCCTCAGAATCACCAATCGAATGCTAAGGGTTAACATCGTTACAGTTCTCTGAATCTCGATCGACAATTGTTTAAACTACAATTAATGTTATCGGCGCACTGGTTCGATCAATTGGAAAATAAGCAAATTTGCAAAAATATCACATGAAATTTAATTCAACGTTTCGGTCTCAATTTAGACCATTTTCAAGAACAGAAAATTTCAGTATTGCGTCTGTAAGAATTAATCAAAGACATTTTTAAATACTTACTTTCTGCTTGTGTGAAAACACGTTTGCCTAACCATTTAAAAATGTCTTTGATTAATTCTTACAGACGCAATACTGAAATTTTCTATTCTTAAAAATGGTCTAAATTGAAACCGAAACGTTAAATTAAATTTCATGTGATATTTTTGCAAATTTGCTTATTTTCCAATTGATCGAACCAGTGCGCCGATAACATTAATTGTAGGTTAACATCGTTAACGATTTTGTTAGGAAAGCCTTTAAAATTTGTCTATAATATATAATATTTTATATTTATTGTGTAAAATATTTTATTTTTGTTGTGTAAAATATTTTATTTTTATTGTGAGTATTTGTAAGAAAAAAATAGTCACGCACGTCAATAGGACGTTTATTCTAAATGTTTGAAAACCTACTAGAAATCCTTCAAAATTTACGTACAAACTCATCAATATACATTTTATCTCTACTGAGAAAAATGGCGATCAACTGTAATCAACAAAGTGCTTCCAGAAAAATATGTTCCAAACGTATTCTATATTATACGTAAATAAAGATGTCCGAGATATAAGGGTGCAGCGTTAATTCTCGCGAGTCCAGAAATGTACATTGCCCGACCATTCGTAAATCGTTTCAGGGCTCAAAACTTGTTGCGGCTCCCCGTATCGTCTGTCTATTTGTTTCAGGGCCCTGCGAGGATAAAAGACACACGAAACCGGCGGAAGGGAGGGGGTAAAACAAGCTGGGAAAGGGGTACACTACCGACTGGTTCGCGCTCTCAGTTCTCCATTGCTTCGTTTTGTCATTGTCGCGTGTAATTACGCGCGTGTTGGTGCTCGCCCGAGCGGATAAGGAAGACTGCGACACCTGTATACACCGGCTGAATAATAGTAATGGATATAAAAAGACTCGAGGCGGTTCAAACGTGCGACAAAGATTGCAAGGAGCTGCACGTCCCGCTACGAGATAACAAGAGATTAATACTGCGCGTTGCAAAAACCCCTGAACAATTCACCCGGGTGCTCCTATTTGCACAGGTTAGGCTAAATTCGGTGACCTCATTGTCGTGCAGACTCTTCGTTGCAAAATTCCTTAAACCTTGTGTCAATTTTTGTTTTAACCCTTTGCACTCGAAGCAATTTTAATTCCAAAATCAAGACAAGTCATTCAACCCAGATCGTTTTTATTCTATGTATTCTTTTTTACATTGTGCACATCAAATTGAACTTGTTCTCCCACCTTCTCACAATTTATAGAATACAGAATAATATTAGAACCGTCTTGAATAATGGTACGGCAATTTTTACTGGCGCCTAATAATTACCATTCAAGTGCAAAGGGTTAAACATTTTGTAGGTTCTTGTTGATGAATGCACACATTCTACATACTTTATTTAGTCCAGTCAATGACTGTTCATAAAGGGGGTGTAGAGGGAAATGTAGATGAAACACAATTTTTAACTTTAGGACTTTGTTTGGACAAGTTAGAAGGTAAACATACTAAAAGTCCCCACTCCTAGGAGGTGAGCGGGGTGCAGGTGGGCACGTAGAAAGTCCCCTTTTTCAGTTTTTCGCTTATATCTCAGAAACTATGTGTCCTAGCGATAAGACTATTCTATTCGTATAAAATTAAAGCTGACAAAATGTGCCATAAGATTGATTTCATTCAGTTTTTCGCTATCTCGCATAGTTTCCGAGATATCCGCGCTCAAAGTTTACTAATTGTGAAAAAGAAATTTTTGCCTCACGATTTTTGCCTTATTTGACTAGCTAACTCTTCAGCATAATTAGTGAACTTTGAGCGCGGATATCTCCGAAACTATGCGAGGTAGCGAAAAACTGAATGGAATTAATCTTATGGCACATTTTGTCAGCTTTAATTTTGTATGGAATGGTTTTATCGCTAGGACGCATAATTTTCGAGATATAAGCGGAAAACCAAAAAGGGGACCTTCTACGTGCCCCCTGCAACCCGCTCACTTGATGCAGAACAGTAAAAACTAGAGTCGCTAGGGAATTTACTTGGATTGAGAGGAAGAAGT
Source organism: Lasioglossum pauxillum (assembly GCA_933228785.1). Classification (NCBI taxonomy): domain Eukaryota; kingdom Metazoa; phylum Arthropoda; class Insecta; order Hymenoptera; family Halictidae; genus Lasioglossum; species Lasioglossum pauxillum. The sequence goes on along the minus strand of OW121706.1, from coordinate 14,102,173 downwards.
ATCCCCTCTCTGCCAGTATCGGATTAGTCACGTGACATTGGGACGCACGCACGTACAAGGGACGCTAGAGTGGGAGACAAGTCTCAATTTGAGGACTTGATAAATACATTAAATCCTGATGTCGATGATAACCTCGAATTTCTTTTTCAATCTTCCTTAATATTTTCTTTTGTACATTTTCATGCTCTCGGATGATTTACATTTCTATAAAATATGTGGTGAAGCGATAAAGTGCAACATCATCGAATATCGTACAAAATGTTGGTTGTCGACACCAGTGGTTGAAGAATTAAAAGATTGCATTATGTTCAATTCACTGAAATTATTCAGAAAAGGAATAAATGTCTATTCTAACGCAGTTTCAAGAAAAATCTAGTGATGTAAATTTGAAAATCAGCGTCCAAAATTCAGAATCTCGCCAAATTTTCGTTGGGAACCAAAAGCTTAAAATCATGCGGAGATATTTTTTTCACTCGAGCAAGACACGTTCGCGGGAGCAACGATTGTGAAAGTAGCACTCGCTGGCCTAACAGGAAATGCTCAAGGCTGAGTAAAATTCGAAATAAAAACGAGGCGAACGGATATAAAATAGAGTCATACGAGTCACGACGAAAATAGACGATCATATCGCCGCCAGGAACATAGTATACCTGCACTAGGTTTTGCTTTTGATTATTATTTGGCGGACGAACGCTAGTTCTCTCTCTCTCTCTCGCTCTCGCTCTTTCGTGGATGTACATAGTACCAAACGCGATCGAGGTTGTATATTTCGGGGCAGATAAAGACGGGCTAATAACCATGCAGAAGATAGCGAAATTCTTGCGCGATCATCGCTCGGTCGAAGCACGAACTTTGCTTCGGTTACGTAAATTAATTATGTAAGCCTCGTCGATTTTTACCTAAGCAGTCGAAATAACGTTGCGCCGATGGAAAATGAAACGCGGCTTTTTTTTTACCACGAACAATATTAAATTTGCACTGGCACACTACAAGAGAGATCGTTCGTGCGATCCTGCTGTCTAGCAGAATCTAATTATACACGCCGAACACGTTGCACATGCACGCGACCGCGAGATTCATCGATTTTACCCGGAAAAATCTAATCAACTAATTAGGATTCCGAGGGACGCGTCCACACGTTGCGTCACTGTGTTCGTTCGAAATTATTTTGTTAATTTATTTCGGTAAAGATCGTGTCCATCTATTAGAATTGCATTTCGTTGATACGCGTACTGTCTTTATTCGGAATTGCATTCGGAATGTGTGCCCATTCTTTCCATAATTTTATTGATTCAGCATCGAGAACAGGTTTGTTGTCTGTTTTTTGCATTTTCCGTTTCGAACATAAAACTCAAAATTGCTGCACGAAATCCAAAATTTATATTTCAATTAAATTAAATTGTGTATGTAATATTAAATTAAATTTAATTGTAGGCTTTTCTTTATAAATGGATGATCACAAAATGCACAGAAAAAGAACAGTAGAAAAATCAGACCATTTTGAGTGTCGATTATATGTATTACTTGTGACTTTTGTACTCAAAATATATTCCTACAAGAAGTATAGTAATAAATATATAAATTTTGGTGTACTTTATAACTAGACAGCAGATTTTATGCACCTACGACAAAAATGAGTAGGTATAAATTTACAAAAGTAAAAAGATTAGAAGAATTTAAAAGTGCTGTTATATTATTTTCAACCTAGTAAACATATTCAGAAAGAAAAGAAAATTCCATTACACTCCAGTTTGTTGAAAATCGAGTAGAATGTTTATAAAGATCCGCTGTCTATTTCTAATTAATGGACATGACAATTAACCCAGTATCTGAGTAACAACCAATTTTTTTACATTTCTTAGTTGATGATACACAATAAGAAAAAAACACAATTTTAGGTAATTTCCAAATGTCTCTTCTGTAAAATTTCATTCCTCTGACTTATGTCACTTTCCTGATGAATGAACGAAATAATTTTGTTTTGTCAATTTTTTTGAACTTGTAAAGAAGCAATAATTAATATCAAAGGACAGCATGAGACAGTCAGAGCGGAATAAAGATATCGCCGCGATAATTATTCCGCGTCAGGAGAATATGTTTACAGACCGGTAAAGAATTTTTCAGACTGGCGCGGCTGCCCGTAATAAAACCTCGGTGCCAGTGCGCACGGGAAATTATTTATTATCGCGGGGGCCCGGCCGCGTCGGCGAGTACAACCCATTATTCCCCCGGTTCCCACGCAACAGTGTATTTTAGAAGTTGAAATCTTATTCTCTTCTTCTCGGCCCCCTTCCTCCCCCCAGTCCACCGGGATTGTATCATTCCGCGGAAATATCGAATCCTTTTTTTTACAGCGGGAAGAGAAGAAATAACGACTCGACGATGGGAACGAGAGGCGAGCATAAAACGCACAATGAAATACTCCAAGCGGGCACGTCCGAATAAAATCTGCTGTCGAACCCTGTTAAAAAGACCTCGTCTGTTCCTCGCGATCACTGTTATTTACACTAACTGTTATATCCAACCAATTCCTTGTTTATGTGCTAACGAAACCATCTGAAGCATCAGAAAGTATCTGGACACTAAATTACAGATTTCTTCAAAATTGGCGACCTTTGAACTGTTATAATTTCGTAAAAAGGGATCGTGCGACGACATACCGGGAATCATTTTGAAGCTTCAGGCCTCTACTTTCGATGTGCATCATTCATTTTTTTCTAGCATTTTTTTGCATGATATGGCGGGTGGGTAAGTGAAGACACGTTTCTGCTCGAAAATGGTACCAACTTCCAACGTTCGTAAATATAATACATGATATTTGAACCGTTATAATTTCGTAAAAAGGGATCGCGCGACGACTTACCGGGACTCATTTTGAAGCAACGAGCCTCTACTTTTGATGTGCATCATTCATTTTTTTCTAGGATTTTTTTTGCGTGATATGGCGGGTGGGAAAGTGAAGACATGTTTCTGCTCGAAAATGGTACAACTTCAAACATCCGTAAAAACATTACAACATTTTTTACGTTAATAAATCTACCATTGATTTGAATATTGAACTTTCCTCTTTCCAACGAGACCTTAAAAATTGATGTGCGATTCTTTTTAGCTGTTTTATGGAACAAAGATGAGTTACAAGTTCGGGTGACATTTAGTCAATATTATTTTCAAGTGGGCAGTACATGTTCCATTCAAACCTAGATAAATCGACCACAAGAAATCGTAGATGAATTTTTGAAGTCTCGTTGTAAAAAGGAAGCTTCAATCTGCAAATCTGTGGTGTATCTATTCACGACAAAAAATTCTCCGTGTTTTTACACTAGAATAAATTATTGCTGCGCGATGCGAAACAATGCACATGTTGTTTCGGAGAAAACCAAAAATATGTATGTATATAGTTTTTTGGACAGCGTGTATTACACGTGTGCACGTAGACACAGAGAGACAGAGAGACAAAGGCTCGGGAACGTCAGTTACATGTGCAAACAACGCGCGAACACTTCGCAGCTGTCAGTTATAAACCGGAGTATCCGTCTCCGAAACGTTACCCGCTTCCTCTTCATTTTTTCCCTCGTTTTCCCAACAAATATCCGGCCCCGTTCGTATAAATCAAATGTAAATGGGATACGGTGACTTGCTGCGATAGTTAGTCATCTTGAACGGCGAATAATTTAATGGAACGGTCGACAAACACCGGATGTGCCATTTTTAGTTCGTTCTTTCGAAATGCATTATTTTATTCATCCTTGAACAACTGTTGCATTTAACTCTATTATTCCCGAGGTTATTATTTGGACATGCAATGCTGTTCATTTTTCACTTTTATTTTATTTGATTCGTCGAGTTCCAGAAGCGTGCACTACATCTCCCTAGCAATTGAAAAAATTAAATGTCCCTGGCAATTTTAAAAATAAAATGTTCCTAGCAATTGTGAAAGTTAAATGTCCCTGGCAATTTTACAAATAAAATATTCCTAGCAATTGTGAAAGTTAAATGTCCCTGGCAATTTTACAAATAAAATATTCCTAGCAATTGTGAAAATAAAATGTCCCTAGCAATTTTAAAAATAAAATGTTCCTAGCAATTGTGAAAATAAAATGTCCCTAGCAATTTTACAAATAAAATATTCCTAGCAATTGTGAAAATTAAATGTCCCTGGCAATTTTAAAAATAAAATGTTCCTAGCAATTGTGAAAATTAAATGTCCCTGGCAATTTTAAAAATAAAATGTTCCTAGCAATTGTGAAAATTAAATGTCCCTGGCAATTTTAAAAATAAAATGTTCCTAGCAATTGTGAAAATTAAATGTCCCTGGCAATTTTAAAAATAAAATGTTCCTAGCAATTTGGAACTTCTTAGAAAAATGTCAAAATTCGAGTGACCATTGATTTTTATATTGCTGAGCAATTTAGCTGAATTCGAAGGAATAATCAGTGCCATTTTCGCTTATGTAACGAGGGGAGTTCGTCGAAGGCAAAGTCCCTAGAGTGACTTATGGGATGAGCGAGATAGAATGTAAAAGGGGGAAAAAAGGACTAGAATGAGCCATCGAGTGTCCATAGCAGGGTCTGCCGGTCAGGATTACTGACAAGTCCAGCGTAGACGTTCCGGATGAACTGCACACACTCGGATCCTTTTCTCCCGTCCCATCATTTTACCTCTTTCTCCATATTATCACGTTACAGCCGCCAAAGGCCAATCAGAAAAACGTTCGAACGGCTTTCGACCTTCCAACAGTCTCTGTCTCATCTCTCTCCGTCTCTCTTTCTCCCTTTCGTCACATGGGTGGTCGCTCCTCTTCTTCCACCTCATCCTCCTCTTCCTTCTCTTCTGCTTCTTCTTCGTCTTCTCATCTTCTTGCCCGCTCGTGTTTACTCGAACGTTATAAATTCAAACTTCAGGCCTGCCGTAAATATTTATGAACACACGGGTCGCGGAACGGTAATAGTATGCGCTGTAAAATGCGAGCGTACCGTGCGTATCTAACGTAATTACTGTCGCTGCTAGAAAATCGTTTCTTTCGATTTCGGGTAGAGATAACTGTTCGATCGGGTTCAATTAACGCTTCAATTAAAACTAAACCTACCACGAGGGGTCAAATGACCCATTTTAGATTTTTTATTTGACAATTATTGAGATTGTAAAGATGTTTTCATGGGAATTGATTGAATACATTTCTTGAATACATTTTTTTCCAGTATATGTTATAGCAAAAATCGCACAAAATATAAATAAATATGATCTTGTTATTTTTACTGGACGTTAGGTTTAGTATTAATAAATTACTCTCTGCGAGGTAAAACTTTTTAAATTTCTAACTCCGAAAAGTCGTTTTTTCATTTTGTTTCGAGCTAAAATATTTTTGATATTCGGATGAGAAAGGTGTAATGGATTTTGTTATTAGTGTTAATGGGAAATTTTAGAAACTCCAGATCACTGCAATTCTTAACAATTTCCAAATAACTAAAATTTTTAACCGAATAAATACAGTGCTATGCAGTTCCTATTTCTTGCAATCGATGCAGAAAATTTTTGAATTGCATAATGTTTCCAAGCCTAGGTATAACTATTTTAACAATTAGAAATGGTTGAATCCGAATGTAAAATGTCGAAGATTAATAAATTTAATATCTGAGAAGAACCGCCAAATAATGTGTAACAATATTATTAGCAAAATTGCGCGTGCACTGATGATACCGACCAAGAAAATGGCGCGTACATATTCGCTAATGATGCAAATGGGTTACCAGCACCTGCTGTCGATTGGATTCGATAAAAATAGACAATAGTAAACAGGTGCCTCGTAATGAAAGAAGAAGAAGAAGAAGACGCTGTGACGCGACGTGCACCTTCATCTCGCCAGAGAAAGGAAATGAAAACCGGAGAACGAAAAACGGAATGTAAGTTGTGATTTCAATCCCGCTGCCACTTTCGTTATAACAGAGAACTGTTGGAAATGTCAAGGAAAGAGCTTCGTATATCTTGCACGTTGTACATATATTTATTCATCTATTTGCAATAGACAAATTAATAACTAGGCTGCGGATCTTTATGCAAAATAAAAACTTTCTACCTGAATTGCGACAAGCTGGCTTCAAGTAAAGTATTGAATTTCTTGCCGAATATGTTTAACAGGTTGAATACAATATAGTAGTACGTTTAAATTCGCCAAATTTTTTTACTGTCAAAAATCAGGCTTATCCATTTTTAATGACTTATCGTTTCTGGAGAGGCTATAACCTAACTGGAAATAATTAATGTTCGAAGAATGTTACTAGATTTCGCCAGGATCGGTTCCCAAATGTTTATTCAATTTTTCCCCGGCGGATTGTTGCCGCAGATTTTTCTTTTAAGGTTTCTGGGTTTCCAGTTTCTGCTTCTGTAAGGTTTCTCCAGAGTTCTAGTGCCCTATTGATTTCCCGGCTGGCAATTACTTCGACCGGGGATCTCGATGTCACCGGATCATATTATACACGCTACTAATTATTTCGTGGACTATTAATGGATTATTAATTACAGCGAAGCGAGCAATTAGCCGACAACCAGTCAAAGTATGCGCACACAGAGACACGTTCGTGCGCGAAGAACAACAAAGACTCCGTGCGGCGTGTTAACAACAATGATAATGAAACCGGGGATGTTACTCGCGTTTATAGCGAACAGTAAAAAGCTCAACGACAGCTAATTAAGTTTTTAACCTATCCGAAATCCGATAAACTTCTGGATAAAGCAAACAGGTTTCTGTTTTAATGCCAGTCTCCGTATATCGCTCCCATAGAAACGCAACATTTGCATAAAGATCTCGGGGGCCTCGGATAATAATCGCAACTAAAAGGAAACCATATCGGAGCAACATTGAAGGAAAAAGAGAGAACCGCTGGCATCAGCAACAATTCAATACTATAACACGCCACTCGAGGAATCATTTCGAAACGCGCGAGCGAGCGGAACGGCTTCTAGATGTGTAACGAACACGCTGATATAATTCAATGACCGCCATCGCGACACTTAATGGACTATTTGGAGTCGCATTACTCGATCGAATTAATGGCTGAATTTTTGCGCGCTAACCTCCGCCGATATTTCTTATCCCGTTTATCGCCTTCGTTGCTCGACAAGCCAACAATATTACGCTACGCCACGAAATAAACCGACGCGCTGAATTCTCCCTCCTAAATTTACGCTTTCCCGATACCTTAGATCCGCTATAAACAACGCTATTGCTCGGATTCTTTCACAAATTCAATGCTCGGAAATAAACTCGGACGATGTATGACTTTCACTACTTAACTAGCGCTAGAAATGTGAAACGTTTATCTGAACACTGTTGACACAAAATTTAAATTATTCGTTTATGCATTTTAAAACAGTGGTGGGAAGTGTAATCGAACTTTACTCGTGCCTTAATTAATTATTTTATAAATGGAACGCTCTACTATTAATTTATACGATTTAAAACAGTTATGCAAAATGTAATCGAACTTTACTGGTGCCCTAATTAATTATTCTATAAATTTAACGCTCTGCTATTAATTTACACGATTTAAAACAGTGATACAAAATGAAATCGAAATTTACTGGTGCCCTAATTAATTATTTTATAAATTTAATGCTCTACTATTAATTGATACACTTTAAAACAGTAGTGAAAATGTAATCGAACTTTACTGGTGCCCTAATTAATTATTTTATAAATTTAATGCTCTACTGTTAAGTCATACACTTTAAAACAGTGATGGAAAATATAATCGAACTTTACTGGTGTCTCAAATAATTATTTTATAAATTTAATGCTCTGCTATTAATTTATACGATTTAAAACAGTGATACAAAATGTAATCGAACTTTACTGGTGCCCTAATTAATTATTTTATAAATTTAATGCTGTACTACTAATTTATATACTTCAAAACAGTGATGGAAAATATAATCGAACTTTACTGGTGTCTCAAATAATTATTTTATAAATTGAATGCTCCACTACTAATTGATACACTTTAAAATAATGATAAAAAATATACTCGACTTCACTGGTGTCTCAAATAATTATTTTATGCAAAATATAATCGGACTTTACTGGTGCCCTATCTAAATTCGTACAAAAATAAATACACCAGAGCCTCGATCAATACGACTGTCACTAATTTATTAGTGTCAGAAATGTGGAACGTTAATCCGATCTATATTTGCACAAAATGTAAATTATTAATTAATACACTTTAAATAGATGCAGAATATAATAGAACTTTACTGGTGTTTCAAATAATTATTTTATAAATTTAAAGCTCTACTTGTACAAAAATGAACACGCTAGAGCCTCGATCAATACGACTTTCACTAATTTATTACTGCCACAAATGTGGAACGTTTATCTCAGCACTATTTACACAAAATTTAAATTGTTAATTGATACACATTAAAGTTTAAAGCGACGCAAAATGTAATCGAACTTTACCGGTGCCCCAACTAATTTTATTTTAAACATTGAATGCTCAACCCGTACAAAAATAAACATATCAGAACCGCGATCAATACGACTTTCACTACTCTATTAGTGTCTGAAGTCTGACGTGTAGAGCTCTCTGCACACTAGTCTAGTCACACAATATTAAAATTATTAGTTGATACACTTTGAAACAGTGGTGGAAGATACAATCGAACTTTACCGGTGCCCTAGCCAATTATTTTATAAATTTAATGCTCAACTTGTACAAAAATAAACACACTAGAGCCTCGATCAATACGGCTTTCACTATTATTATCTGATGCGTGGGAGGTGCTGAACACTGTGTACTCAATACAAAGTCACTTTGAGTTTGAAATAAATCTGTTCGAATTTTCAAAACAACTTTCAAGTTCAACATTTTTCAGAAGTTCAATAAACTAGACGATTTTTGAAAAATGATGTTATGTTGCCGACGAATAAATTATTACCATATTTAATAAACTAGATGATTGAAGAGTAATGATTCTATGTAAATTTTTCCCAGGTCTGATAAAATGTCGGTGACGATTGGTAGTAAATGGAGAATTGCTTGTAATGCCTGAATTGTTTCGATTGATGGAGGATGTCGAGTCGAGGCACTGACAGAGTCACTTCCATCGAATTAACTGCGAGGATACGCGTAAATCGCCGGTAAGTATTAGCCGGTCATTTCTCGACGGAGTCGCATGAAATAATAACGTTATCAAAATACAGGCCGTTATTAAATTATAGTGAGAAATAACCGCTTTGGGCCTGAATGGCGAGGGTCACCTTTTTTCCTATTATTGTGAAACCCTCTCTGTGCTAACTGGCCAAGTATTGTCCCCGGCTGGAAGCGTGGGTAGAAGCATTCACAGACAACTGTTTCGCCGCGCGGCAAACTGCCAAGGACGGCACATAGGCGGCTGCATCGGGGGGCTGCCGTGTACTTCGACTTTCCTCGATTATATTCATTCCTCGTCACCGAAACAAACTTAAATTGGATATAAAGTTACCGAGATTTAACATTTCTATGATTTTCTATTTTTTCTCAGCGGAGTTCATTCAATTTTTAAATGATTCCAGAAAATTTATAATAGTTCTATTTACTGCAGAGAAGCCTCAACTATTTTCCAATCTACTCACGTGCTCATTTTTTCGTATTTTCAATGCGAAATTTATAATTTCCTATTCTCTTAAATAAGTCGAGGACTGTAAAAATCATAAAACTGTTTCTGTTTGTATCCATTTTGCAATGTGTCCGTCTTTCAACAATAAATAAACTAAAAAAACCACAAACATGATAGTGCATTTTATTTGGTGAACTACTCCTCTCTATTTTGTGAAAATATAATATGCAATCAAACCGTTACAATTTTTTGGCGTTGTTAATTCGACGTGTGCAATTTTCCGTTTTCCTCGAGACCCGTAAAGCAATAAATAAACGCATTTCGCCGGGATATTTCAGCTCACCTTGGCCGAGAATTTTCTTCGGATTTTCCCGGGGAAATTTACTCTCCACATTTTCGAATCGATCGACGAACAAATAAAGGGACACACAGTTCCAATCTGGAATTCCCGGCGAATTATTTTTCAGTTTAAAGAACCCGTGGAATTTACGATCATCAGCGATTTCCCAATTTCTCCCGCAGAGACGGAAAACAAACCCGAGAAGCTATAAATAAATATTAGAGCCGTCTTTCAGTCGGATCTTTGGCCGGAAATTTACGAAACGAGCCGAGCAGAAAATATTCTTTCGCGAATCCGTGCGAGAGAGGCAAGGCCGAGAGCGGCGCTCGCATAAATCCTCACTTGTCAATTTTTTATTGGATAAAAAGGCGGAATCTCATTCATCCCCCGGAGAAACTGTCCCCTCGAATATTATTTAGAAAGTATAATATATATCGGGGGAGGATGGAGGTAGCCGCGCGCACACGAGAACCTTGTTCAATATAAAATTGAATTCTTATCTGGGTCGAGAGAGCTCTTGCTGCAACTAATATTGTAATCGAATCGAAAGCGAACGAACCCGCACAGAGCCGACAGAAGTTACGCGAGATATGCAAACTCGACTATGCAGATTTAATAGTTCCGTGTAATGTCGCTGGAAAAAACTCGTCGCTCATTAATCGTCGGATAAATAGAAAAATTCTAATTGCGCGTGGCAGAACATTTTCTGTCTTTTTCGAGCGAGTTAATCCAAATATTTCGAATCGTCGCGCCATTCTGCGTGTCTTCTAACGTTCGAACGAAATATAGAAAATATTTTAATTACACGTAGGACGTTGACGCAAACATTTTTTTATTACAAATGGTAGAAAGCATTAAAATTGCATTTTAGATTCTGGAGCGATCCAATTAAAACATATTTTAATTCGTCAAGAGGTATTTTCATATCGTGTATTTCAACTTTTTGTACAATCCTCATTTAGTTGAATAAATTACTTTGATTGTATGAAATGTCTGGGACAGCTGGATGGGCATTAAAATGTATGTGTATTTTTTTTAGATCGACGCAGGGAAGAGAGAGGGTAACTTTTTCCCCTCCACTCAGGACCGAGGACACGGAGAAATTCTAATTGTAAATTCTAATTTTCAACTCGACGGCGAGCTGATTAAAATATTTGACACGAACTGTTACATCAAAAATTCTAATTGCAGAGCAGCAATGTTACTAAAATATTGGAGACTCGCACGTGTTCCGCGCACACCGGATACATATAAATTAGCTCGGGAATCGGGCGAGTGCCATTATACAACGAGCACGTAAAATCAATATCCTTAATACTAAATTGAAAATTTATATTTACAACGCGTTGTGTATCTGGTCGCGCGGTACAAATTGCACGCCTCGCAGCATGAATTATACTGAAACATATAAGCTCGCGTCTCACGCGTGTGTATAAATACGCTCTAAGGAGATCTTTATGCAAATCCGCAGGCTCGTAAGTCGTTTCACGTGAGCCCGGGCCTTCTGTCGACCGATCTATCGATTAAAGAATACAACGGGACGACCGCCTTGTAATCTCCTCTCTTGTTCTGTCAATACGTGTTCCGATCCGGCGACGCACGGGCAAGAGTATACTCAGTGAAATACAATAGACCCTCGATTATCCGAATTAACCCTGCGCGGGCGACCTGGGTCGTTCAACAGCCAAATTTCACACTCGAATTTCTCCGAAGGGTAGGATGTTTCATTTTAGATTGAACTTGGCACTGCAATACGTGTTCCAGAAGTTTTATAGAGTTTTTGTAAGTCTGGGACGATAACAATAATTACGAGGAAAACACGGTGAGACTTCGTATCATAACCAATCAGAGTTGGGCAAAAATTTTATTGACATAGAATTTTTTAAACCCATTTCATTCATTTTTACTTAAATAAAATTTTCGCCCAACTCTGAGTACAATGCCGATTTAATCTTTATCGATTTGTGCAATGAACTACAGTGGGTGTACAAAGTTGTATTCGTACACTTTTTAAGAACTAATAACTTTTTTATAATTGTACCAAATGACCTGATTTTCTATAATCAATTAAAAGCATTGGTTTACGAAATGATATACAAAAAAGATTTTCCAAAAATTATAATTTACAAGTTTAAATGCAAAAATAAAAAAGGCATTTTTTAAAACTTTTTTATTTGAGTCCTTAATGAAAATTCAAAATGTATGTTTTGTAGATCTATGTCAGTCATACACATGTTGAAAATTTCATTGAAATCGATTAACATATATACGAGCTACAAGCGGTTAAAAATGGTGAAAATCGTAGTTTTCCACGACTTTTGACCAGTTTCTGCTTAAACTCCACAGAATCGTACATCTTTCGATGCCTGTTGCTTTTTCCTGCGTCAATCGATTTCGATGAAATTTCCAACATGTGTATAAAGAACATGGATCTAGAAAACATGTTTTAAATTTTCATTAAGGGCCCCAATAAAAAAGTTTTAAGAAATGCCTTTTTTATTTTTACCTGCAACCTTGTAAATTGTAATTTTTGGAAAATCTTTTTTGCATATCAGTTTGTAAACTAATGCTTCTAATTGATTATAAAAAATCAGGTCGTTTGGTACAATTATAAAAAAGTTATTAGTTTTTAAAAGGTGTAGGAATACTTTGTACACCAACTGTATGTTGCTTTTTCTAGTGACTCTTGTGAAGTTGATGAAACTAAAATAAATATGTCCATACTAGATGATTGCATAAGTTCGTCCCTGATTTTCATAGATGTCGCAAACTGTACTGCGCGACGGAGTGTGAAAAAGAAAGTATATGGTCACCATTCTTTTCTACAATTAGAAATTGAATAATTGATTAATAGTATAATTGAATGATTAATAAATATGTATTCTTTAAAATTTAACCATTGAATTTTATTTACAAGTCGAGCACGAACTTATTCAATCATCTAACGTAATAAAAAAATGTCATTGCTGAATCCTTTCCAAGGGACACGAGAGGAGACTCTTACTTCCCTCAATTTAGTTCGTAAAATTTTTATTTTTTGTCGACAATAATATCGAAGTAGAGGTTTGAATAAATGTCCTGGAATTGTTCGAGACTTTTTGAACAAAATATAGCCCTGGGTATAAACAGAAGTGTGTACTTACAGAAGGTGGGAAAAACCAGAGCGCCCACGAATGATCGAATTTGAACCTTGTTGGGATCAACAAAATTCGGATATCGAAGGTTCGGGTAACAGAGGTCGCGCCGAACTTTCATTGGGAACACGTTCGTGTATTTATGAGCCGCTCGATCGCCTAAATGTCAATACAGCGAGTAGTTTAATCGAGTTTCGATTTTACTCGGGACCTAATAAAATTCCGGGCCATGACGGTGAAAAAATTCTCATTTCGCTCCGGTTTCAGTAAATTAGTCGGACGAAGAGTGAAAGAGAAAGAGCGAAAAGGAGAGAGATGAAAAAAAGGCAAATCTATATTTCCGTAAACGTTCGCTGCTAATTGCTGCGACCTCCATCCGGCTCTACCAAAACGAAACTCGTCGACACCGTTCTCTGACCGTTCGACTCTCGTCAAGGAATAAATCTCATTAGGCGAGAGACATTTTCCAGTGAGTACTGTTCTTCCGTTCGAACCAGTGTTGCCAGATCAGGGGAACTGTGGGGAAAAACTACCCCTTCTCAGACAGCACCGTATTAGTCCAGGGTCGCCAGAAAGTGACAAAACCAGCACTCGAGGGGAATACAAGATACCCCCTCCCTGATGACCAAAGTAGAGTACAAATACGTGACACGTCGCGCGTGCGCGGCGCAACGTGCCACTATTACTCTACTCTGGTCATCAGAGAGGGGTACATCATCTCACCGTGACTCCCCTCATCTGGCGACACTCGATTAGTCACGTGACATCGTGACTGGGAAGTGGGAGAACGGCGTCGAAGAAGGGGTAAGGTAGGGTGGGGGACAAGTCTTGATCTGGCGACGTTGTTCGGGCCCACTTCCGCGCGCCGGTGAAATTACAAACCGTTGACGCGATCACGAAATTAATTATGGCAGCAGGCGCGAACCCAATACACGCGATCGGCCACCGACGGCGTTTCATGCAATCGAGAACTGCAATCCACAATTCAAACAATAAAAACTTACCAAAAATGAATTCTCAATGAAAAGAGATTTACGAAGAAAGTTGTTCTTTGTCGAACGCCGTTAATTACGAGAAGAATTAAATTAACACACTCGATGCTTAAAAACAGCGTGTACATAACAGACAGAATAAAATGTTAACGAAATGTTTATTTCATGTGTAACTATTAAGCGAAGTAAATTAATCTTGAGCAAGTACGTTTCACAAAAATGGAAATTCGATTGACGAGCATTTCGTTTCTAAAATTCGAAAATTGATTGAAAATTTGGAGCAGACGGCGATTCACGCAATCGAGAACTGCAATCCACAATTCAAACAATAAAAACTTACCAAAAATGAATTCTCAATGAAAAGAGATTTACGAAGAAAGTTGTTCTTTGTCGAACGCCGTTAATTACGAGAAGAATTAAATTAACACACTCGATGCTTAAAAACAGCGTGTACATAACAGACAGAATAAAATGTTAACGCAATGTTTATTTCATGTGTTACTATTAGGCGAAGTAAATTAATCTTGAGCATGCACGTTTCACAAAAATGGAAATTCGATTGATGAGCATTTTGTTTCTAAAATTCGAAAATTGATTGAAAATTTGGAGCAGACGGTAACACAGGATGCTTTCTGAAGTGATTGTACGAATCAGCGTGTAGCAAAAACGTGACAAATAAATGAATAAATTTCACGGTCGCCGGGTGTTGGTCGCACGCTACGCCAATGGTTTTAAACAGACTGCAGAGGCTCGGCTGTGTCACCATTGGCGTATAACGTCCCACTAATCGCCGGTCTGTTTGTCAACGTAATACGTTATCTGGCCCGATCGAATGATTTTCGGAGGAAATGAGTCAACAGCATAATTAAAGGCGGACAGTGACGCCCGATTATTCCCTCGTTCGCCATTTTTCCGAATGAAACACGCTCCGAACACCCGCCACACTCTGCCGGGAAAATTCATTTCCCGGAGCTCGTTTAAACTTTGTTGCTGTTTTATTATCGCTGCACGCAGAAAGAGAGGACGAGAGAGAGAGACAGAGAGAGAGAGAGAGAGATAAAGAAGGAGAAAGAGAGAGAGCACGTATTTGATTAAGCGAATCGATACTCCAATAAAAACAATTCTGCCCGGTTATCGGTACATGGTTTAATAATGAAGCCGGGGAATTGTTATGCGGAACGCATTGACAAGATGTCGAAAAGATGAAATGCGATCGTATCAACTACAGAGACGCAGACTTCTCCCCATTCAACGAATATTTTCATCGCTTGTGAAACCTATTCACGACGATCCGACGAAACGTTATTACACAATCGCTCGTACTCGCTACTTTCTATTCTCGAATTCTAATTATTGTATTTATTTGGTAATAATCAGTCGAAGAGAGTCGGGAGAGAATTTTATATTTTCCAGCAAGATGTCTAACAATATTTTTTCTTTACTCTTTCTCGTAACTTAATTTTCACTCGAATCATATTTTATTCACTAAATTGTGGATGCACTTGCAACATCGACTTAAAATACCACAAAATGTTCACGTTAATTTTTAGACACTCGTATGAATGTCACCTATGATTTACTTTCATTTTAAGAGATTTTGGTTTCTCAATACGAAGTGATTTAGGAAAATGAAAATTTCTATAAAGTTCTTCAATCAATTTTCATCGTTATTTAAACAATGCTATACACTGAAGTTTCCACTATATTAGATTACAATTTATTATTTCCTACCATGAGAAATAGTACAACGAGAAATAATATTCTCGTGTTACTTTATTCGAAAATGATGTCCGGAAACAGGTTCTCCGATGGAAGAATTCTGCCGGCACAATAAATATTGTTTACTATTCTCTACAATGAAGCTCCATTTATTATTCTCTAACAGCAAAAATACGTATTCGAAGGGGAAACAGACTTTCCGTGTTATTTCGTTGGAGCGAGAGGTTCGTATTAATTTAACGAAGCTCTCGTTTCCCCTTTTAACTAAGAACACCCGTAATGGAGGGTATAAGTTTCTGTTTAATAACAGAAAGCTCTTCCAGCTTCGCACTGGAAAATTTGGATCCATGTTCTAACCATAACAGGAACATTTAATTTAACAATTCTTGCCATCAACAGGCGAACAATCGCAATTCCAATATTTCCCATAACAAAATGCAGATCCAAAATAAAAATTCTGTCAATTATTGGAAATAAAAAACCATAGAAATGTGTCTCTTCTCCTAATAATTATAATTGTTCCAAAATACTGGATGGTCTCAAACTCTCCTAATGTGTTTACTGTTTTGTATATCACCTATTCAGTTTAATAATATTTTAAAACTCTTTTAATCTCTTTACTGTTCAAAAAAGTACGCCTTTGATTAAAAATTCTTCACATCATTTTTGTCATAAATGCATACAAAATGCAGTCTAATTATCACGATACTTTTTAAAACCTCTTTAATGTTTAGATTCTTTAGAAATGCATAAAATATGCACTGCAATTATGCCGATATTTTTAAATTTCTCTAGTGTTTTTATTCATTAAAAATGCTGCTGAACATTTTCCTCATAAATGCATAGAATATGCAGCCCAATTACAACAACATTTTCAAACTTCTTTCATGTTGGGTCCTTTATAAATGCATAAAATATGCAGTGTAATTATGACGATATTTTTAAATTTCTCTAGTGTTTTTATTTATTAAAAATGCTGCTGAACATTTTCCTCGTAAATGCATAAAATATGCAGCCCAATTACAACAATATTTTTAAACTTCTTTAATGTTTTGATTCTACATAAATGCATAATATATGCAGTGTAATTGTGACGACATTTTTAAATTTCTCTAGTGTTTTTATTCATTAAAAATGCTGCTGATCGTTTTCCTCATAAATGCATAAAATATGCAGTCCAATTACAACAATATTTTCAAACTTCTTTAATGTTTCCATTCTGTAAAAATGCACCTTGTGATTTTTGTAATAAATTCATGAAATCCGCGACTAATCAGCCTGCAATGATGCATTTCGGGGAGAAAAACGCACAAAATTGAACATAAACGAGCCGACCGATTAATCAATCAGCTTCAGTGTTACGGACGATAAGATCCTCCATTATAAAACCGCGATGGAACAAGTCAGCATAACTTCTGCCGCGGATCTCGGGAAATTCGTTAACGTTCACGACTATGCAGAACTCATAAAGAGAAATGCAACGGCGCAGCAGCGGCGGTTGCATGTGTGCATCGGTGTGACTCGTGATGCAGGTGTGTTGCGTGTATTACGTGAATACTAAAGGCTTTCGTGCACTCGAGGTTGCCTGTTTTAATTCAACACGCGCACGATAAAGTTATTTAGCGTAGCTTTGCGAAACAAGAAGAGTAAAACGAGTAGAAGAAGAAGGCGAAGACGTAGAAGAAGAAGAAGATGGGAGCAAATAAAGGGATAAAAAAGGAGAGAATGGGCAGGAGAAAACGTTTGTTCGAATGAAGAAACGAAGACCCTTCGAAACCGAGCCGAACCCTTTTCGCGTCTTCTGTTCGAGATAAACGTGAACGAATTAATTGAAAAGTTGGCTTGCCGGAACAACCACGCTTTTGTTATTGTATTATCCGTCTGGAGTCCGGCAATACTTTTGCGAATTATTTCAACGTGAACCGTTCTTTGTTATTCATAAAACGCGCGCTCGTGGAACTCAATCTTCTCTGTAAGGGAGAGAAGATCGCTGCCCTTCCCCCCTCTCTTTCTCTCGCGAGGGAGCTCCTAAAGAGAAATTTATTTGAAAGGAGACTTTATTCGTCCCCGGTCGTTTTTCGTTCCGCTTTCCTCTCTCTCTCCCTCTCTCTATTCGCAAGCTCCTTTCTTCTATCTTTTCCCTCCACGCTCGAATCCTAATGTGTTCCGCGATAATCACGACTTTTCTTCCATTTTTTTCTTTTCCCGTTCGTCCGTTCTTTCTTTCGTTCCAGGTTCTTAATGCACCCCGATAAACGTTTATCAACGTACTTTTGTTCGTCCGCTAAAACTTCCGACGCGACGGTGGTGCGCGCGCGCACACACACGCACAGACCCCGACACCCAGCCGGTTCGAGAATTCAATTTCTTTCCGCAGGGAAAAACGCGATTGCGCCGCGAAACGTGTCAAGGAATTCGCTTACTTCTCGCCCAGCAGCTCGCGACGCGAGACGGTTAAATAGGTTTGTCTGCAACAATAACCGGAGAAAGGAAAAGGCGAGAGACGCTTTCTCTCCTGAACCGAGAGAAATTCGAAGGGGTCCGCAGGGCTGTTGCTGAAAAATTTTTCGGCGGAATTGCAGCGATTCCGTGCTTCGCGGAATTTTTTGAAGCTTCGAATAAACTGCATTGATGGAAATCAGCTTCTAAAACAGGGGATCGGCGAATAAATTCTGTTATAAATGATGAGAGTTATCAATTTGTTCGTGAGTGATTGAGAGTGACCAAAATAATTTTATAATATACAGGGTGGCCCACATAACTCTGAACAGCTCAATATCTCCGTTACTTTTCGTTGTACAAAAAAACTTCGTAGGACAAAGTTACACTGTTTGAAGGGCCACATATAACGGTGTAAGGGAAAAAATTTCAAGGTCATTTTTATGAGATTTCAAGGTTATCGATGTTTTTTTAAATGGAATGAGGTACTTTTTAATACATCAATCGATGCAGCTGGGCATTCTTTATAAAAAAGTACTAACCTATGTATGTCGAAAAGTTAGTAGTTCAGGAGATATTTCAATTTAAATAACTCCAAAATACCATTACTGTCGTACTAAGGCGTTAGTGTTTACTTACTTGTGTAACGCCTTAGTACGACAGTACTGGTATTTTGGAGTTATTTAAATTGAAATATCTCCTGAACTACTAACTTTTTGACATACATAGGTTAGTACTTTTTTAAAAAGAATGCCCAGCTGCATCGATTGATGTATTAAAAAATACCTCATTCCATTTAAAAAAACATCGATAACCTTGAAATCTCATAAAAATGACCTTGAAATTTTTTTTCCCTTACACCGTTATATGTGGCCCTTCAAACAGTGTAACTTTGTCCTACGAAGTTTTTTTGTACAACGAAAAGTAACGGAGATATTGAGCTGTTCAGAGTTATGTGGGCCACCCTGTATATTGTAATATGATTTAGCACCTCTCAAAAAATGTATTCAATGTCGATGAAAGTGTCTTTAAAATATCAGTAAAATTGTGAGTTAAAAAATATGCAGTGTTAATTTTGAATTTGTTAACAAATAGTTATTCGCGCGCTTTTGATCAATATTCAGGAGGTCAGCGTAAATCCGCAACGCTAAACGAGTCAATGGCGTTGCGGGGTGCGCGCAGCTGTTTTTGGCGCGGGACTTTTGAAAAGATTTTTTTTCCAAATTGGTACAGTGCGGCGAATTACGTGGATGTAAATGGGGCTGCGGGAGCGGTTTCCACGAAATCTGGCGCATCGTTTTGGATCGCATCAAGATCATTTCACGTGCAACCGTTCTCTCTAAAGAGTTTCATCCGCTTGGCTACCCCCGGGATCACATAATGAACCCCTCAGACCTCGGCTTGAAAAACGGAGAAAAAAGAAGAACGAGTGAACGAACCAAAGAAAGAGCGAAAAAGAAGGAGGGAATTGGGAGAAAAGAAACATTTTTTTGAAAGGTGAAGGGTTCTTCGACCAGAAACAAGAGGGCGAGAGATGACAGAGAGAGAGAAAACCGTCGCGCAATTACCAACCGGAAAACAGATTTTCGCGGCTTCGGGAAAACGACAAAAAATATGAAGATGCGGCGAGGGAAAAATCCCGAAAAAAAAGAAAAACTGGGACATCGGGACACCGGGAAAAACGCGCCCCCAGCAATTTCTCGAACGGGGTTTGAAAAGGCGTTCTTTAATTCGCGGTCGAGGAGCCGCAACAGACGCCCTGTTTGCAGATACGGATCTTTGGCCCCCGGGCGACGCGACGGCTTGATTTTCAAAATTATATAGGCTAATATGGCGGCGGACGCTCGTTAACGATGCACTCGGACCCGGGGCACGCTGTTTGCGCGCCGCAGATTACCCACACCGACATAAACTCGGCAAACATTGCCACATTATAGAGTCATTCTGCCCCGCTACGTGAAAACTAATACCACTCGCTCTCCTCTTACAAATGTCTCATTAGAATACGCCTTAACGAGAGCCGGAAAATATCGCGACAGCTTGGATTCCGACGAGAGCATTCCTTCTACATTTCGCAGTTTTTCAAGACCGAACAAATATCTTTATCATGTCGAGACTTTAATTAAATCATTTTCCGTGAGGTTCTTTTATGACCAACCAATTTTACCAGGCTCAAAAATATTCATAAAAGCTCGAATCAATCTAAAACGGTCCTCCCCAAGTTTTACCGCGTCAAATAAAATTAATATACAGTAAAACTTTACTAAAATTATTGTTTTCGAGATTCCTTGATGACCAAATACTTTCGCCGGGCTCAATAAAATTCATAGAAGTTTAAATTGCATTATTTCAGACTGGAAATAATAATTTTTTGATCAAATGTCTCATTAAAATGTTCCTCAAAGGGGAGTCTAAAAATATTAAAGTACAGATTGCACTAGAAGCATTCTCCTTAATGAATTCTTTAACTTTTCCAGAACACCAAAAAGAATGTACAGAAATTCAAATGTTGATGAAGTCTTTCCCCCGTTCTTTTACATTTTAGTACCCACCGGGAATGCATAAAATTCGCGAAACAATTTGCAGGTTCAGCCTCGGTAAAACGTCTTGCAGAATAAAATTCAGCTCGACGTTGGTGTTCAGCAGCTCAGTTTTAAAGCGAACGATTTTATTGTCGGACCGTGGGACAAGCCTGGACGTTAATGACGGTATTAGTCACGACACACACGCTCCCCGCTGATTCGACTGGCATTTTTCTAGCAATCCACGCAATCTTGATTATCCATATTCGCCGACTTGTTCGCGGTTTTCTTCCTTTCCGTACGACGAGTCCTCCGGCGATCTTATCGTCCCCGAGGCACGAGCTCCATTCTCGTCCCTTCGCCTAATCCCGTGATTTGCGAAATGCTTCCGTTCCGTTGGGTCTGGATCGTTTCGGACACGTCTCTCACGAATATACTCGTCAATTATCGAGCTGGCTCGAAACGGCGCTAATGGTTAACGGTATCTCACGGCGAAGCTCTCGTCGGCTACTTATGCGGTCTCAAACTTCATTTGTCCTCGAGAAAATTACATATTTTTCCTGACCTTGGCTGACCTCCTATTTCTCTAGACCAATCACAGCGTTATTACTAGATTGCGAATGTTTATGCAATTTTTTATTTTTCTAGTCAAATTTTAACAAAGCAGGAAGAAATATAATCTTATTTTTGGGGGTAGTAGCCTTTATAGATCTAAAAATAAGTAAAAATCGTATTAAATTCGGTAGAATTTTATATTCTAGCATTTTTTGAAAATTTTCAGAAGCTCATGCATGAAGATCCGCAGTTTAGTTATTACTAATTTTGTTTAACACGTTATATCGTGTCAGACTCCTGATGAAGATTCTTAATTGAGTCTAATAAATATATATATATATATATATATTTGTTATATTTGTATAATAACGTTGTTAATTTCCTTTATACCGAGATGAAATTCTATTTTGGTTTCATTCAGAGCTAGGGAAAATAGTATTTTAAGTAGCATATAATGAATAATCCTACTTATTTTAAAACATGTGTACAACTTTGAAGATAAAATATGTTATTTGATGTAGTAATTTTTTAAAATAAAATAATATATTTGAGAGAGGCAGTAATTTTAGAAAATAGTATTTTATTTGAAGAATGTATTGCAAATATTTGTATTTTGTCTTTATTCTTAATTTTAATTTTAAATATTATTGCTGAAAATAATGGTTCGGATTCAGTACATTTATTAGTGTTTACGCGGTTTCTCAGAGTATTATAACGATTCAAAAAGTAAAATATTTTATTTTGTGTTTCAGATTTTTCAAATAGAAATATATTATTTTCGAAACTGTATATCTTATTTAAAATACTATTTTCTTTAAGCAAAATAAAATCTAAAATGTTAAATAGTATTTGAAATATTTGTTTTGCCAAATAATGCCCACCTCTGGTTTCATTAATGTACCTATAATTATTGGAGAACATGTAGGCGTACAATAGATACAAGCGTTCTTCTTTTTTAGGAAATTACGAACCACAGAGAAAGTTCTAATCACTGAAACCGTAAAATAAATTGAGGAGCAAGGGGTTAAAGAAATATCTGACTGTCTTAGATTTAACTGCAAGATTAAAAGAGCAGTGTGGGGTCAGCAAGTCTTTTGCTCAATGCAGAGGCGTATTTTTGCATTTAACTATAAACAAAAAGGTGACATGGGAAGCAATATAAAATAAGCAATTAATTGTATTTTTTATTCCTCCTAATTGAACCAAAATCCACTAAATAATTCACTGAAAACTGAGCAGTATAAGAATGACTTTTATTCCCCGGATCAAAATGGACCCAAGCTCCGTCGGGTTAAAAAGAAATAATTTTGTTGGGAGAAATAATGAAGCAGAGCTAAGAAATCATTTTCAGAGGAAACACCGACACGTCTATTTAACGTGATTAACCCTCGACAACGACGTGGGGAAACAAGCCTGCAATTATTTGGGGGTTTTCGAGTAATAGTGGATAATAATCTCACACACGTATTCCATATTCGGGAAAAGTGCAACGTGGTTACACGGGAAGCCGAGAACCCGGAACCTCGAAAAGGAAACTCGGTTGTTCTTGATAATTCGATTCTGAAGCCTGCTTAATCCGCGCTCAATCGTGCTCGAATTATATCGCGGAATTAAGGGGCAAGTTTCGGAAGCCGGAGTTGAGTCCGCGAGACACTCTCTCTGGCGAACTCGGTGGATTGCAACCGCTCGAATCGATTTACCGGGGCCACCGGTGGAATAAATAATTTCCATGGTGTCCTCCGTGGAATAATCGTCGCTAGCGAACAACTCGAGCGAACCTGACGCTGTCATGGAGGTTTGTTTTTTAACCTGCGGTCAGGGGAAGGGTTCTTCAGGGGTCGAGAGTCGGCAAAGAAATCGCTGAAGCAATTTTTCAAGTCCTTGCTTGGACGATGTTGAAAAGGGTCCCTGTATTTTTATTCATTGCTAGCGAAAATAATTTTGCGTAGTGTATAAAAATAATTATTACGACACCTTTGTTGTTCGTTTGATTCATACAGAATTCTTCTTTGATTTGATTTTAAAAATTTTTGTGCAACTCGAAGTTAGTACTGTTTTATTTGTGTTTGTTATAATATTAATGAAAATATCCCCACGTCCAATATAAGAATAATTGCAGTAGTAGATGTCTTTCCATTTTGATTGAATAAATTTAAAAAAATTGTGTGTCTTTCCATTTTGCTTTCATTTAATTGTTGCAAATACGATAATCAAAATAACTAATTTGTCAAGCAACGCAGTAGTCCCACTATGAAATCAATCAATATATTTATTGCTCAGGGAAAGGATTATTCCCCTGGAAATAATCGAGGAGCAAGTCCGAGCGAATTTCCAAAAATAATTATTTCAGAGACGAATTTCGTAGTTCGCCGATGTTCAGTACGATTACTATAACGGAAAGATCACGTCGCGCATTTATCGAGCGATGTATTAAATCGCGCCTCGGTTCGGAATTAGTGCACTTCGACGAACTACTATAACGAGAGCATGCGCTGTTGGCCGCGATCGTTGTCAGAGAGCGGGAGAGAGGGAGGGAGGGAGAGGGAGGAGAGAGAGAGAGAGAGAGAGAGAGAGAGAGAGAGAGAGAGAGAGAGAGACTGCTGTTAGATCGTATGTCTGTGTTTCGCGTAACATAATTCACAACGCCGATTGATTGCGCCGTTACACGATGGGGATGTAATTAACGAACGATAAAACGTATTCTCTATCGGGGGTAATTGAACGGGGATATTGAAATTCAATAGGCTTTCCGGTTATGGCGCTGTCGGTTGCAGTATCATTATTCTGCGATTCAGACAGTTCCTGCTATTTAACTACGCCGGAGGAGATATGTTTGGATTTGATTTCGGACGACCTTATGCTGCGTTCCCACCTGCCAGCCATTGTCCGCGGATTTATTTCGATTTATTTTTTAAATAGATTTGTTCATTGTAGACTAATGGATGTGGACAGAGTACAGGGAATCGACTCCTCACTTTTATTCATCGTCAACGTTAAGTTTACGGGACGCGCAAAAATGTTGTAATTAGACTGCGGATCTTCATGCATTTATAGCAGAATTGAGTAGATGGAATTGAAAATTGTTGGAAAATTTTAAAGATTGAAGATGTCAATATATGATTTCTCCTCTATTATAATCATTAGGGACGGAAATAACATCCAATTTGATTTCTATTTCTTGCAATCGATGCATCTATTTCTTGCAAATTTTATTAATTTTTATTAATATTTTTAATTCGCGATTATTGGGATTATAAAGATACATCCATGAGGAATAATTCAACAAATTTATTTCTATTCGTATGTACCGTTTTTAAAAATGTGGATGGACACGTTCTCGTTACTTTTATAAAGTCATGGAATATTTTCATAAATTTTGGCAAGTAATGTCTAATGTGAAGGAAGCATATTTAAAAAAGTGATGCTACGCTCAAGGTCATATAATGGACATATAATTTCAGTGGAATACTTTTCGGGGTCCAGAAATTCCAAGTCTTTGTAGTTACGACTCCCTCTTCGATTTTCATTTCGGTGGAAACGTTTCTCACTGTTCGGAAAAATGGGTGGGGAAAAGTATAGCTAGAAAAGGGAAGGAGCTCGGGTTTAAGAGCTGTTACCTTTGGACAGGTCGGATCCAGCTTGTTTTCAAAAGACACACTAGCTACGGGTTACCCCTCTGAATACCAATTAACGTGAATTACGTGGGTAC
This sequence comes from Lasioglossum pauxillum, assembly GCA_933228785.1. Classification (NCBI taxonomy): domain Eukaryota; kingdom Metazoa; phylum Arthropoda; class Insecta; order Hymenoptera; family Halictidae; genus Lasioglossum; species Lasioglossum pauxillum. Next base: position 14,077,169 of record OW121706.1, on the reverse strand, counting down.
ATGGAATTCGAGACCGTACTTTGTCTCCGTTCCTCCGTTCGGATGTCTCTTTCTTCCACCATCGAGCTCCCTACATCCTTGTCGATTCTCTCTCCCTACCTCTCTCTCGCTCTTCTTCTCTCTTTTCTCTTCATGCTCTCTCGCACGACTCGTAATTAATTTGTGGCGGACCAGCGAGGACGCTTACACACCACGACTTCCCTTTTTTCAAAATATTGTTCTTAGTCCCAGTGATTCAATCCCGCTATGATTTTCCTTTCTCACAATCGTACTTGTTGTTTCGCTATTTTCGTATATTATTGTTACTACTATTGATCGAATATGAACATAAACCAACAAATGAATATGTCGTTAATAGACTCCGAATATTAATAGCCATCGATAGACAGCGGACTTTATGCATTTATAACAAAAATGAGTAGGCGTAATTTGAAATATTAAAAACATGAGACGAATGTAAAAATACTGTTACATTATTTTTAACCCATTGAACGTATCAAGACAGAAAATAAATTTCTATGTCACTCCAGTTGGTTGCAAATCATGTAGAAAATTATTATTTTGCATGAAGATCCGCTGTGTAGTTATCAAATATAAAATTATGAAGACATTAGGGAAGCATTGAATAGTGTTTTTATATTGTTTGCGACTTATTAAAATTGGTAAAAGAGGAACCACAACTTTCTTGGACTCAGAGTCGCCAGAATAAGATTAACAGTTAGTGGATTTGGACAATTTTCATTTAGCATTAGCTCGGTAATCAATTTTGAAATATTCCTCTGCTGGAATTTTTCCTATCGCAATAAATCGAGCGAAATATTTATGATCGTCGAGTCGGATAAACCTATAGCGTCGCGATGGAAATTATGATGCGTTAGGCAATGTTTCCGACGCATTTACGAATGGAGGATGACAGACAAGGCTCGTCGAAATTCGCGGAGCGCATTCGGAGCGTTTCTGAGCGGTCGAAATCGACTACTCAGTTCCAATCTCCGTTTTGATATTCCAACCCGACCGGGCCCCGCAATTGGACATTCTTCTCGCGTTAACACCTGCGCATTCCGGCGATCCTATATCGCCCGGAATGGCTCTCCTACAATTACCTGGAAGGTTAATAAATATCCTCGGCCCCGCGCGCGGCTCTCCCGGCCTCTCTTTTCGTCCCTTCTTCTTCTGTGTCTCAGCACAATCCATTGCGGTGACGGGGCAGCACTTGACAGACGCGATAAAATCGGCTACACATACACACCAGCGAACTGTGAAATAACGACGGCCTAATTGCCGGCACTGCATTCGCGATGACGAATTCGAACGGTCTGAATTTATAAAAGCTTGCAGAAATAATAACACCGACGATCTCTCTTGTCAAAGCTCGGCCAAGATTAATGTTCTCTTTTTTTTATTAAGCCACTGAAACCTGTTATAGGTTTATTTCAGCTTTAACAATTATACAGTAGGCTTACAGTTAGTGTACAATGACAGACTTAATAATCGCTAGGGATGTACACTGCCGCTCAAAAGTATCTGGACACTTACCATGTTCATGAAATTTGTGATATATAATGTATATTTTTATTATCAAACAATATTTGTTGATAAAGTCTATTATGAATATGTATGTAATGTATTCTAATAGTACCAAAATAAACAATTTAGTTATTGAATTTTCTTAAATAAATAAAAGAAAAACTATGGGATCACATTGATAGATAAGTCCGAAAACGATGTCCTAAGTCTGAAAAACATTTGTGGGAAATATTAGAATTTGAGTGGAACCTTATTGAATGTGAAGTAATGAAAAAGTTAATAGCCAGAATGCCACGACTAGTAAACGCGGTCATAAAAGCACGCGGTGGATATGTAGACGAAAAGAAAATATAATTATTTTTTATCATTATCGGTGAGATATTTAATAAATTATTATTAAAATATGTTCTCCAATACTGTACGAACTGAAATACATACAAGATAATTAAATTTTCCAAAGATATCATCACTTTTTTCAGGTAGTTATAAGAATTAAGGAAGTGTCCACATACTTTTGAGCGGCAGTGTAAATTGCAGTCGTTTAAAAACTGGAAGATATATTCGCATGCTTTAACATTAGGTTTATTTAGCAAAGAAATTGTCCGCTTTTAATGGCAGAAAAAACTTAATTTTGCACAACTTATTTACTAATTTAATTCTTTGGGAATCATAAAGACGACACTGCCATAAAACATGATCTAAGTCCTCGGAGGTATAATGACATTTACAACTAGGGTCACTAACAATATTTACTCGATGCAGAGAGGCAGCGAGATTATAATGATTGGCCCTGATACGGTTTACTGTGGATATAAAACCCCTTTTAATGTAGTCATCAAAATTTAGAGCAAACCATGGAGTTTGATTTGGATTGTAGAATTTTTGGAAATAATGTGTACCCTTGAAGGTGCCTTACTCAGTAATTCAGAATGAAGTGTTGAGAAGATTAATGTTCTTATAATATTAGATGTAATCATTAATTTTCCTGACCATTGTTTCATCAATCTACTCATTTTTTGAACAGTTCAAATCAGTTCTATCACTTCCTATTTGCTCACAGTGTGACTCGTTGAATTTTAATTATTCAAATATTTACAATAGTTATTAGAGCTATTTGCAGAAGGCGACAACTCGTACTCATTACATTAGCGCCACGACAACAGTTTATTGTTATCGTCCGATGCAGCTGGTAATTTTTCAAGGTAATTATCTGCATGATGTTATTCTTATCTTTTGTACATTAGTTAGCCATTCGCCGTTTATCTATGCTCGGTGTTATCAGTTCGGAGCGATAAGTTTGTGGACAACAAAGATAGTGACTAAGCTGAATCACTATCAAAGTTTCTTTTGATTATTATTGGTGTTAATATACAAATAAAATATATGTATATTATGAAACGAGATGTTTCATATCGTTCTATGATGTACATGTTCTATTTTATAATTGCTAATGTGTATTTACTTTCAAAAACAGTAAAAAACACTTGTAAATATTCATTAGAATATAATTCTCGCGGCAAGATGTATTAAATTATAATATTATGTAAATTCCTGACAATATTGGGTCAGTGCATGTGAATTGCAGATTTCATCGATCGCAATGGACATTTGCTTGCATTTTTCGAAACGGAAATTGCCAACACCTACAAGAAATTAGTTACGATAATATTTTCACGAATGAAACTGCATCAAAGTTCTCCGACACGAAGAATTCATCGATCGACCATGACAAAGATACCCAGAGAGCCATTGAAAGAAACTGTTCAATAGTCAATCCCAAAGATAAATTACTCTTTTTTGCCCAGCCAAAGGAATCATTCGGTAAAGAGACCATGATTAATACAGTCGTTTAAATATTAGCATCGATTTAAAAAGTTTACTTCGACGAACTCGAGCTTTTAATGACGAAGCCAGAAACTTCTGCCTCGCCGGGGAGCCGTGGATAACTTTATCGTTTTCTAATAAAATTCATTTAAAGAGCCATTAACGGTCCAATGCTAAAATAACCTGGCGTTTTATGCGCATTAACAAACTCGTCGTTTTCATTCCCTAACAAAAATCATCGATAAAACAGTCTCTTTCCCACGGGATAAATAACAATTTTACAATTTTATTTATTTCTCTATTTTCAGAGGTACAGAAAGAGCATAAAAGACTGTGCTTCATGTATAAAATTTTAACGCCATTTTATTACCGGACCCAAAATTTCTCCTTTCTCCTGTAAATTATGATGTATTTGGTACGTGAAGTTTCGATCCTGTGGGATCAACGGTTCAGGAGTTATGCTTGCTTAAAGTGGTGCATTTTTCAGTGTTTTTGACAGGTAAAGGCGCAACCACATTGGTTTGTAGTTACCGAGCAGAGCCGCTAGATGGTAGTTGGTTGGTGATTAGGTCGAGGGGGCGGCAAGGTAAGCGGCTCGCGGTCGTTACTACAAACCAATATGGCGGCGCCCTTACCTGTCAAAAACACTGCAGATTGCTCAACTTTAAGCAAGCATAACTCCTGAACCATTGATCCTACGGCATCGAAACTTTGATCTGCAGCCGCCCCGGGTACAACTCTACTGGTTACATACCAAATACATCATAATTTATAGAAGAAAGACATCAACTTTGTGTCCGGTAAAATAAAGTTTACCAAGTTTTCAAGCCAAAAATTCCACGAGTAAGATTAAAGTATTTTTAATACTATTTTTTACTATTCCATTTTTATATTCTTGGACGATTACAGATTAATTTATATTTGCATAGAATTTCATCATCGAATCATCGAAATTCTCGAAAATTTTTGGTCATTCACGTAAGGTTTAATATTTTTAGGATTTGACAATCTTGATCACGAAATTACATCAATTTTGCAGATGTTTGGGGGATGATTCGGCGACAAAATTAGTTCACTGTACAAAATCGGTTACAAAGCATAAACAGTACACACGCGCTACACATTTCAGCCCCGAACGGTACGCGAATGTCGAGGTCGGGTGATTTCGTTTCATTAAGAAATTTCACCGCCGTAATAACAGTAATTGACGTATCGGCGCAATACTTTCGAGTCGTCGAAACTGAAAGTTCCCCGGCGCAAAACGGAGGGATAAATCCGTCGGAAGTGTTCTTTCGAAGTAATGCCGGGGATTTTTTTAAGAGCGGAAACTTAGCTCCCTCGTAAAATTCATCTCCGCGCGCGCGCGAGCGCTCATGCGAGCGAGAGAGAGAGTTCGTTGAAATTTTTAATGCGTTCCCGTGCTCTTGGTTCGGGGATGGTAAGGGGTGGCTTAGAGGGTGGCCAGGGCGAAGTCGGACCCCGGCCTCTGACGGTTCTCTCCTTCGTTCATCGATTTCATGCAAAGTTATTCTGTTTGCCCGACTTCCTCACGCAAAGAGAAACTCGAGGCACGAATTACAACATTAATTCAATTAAACTTTAGTTACACCGTGCACGGTATTAAATCGCAATTTCAGCATTCCCTGTTCAAACCGTAAATCAATCTCCTCTCTCTCTTGCTCTTTCAAACATACACATTAAGCGTACGCAAATGTTTTAGCATATCTTTTATTCATGTGCAACATGCGAAACATCGAGAGATAATGCAGTCGGTTACTTAGTCGCATCGATAAGAAACATTTTCTAATATTTACATATTCGCTCGTTACTAAGATGGTTGCCAAACAACGTACATACGCCTCGTAAAAAAAAACGAATATTTGACATCAACTGTGTACTTCGGTCTCGATAATAAAATCACAGCAAGATAAAAATTATCGATCGCAAGGTACTCGAACTAAATTAAAGTTTTTCGTTAGCAACTCCTCGACAAAGCCACAGAGAACATCTCCGCAAAGTTGCTTCGATTGACCTCGAGAATCACTCCTTCCAAATACAATAGTTTTAGGACACGCTGTATACGTCGAAAAATGAAAAGGAACGAGTTCACCGGAAAGTATTTTCGAAGGGCCGTAGAAATTGATTAAACCCGTTGTTTCGGTATACATACCGACGCGTAATATTTTTCTTTCCGAATATTTAATAACAGATTCGTTAAACGTTCCCGGACAAACTATGAAAAAAAGGGAATGTAAATGCCCAGCGTTCCGACGATCGAGAAACGTAACAACAACGAAAAAAGCTGTGGAATAGGGCCGGGGAAAAAAAGTAACGAAATGTTTTAGCGCGGCTAAATGTTTCCGGAAATACTATTCGATACGTTCTTGCGCGAGCCACTCGATCGCGATAATCGAACATTGCACACGCAGAGAGAGCGAGAGAGGCAGCGAACTCGGACAATCGCTCGACAACGCGATTTATGATTCATCGTCGACAGGAAATCGCGACGCGACCGGATTAATCATGATTAACCGGGGACACGTTGCTGTAATTGCGTTCAATTTGTTCGGAATTGCGAAAATTCGCCTAAATCCCCGTATGTATGACCTCTGTGCAATAAACATGGCGTTATTGTGTCATAATTATTATTGTTATTATTATGAATAGCGTGTTTATCATCTGTTTGATGAGAACAGGCGTTATCAATTCGGGCACGATAAGTCTGATGGCTGTAAAGATAGTGATCGAGTTATATGGCTCTCTTATTATGGATGCGGATAAAATATGTTTTATAATGTTCTGTGGTGTGCAATTTACGATAATTATTGTTATCGATTTTGGTGCGTATAAAAATGTTTGTTCGGAGTCTTGAAGATATGAAATTGAAAATGAAAGAGATCATTTTTGTAGAATCAAATTTTGCGAACGAAATCAATTTATTTATAATCTGGCTGGTATTTAGCGTCAATTTATAAACAACCAATGTGAAACGTACAATAATTAATGATTTGTACGTTGATTTGTAATAGAATATTCGATGAAATGTAATTTCTACTATAATAAATCAACTTTTAATCAAATTCGTATTCCCGGTTAATTTATAATGAAATATTCATTGGAATGTAATTTCAAAAAGAGGATTTGCAAAATTAATTTCCAATCAAATTTACGCTCCCAGTAAATATGAAATAAAATGTCTGGTTAAATACAAACCATACAAAACTAATTTTCAAGAGCCATATAAAAATATGCATCCGAAGATTCGCATATCATCGGGGAAACATTTTTATTTTGCATTCCCCAGCGGGGACTCTATTATTTTATCCTTTGTGAGATAATGAAAGCGTGTTTCCACCGTTTGCTTCCTGCAGTTTCCCTTTTAGCCGGGTCTTGCGAAAAGCAGGGATTACTATGGGAGTGTTCCGTCCCGCTCCCACGCGGGGAGATTACTATGATTATTTTTATTAGAATTGAAAATAAAGGGTAAACGTGGCGAAGAAGAAAACGTTGTAGCGTCGTTCACGGCGAGTGGGTACACGGTGGATACAAGGATACTAAACACGAGATACACAGAGTGTGTCGGCGAGCTATGCGTCGTCATTTTGAAAGCTAATGGAAGGATAAAGGGGTGGGCTGTCTACAGTTGTAAGGTTGCTACGAATGCAGCAAACCGCGAGAGAGTCCCATTGTTGTACGACATATTGGTTTTCTTGTTACCGCTTTGCCCCACTTTCGGGATGCGGCTCTCTCTCTCTGTTTTCTTAGCAGGGAATTCCACTATAAATTCGATACTTTGATTGCGCAACCAATCCAACGACTTGCATCTCTGCAGAGATTGCATTTGGGAAGATGGAAGAACGAGGAGCGGCGGCTCTTTCGAAAACGGATTTTGTAGTACACGCTGTTCGACAACGGGATTTAATGGGTTTCTTTCAGACGCGGCTGAAGATGACACAATGGGGCAAAAATTTTAATGAAGACACTTCAAACGAAACTCTATCTTCTTCTTCTTTATCAAGAAAAAACCGTTCGTCCCGCTGCGCCGCTGCTGGCTTAGAATGATAAATCGACCAGCCGTGCGCGAAGCGCGCGCTCCTCTTCATTTACATTCGTAAAGAGTAAGTTTCAAAGACCGGAACTCAATAGAAACTCATTCCGCCATTAATGATTCCATTCGACGGAAAAATAAACGTGCCCTGGACAAAACTCGATCGATATTTCGAATAAACCTACGACCCGTAAATACTTTGTAATTTAATCATGAATTACGCTCGTGCTTTTCGAAATTGGTTCGCAATCTTCTTTGTTAACGAATGAAATTAAAAATTAGTAAATATACTGAAATATTATACTTTTTACAAGATCCTCGTGCAAATTTATATTTCAAATGGATTAAAATACACTATGATATTAGTCGCTTTTAATTAGAGAAGTATGAAGGTAATCGATTAAAATAAAATAGAATAAACTACTCCAATAAAATAGTCAAATAAAAATAAAAATGGTATGAACTACTCCGACAAAATAATCAAATAAAAATAAAATAGACTAGTTCAGTGAAATAGTCCAATAAAATACAAACAGATATTAGTCGGTTTTAATTAGAGAAGTATGAAGGTATCAATTAAAATAAAAATAGAATAAACTACTCCAATAAAATAATAAATAAAATAAAAATTATGTATCAACTACTCCAATAAAATAATCAAATAAAAATAAAATAAACTACTTCAGTGAAATAATCAAATAAAATACAAACAGATATTAATTGCATTTAATTAGAGAAATATGAAGGTAATCAATTGAAATAAAAATAGAATAAACTACTGCCAATAAAATAGTAAAATAAAATAAAAATGGTGTATGAACTGCTCCGATAAAATAATCAAATAAAAATAAAATAAACTACTTCAGTGAAATAATCAAATAAAATACAGACAGATTAAACTACTAAATCATATCTGTATACTACATATCAATTTACTGTCGATATAATCAGTAAAGCAAATTGTTTAAAATCACCGGTCCAGGG